>CM064560.1:12024791-12129791 GCA_032716605.1 Paralithodes platypus | reverse complement strand
AAATTATATTGCTATTTGCTTTGGATTATATACTGTACATGAAACAGTTTAGTGTGAAGGCAGCTTGGCAATCTACTACGCCATTTTCATGATGGAATTCTTTCAAAATATGAAAGACCTAGTACCAATTGTTTACTGAGAACTATCCAAATATAAATGAATTAAAACGGACATAAATACAAAACTAGTTATAAATCAGAAATATAGGGTTGACCCATCAAAATACCTACCATGGAAGCATTGCATGTAAACTAATACAATACAAAATACCTCACAAATATAATTATAATCCATCCATAACAAAGAACCTCCTGAGCCTCCCATTACGTTTAGCTTGTATTTGTAAGTAAGGTCATGCTATAATATATATTTTAAATATTAAAACTAGTGAGTGCATAATTATTTATGAGAGATACATGCATATATAATTGCAATTTACATCTTCCTGACGTATCTGGTATCAAAACCACAAGAGCCGAAACCGAAAACTTTGGAACGATCAAGAAGAACTTCATTACAACAAAGGCAAGTTTTAAAAGCAATCAATTATTCAAATGTGTTAGGCACATTAATCAAAATGATATACATTACTGTTAAATCAAAGGCTGCGGATTCGAGTAAAACTCTCATATAGTGTTCTGTATTATATACCAGTAATGTTAATTACTGTATATCTTTGTATAATAATAATTATACAGTAAAACTCTCATATAGTGTTCTGTATTATATACCAGTAATGTTAATTACTGTATATATTTGTATAATAATAATAATACAGTAAAACTCTCATATAGTGTTCTGTATTATATACCAGTAATGTTAATTACTGTATATTTGTATAATAATAATAATACAGTAAAACTCTCATATAGTGTTCTGTATTATATACCAGTAATGTTAATTACTGTATATATTTGTATAATAATAATAATACAGTAGAACTCTCATATAGTGTTCTGTATTATATACCAGTAATGTTAATTACTGTATATATTTGTATAATAATAATAATAATACAGTAAACCTCTCATATAGTGTTCTGTATTATATACCAGTAATGTTAATTACTGTATATATTTGTATAATAATAATAATACAGTAAAACTCTCATATTGTGTTCTGTATTATATACCAGTAATGTTAATTACTGTATATATTTGTATAATAATAATAATATAGTAAAACTCTCATATAGTGTTCTGTATTATATACCAGTAATGTTAATTACTGTATATATTTGTATAATAATAATAATAATACAGTAAAACTCTCATATAGTGTTCTTTATTATATACCAGTAATGTTAATTACTGTATATATTTGTATAATAATAATAATACAGTAAAACTCTCATATAGTGTTCTGAATTATATACCAGTAATGCTAATTACTGTATATATTTGTATAATACTAATAATACAGTAAAACTCACATATAGTGTTCTGTATTATATACCAGTAATGTTAATTACTGTATATATTTGTATAATAATTATAATACAGTAAAACTCTCGTATAGTGTTCTGTATTATATACCAGTAATGTTAATTACTGTATATATTTATATAATAATAATAATACAGTAAAACTCTCATATAGTGTTCTGTATTATAACCAGTAATGTTAATTATTGTATATATTTGTATAATAATAATAATACAGTAAAACTCTCATATAGTGTTCTGTATTATATACCAGTAATGTTAATTACTGTATATATTTGTATCATAATAATAATACAGTCAAACTCTCATATAGTGTTCTGTATTATATACCAGTAATGTTAATTTCTGTATATATTTGTATAATAATAATAATACAGTAAAACTCTCATATAGTGTTCTGTATTATATACCAGTAATGTTAATTACTGTATATATTTGTATAATAATGTTACGTCCTGGGATATATAAACACTGGGCTCTTTCTATTGGACTAGGTATGCGGCAACAAGCAACAACGGAAAACGCTAGATCAACCCTTATCTATAAACCCAGGCAACAAACCACCCTAAACCGTCACGAGTCCTGCCTGGACAACAAGGTATCCTATGACTCGGTTACAGGGTGCACGCACTATAGACTGCTGATAGTCAAGCAGGCTATATAAAAGATCACACAATTAAGTTGACTTAAAGCTTCAAGGAAAAGATTGATTACGGAATTAAATTGCAGAAACAATTTAATAACAGACTAGAAGAAAGTACATTTAACGTTACGTTAATTAATACAACTAATCACCCCTGCGCGAAAGAAGGTGAAAGCAAACAGTCCTCAAAACATCGTATAGGTAGACAAGATGCGGGTTTCTAACCTGCATGCGGCTACTGTAGGATCTGATGCTTAGCAAAGAAAGTACGTTACGGATTTAGAGAACTCCTAACTCATAAGCAGGAATAAATACTAGTGATAGGCCATACAGTGTATAATGGCATAGGTATAATTAAATAAAGGCAGCAACTCGCAACATAACCACATACAGGTGTGCTTCTCACTCTTAGTCAGGCAAGCCTGCTCGGACAGAGTCTCTAAGCCACACCCTGACTCACAATGCTCACAAAAACGGTAAACTGTGGCACAATAACAAGCATACAGAGATAATAAACCCCTAGCTGTTAATCTGCCAGGCGGCAGAGGTCTAGCCGGAAGGATATAGGCTTCGGATACCCGGGCTGAGCCACCTGCTCTAGCCTAGGGACGTTCCCAAGTCTGTGCGCCAAATTACTCTAATTGAAAGGGTGCTCTCTTGAGAGACTCAGATCGCAAGTATCTGACTCTCTCCTGGCGACCCTAAAACAAAAGCAAGACGTGCTAGCGCAGGGCTGAGTGGACTAGGCAAGGGCCCTCACACAACACAACACTAGACACACAGGGACACAGACAAGAAAATGCCCCCAGACTCCCACGGGTATCCTAGTAAAATCGTGCGGGTCCACAGGACTCGCACCAGCAGACTTTACTTAACCCTTGTCTAGCGTGGGGTTTTGGGCTATTTTTGGCATATTCAGGCCCTCCTGAATGATCAATCAAGTATCTGCATGAAAAGAAATGTATTCAGCAAAAACTAGGTGCTACAAGCTTCAAAATGAGACCAGAACGAGCTACGTAGCACTCGTCGTTTTCATGCAGTGCTACCACTAACATGGGAGTTTAGCGTATAGCGGCATATTTTTTCCAGCTACGCTCACTACTGGCTACACTGCCGGCCTCTCGAGAACAGAGGGAGCGTGAGTCAGTGGGCGGCGGTAAGCCCTCGGTGTCGGCCGTGTGGCCTGCTGCGCTCCCGGCCATTTGCACTCTATTTTAACCCTTTAAAAGCCTTAATAATGCTCCTAACTTGCTGCTTTTTAGATACAGACTTAAGTCGGGCCCCGCTCTTTAAGTGTTAAAGGATCGCAAAAAGCCTCCCCTCCGGTCTAGCCCCTGCTAACCTGACACAAGAACACACTAGCAAGCATGAAACCACCAAATATGAGACAACAAAAAAACTTCCTAGGTCTCATTAACAATTACGTCTCTGCATAAGGCCCAAAATCCTATCTAGTTATCTGAGAGCTCGTCGTTAATACAATAATAGATATAAGGTCTATCAAGGGGATGGGATAATTAAATAGATTGGTGAAGTAGTGGAAAGAAGGTATATAAAGTAAGAGAGAAAGTTTCTAAGTGGGGTTGAGAGGGATAGATATCAAGGGGGTTTGAAGGGTACGACAGTGAGGTGAGCTCTGAGTCTTGAATCTGTCTGGACCCCACCCTAGGCATACAAAATACATCCCATGCTTGGCAACACTCAACACAGTTGCCGGGTCAAAATCCTCTACCCCTGGAGTGAGTCGAAACTAAGCCTAACGTTGCTATCAAATGCACGTGGCAACATCAGGCTCGTCCCAAGCTGGACTCTCTGCGCGAAGCAACGTCCCCCAGCCGGTCTCTCTCTCCCGCTCGTCTCCTCCCACTCTCACTAGATTTACATCTTATATATTATAATGAAACAATCAACTATCGAGAATAAAATATACTAAGATGCGTTGGTTAAGAATAAGGGCAGCTTCAAGCTGTGAAACAACATAAGAATATCCCAGACATTAGTTACGTTGTCGTAGGATATATACTAAGGAAAAGCCTGCCGGCCGGCTGCCGCCAGCCGGTTTCTAAATGGCTGGGCAGCCGACGTGCGCGCATGCCCGCACGTGGCTACTATGCAGGAGCGTCACAGTCGTTAATACAATAATAGATATAAGGTCTATCAAGGGGATGGGATAATTAAATAGATTGGTGAAGTAGTGGAAGGAAGGTATACAAAGTAAGAGAGAAAGTTTCTAAGTGGGGTTGAGAGGGATAGATATCAAGGGGGTCCGAAGGGTACGACAGTGAGGTGAGCTCTGAGTCTTGAATCTGTCTGGACCCCACCCTAGTCATACAAAATACATCCCATGCTTGGCAACACTCAACACTGTTGCCTGGTCAAAATCCTCTACCCCGTGCGTGAGTCGAAACTAAGCCTAACGTTGCAATCAAATGCATATGGCAACGCTTCAGGCTCGTCCCGAGCTGGCAAGCGAAGCAACGTCCCAAGCCGGTCTCTCTCTCCCGCTCGTCTCCTCTCGCCCTCACTAGACTTACATCTTATATATTATAATGAAATAATCAACTATCGAGAATAAAATATACTAAGATGCGTTGGTTAAGAATAAGGGCAGCTTCAAGCTGTGAAACAACATAAGAATATCCCAGACAGTAGTTACGTTGTCGTAGGATATATACTAAGGAAAAGCCTGCCGACCGGCTGCTACCAGCCGGTTTCTAAACGGCTGGGCAGCCGACGCGCGCGCATCCCCGCACATGGCTACTATGCAGAAGCGTCACAATAATAATAATACAGTAAAACTCTCATATAGTGTTCTGTATTATATACCAGTAATGTTAATTACTGTATATATTTGTATAATAATAATAATACAGTAACACTCATATAGTGTTCTGTATTATATACCAGTAATGTTAATTACTGTATATATTTGTATAATAATTATAATACAGTAAAACTCTCATATAGTGTTCTGTATTATATACCAGTAATGTTAATTACTGTATATATTTGTATCATAATACTAATACAGTCAAACTCTCATATAGTGTTCTGTATTATATACCAGTAATGTTAATTTCTGTATATATTTGTATAATAATAATAATACAGTAAAACTCTCATATAGTGTTTTGTATTATATACCAGTAATGTTAATTACTGTATATATTTGTATAATAATGTTACGTCCTGGGATATATAAACACTGGGCTCTTTCTATTGGACTAGGTATGCGGCAACAAGCAACAACGGAAAACGCTAGATCCAACCCTTATCTATAAACCCAGGCAACAAACCACCCTAAACCGTCACGAGTCCTGCCTGGACAACAAGGTATCCTATGACTCGGTTACAGGGTGCACGCACTATAGACTGCTGATAGTCAAGCAGGCTATATAAAAGATCACACAATTAAGTTGACATAAAGCTTCAAGGAAAAGATAGATAACGGAATTAAATTGCAGAAACAATTTAATAACAAACTAGAAGAAAGTACATTTAACGTTACGTTAATTAATACAACTAATCACCCCTGCGTGAAAGAAGGTGAAAGCAAACAGTCCTCAAAACATCGTACAGGTAGACAAGATGCAGGTTTCTAAACTGCATGCGGCTACTGTAGGATCTGATGCTCAGCAAAGAAAGTACGTTACGGATTTAGAGAACTCCTAACTCATAAGCAGGAATAAATATTATTGATAGGCCATACAGTGTATAATGGCATAGGTATAATTAAATAAAGGCAGCAACTCGCAACATAACCACATACAGGTGTGCTTCTCACTCTTAGTCAGGCAAGCCTGCTCGGACAGAGTCTCTAAGCCACACCCTGACTCACAATGCTCACAAAAACGGTAAACTGTGGCATAATAACAAGCATACAGAGATAATAAACCCCTAGCTGTTAATCTGCCAGGCGGCAGAGGTCTAGCCGGAAGGATATAGGCTTCGGATACCCGGGCTGAGCCACCTGCTCTAGCCTAGGGACGTTCCCAAGTCTGTGCGCCAAATTACTCTAATTGAGAGGGTGCTCTCTTGAGAGACTCAGATCGCAAGTATCTGACTCTCTCCTGGCGACCCTAAAACAAAAGCAAGACGTGCTAGCGCAGTGCTGAGTGGACTAGGCAAGGGCCCTCACACAACACAACACTAGACACACAGGGACACAGACAAGAAAATGCCCCCAGACTCCCACGGGTATCCTAGTAAAGTCGTGCGGGTCCACAGGACTCGCACCAGCAGACTTTACTTAAAGGATCGCAAAAAGCCTCCCCTCCGGTTTAGCCCCTGCTAACCTGACACAAGAACACACTAGCAAGCATGAATCCACCAAATATGAGACAACAAAAAAGCTTCCTAGGTCTCATTAACAATTACGTCTCTGCATAAGGCCCAAAATCCTATCTAGTTATCTGAGAGCTCGTCGTTAATACAATAATAGATATAAGGTCTATCAAGGGGATGGGATAATTAAATAGATTGGTGAAGTAGTGGAAAGAAGGTATATAAAGTAAGAGAGAAAGTTTCTAAGTGGGGTTGAGAGGGATAGATATCAAGGGGGTCCGAAGGGTACGACAGTGAGGTGAGCTCTGAGTCTTGAATCTGTCTGGACCCCACCCTAGGCATACAAAATACATCCCATGCTTGGCAACACTCAACACAGTTGCCGGGTCAAAAACCTCTACCCCTGGCGTGAGTCGAAACTAAGCCTAACGTTGCTATCAAATGCACGTGGCAACATCAGGCTCTTCCCAAGCTGGACTCTCCGCGCGAAGCAACGTCCTCCAGCCGGTCTCTCTCTCCCGCTCGTCTCCTCCCACTCTCACTAGACTTACATCTTATATATTATAATGAAACAATCAACTATCGAGAATAAAATATACTAAGATGCGTTGGTTAAGAATAAGGGCAGCTTCAAGCTGTGAAACAACATAAGAATATCCCAGACATTAGTTACGTTGTCGTAGGATATATACTAAGGAAAAGCCTACCGACCGGCTGCCACCAGCCGGTTTCTAAACGGCTGGGCAGCCGACGCGCGCGCATGCCCGCACTTGACTACTATGCAGAAGCGTCACAATAATAATAATACAGTAAAACTCTCATATAGTGTTCTGTATTATATGCCAGTAATGTTAATTACTGTATATATTTGTATAATAATAATAATACAGTAAAACTCTCATATAGTGTTCTGTATTATATACCAGTAATGTTAATTACTGTATATATTTGTATAATAATAATAATACAGTAAAACTCTCATATAGTGTTCTGTATTATATACCAGTAATGTTAATTACTGTATATATTTGTATAATAATAATAATACAGTAAAACTCTCATATAGTGTTCTGTATTATATACCAGTAATGTTAATTACTGTATATATTTGTATAATAATAATAATACAGTAAAACTCTCATATAGTGTTCTGTATTATATACCAGTAATGTTAATTACTGTATATATTTGTATTATAATAATAATACAGTAAAACTCTCATATAGTGTTCTGTATTATATACCAGTAATGTTAATTACTGTATATATTTGTATAATAATAATAATACAGTAAAACTCTCATATAGTGTTCTTGCCTTACTAATTTGCTTAGTTTTTTCTCAGAGGTATATGAAGCAGTAGATAATGACAAGTCATATGATATTATATATTTAGATTTCAGTAAATCTTTCGACAGAGTCCCTCATGAGAGATTGATGAGAAAGGTTGAGGCACATGGAATAGGTGGGGCGTTGTTAGGATGGATTAGGTCATGGCTAATTGGTAGGAAGCAGAGAGTCAGCATAAATGGTACTAAGTCAGAATGGGGATCAGTCAAGAGTGGTGTCCCCCAGGGATCTGTATTAGGTCCTCTGTTGTTTATTATATACATAAATGACCTTGATTTAGGTATAACTAGTAGGATAAGTAAATTTGCAGACGATACCAAAATGGGGAGAAAAATTCATTCAGTTAGAGATATAGAGTGTCTGCAAAGGGATCTAGATACCTTACACGAATGGTCAGTAAAATGGCAGATGAAGTTTAACATTGACAAATGCAAGGTATTAAAGATAGGGAAGATGCATACAAATTTTAAATATAAACTAGCTAATATGGAATTAGAAAACTCAGACTGTGAGAAAGATCTAGGTGTGTTTGTTAGCAATGATTTGAAGCCTAGAAAACAATGTATAAGCGTTCGTAACAAGGCAAACAGGATTCTCGGGTTCATATCTAGGAGTGTGAGTAACAGAACTGCTGATGTTATCTTAAAACTTTACTTGTCATTAGTGAGACCCCATATGGATTATGCTGTTCAATTTTGGTGTCCTTATTACAGAATGGACATAGATTCATTGGAGAGAGTACAACGTAGAATGACAAAAATGATCCATAACATTAGAAATCTTCCGTATGAAGAAAGGTTGAAGAAATTAGGCTTACATTCGTTAGAGAGACGCAGAGTTAGAGGTGACATGATAGAGGTATTCAAGTGGGTTAGTGGAATTAATAAAGGAGACATGGAAAATGTACTAAAGCTCAGTGATAGCGAAATAACTCGTACAAATGGTTTCAAATTAGATAAATTTCGTTTCAGAAAAGATATAGGCAAATATTGGTTTGGAAACAGAGTTGTAGATGGGTGGAATAGGCTACCAAGTGATATAGTGGGATCAAGAACGATAGGGAGCTTTAAGATAAAATTAGATAGGCATATGGACGAGATGGGTTGGGTGTGACGGGGATCTACCAGGTGTGGGCCAATCGGCGCTCAGCAGACCCCCGTAATCTTGTGTTAATCTCTGACCGTTTGGTGGGGTCAGTACTCAAGGTATTAGTGAGATGGGTCTATAATTGGGCCTTGTAATTAGGGTTGGGTGTGACAGGGATCTGCCTTGTATGGGCCGATCGGCTTTTTGCAGACTCCCATTTTCTTATGATCTTATGTATTATATACCAGTAATGTTAATTACTGTATATATTTGTATAATAATAATAATACAGTAAAACTCTCATATAGTGTTCTGTATTATATACCAGTAATGTTAATTACTGTATATATTTGTATAATAATAATAATACAGTAACACTCTCATATAGTGTTCTGTATTTTAGACCAGTAATATTAATTACTGTATATATTTGTATAAGAACATAACATAAGAACATAAGAAAATGGGAGTCTGCAGAAAGCCGATTGGCCTAAGCAAGGCAGATCCCTGTCCCACACAACCCCAGTTCAATTACAAAGCCCAATTATAGGCTCAACACTCTAATACCCTGAGGATCATCTTACCAAAACGGTTAGAGATTAACGCAGGATTATGGGGGTATGCAGAGTGCTGATTGGCCCAACCCGGCTGATCCCCCTTCACACCCAACCCTTCTCGTCCATATGCTTATCCAATTTTATCTTAAAGCTCCCTACCGTTTTAGACCCCACTATAGCACTTGGTAGTCCATTCCACCCATCTACAACTCTGTTACCAAACCTATATTTGCCTATATCTTTTCTGAAACGAAATTTATCTAATTTGAAACCATTGGTACGAGTTCTTTCGCTATCACTGAGCTTTAGTACATTTGTCATGTCCCCTTTGTTAATCCCACTAACCCACTTGAACACCTCTATCATATCCCCTCTAACTCTGCGTCTCTCTAACGAATGTAAACCTAATTTCTTCAACCTTTCTTCATACGAAAGATTTCTAATATTATGGATCATTTTTGTCATTCTACGCTGTACTCTCTCCAATGAATCTATGTCCATTCTGTAATAAGGACACCAAAATTGGACAGCATAATCCATATGGGGTCTCACTAATGACAAGTAAAGTTTTAAGATAACATCAGCAGTTCTGTTACTCACACTCCTAGAGATGAACCCGAGAATCCTGTTTGCCTTATTACGAACGCTTATACACTGTTTTCTAGGCTTGAAATCATTGCTAACAAACATACCTAGATCTTTCTCACAGTCTGAATTTTCTAATTCTAAATTAGCTAGTTTATATTTAACATTTGTATGCATCTTCCCTATCTTTAATACCTTGCATTTGTCAACGTTAAACTTCATCTGCCAATTTACTGACCATTCATGTAAGGTATCTAGATCCCTTTGGAGGCGCTCTATATCGCTATCTGAATCAATTGATCTCCCCATTTTAGTATCGTCTGCGAATTTACTTATCCTACTAGTTATACCTAAATCTAGGTCATTTATGTATATAAGAAACAACAGGGGACCTAATACCGATCCCTGGGGGACACCACTTTTGACTGCTCCCCACTCTGACTTGGTACCATTTATGCTGACTCTCTGTTTCTACCAATTAGCCATGACCTAATCCATCCCAACAACGATCCTCCTATTCCATGTGCCTCAACCTTTCTCATCAATCTCTCATGAGGGACTCTGTCGAAAGCTTTACTGAAATCTAAATAAATAATATCATATGACTTGTCACTATCTACTGCTTCATATACCTCTGAGAAAAAGCTAAGCAAATTAGTAAGGCAAGAACGTCCCTGAGTGAATCCATGCTGAGAAGAATTTATTAAGTTAAATTTTACTAAGTGGCTTCTAATTTTCCTAGCAATAATAGACTCTAGCAACTTTCCTATGATTGATGTGAGACTAATGGGACGGTAATTGGATGCTATCGATTTATCACCTTTTTTGAAGATCGGAACTACATTTGCAAGCTTCCAAGCTTCTGGAACTAAACCTGTTTCTAAAGACTTGTTAAATAAAAATGCTAATGGGCTACTTAACTCATCTCTGCATTCTTTTAATACTCTAGCATATACCTCGTCAGGACCAGGCGATTTTTGAGGTTTCAGTCTGTCAATTTCCTTAAGCACATCATTTCTACTTATACTAACTGTACTTAACATATTTTCTATACTATCACTATATACCATATTGACTTCTGGAATCTGTGCCAAATTTGTATTAGTGAAAACGGAAAGAAACTGACTATTTAATGTACTGCACATTTCTAAATAATTTTCTGTTATTTCTTCTATTGAAGTTTTTAGGGGGCCTATTACATCTCTAACTTTAGATTTATATAGTTGGTAAAAAGCTTTAGGGTTATTTTTTGAGTCACTGGCTATCCTTATTTCATAATTTCTTTTTGCTTTCCTGATTTCCTTTTTAACCTGTCTTGATAGAGTCTGATAGTATAATTATATGTAGATGATTTTCGCCTTTCTTTATTTTTCTATATATTCCTTTCTTTTTTCCTATAAGATCTATTAGCTTATTAGTCATCCATTTTGGTTGGTTCTGCGGCGATCTAAATTTTCTTTTAGGGATATATTTATTTTGAGCATTGTGGAGTGAAGCAATAAACTGGTTATATGTAGGTGGCAAGTTTAACTCTGGCATATCCTGACTTAATTGCTTAACAATAGGGTCCACCCTTAAGTCTCTTCTTAGCCCACCATAATCGGCTTTTCTGAAATCTGGGATAAGTGTCGTATTCTCTTTAGCATTCCCTGTCCATTGTATATTAAAATAAATAGATTTATGATCGCTATTTCCTAGGTGGTCACCACTCTCTACATCATTTATCATATGTTCATTGTTACTGAAAACTAAATCAAGAATATTAATACCTCTAGTTGGCGTATCTATGAATTGAAATAAAAAACTATCTTGTACAACCTCAATAAACTCTACTGAATCGGAGTCGCCTATTTGGTGCTGCCAATCAATGTTCGGAAAATTAAAATCCCCCATAATGCACACATTGCTAAACCTTGATGCTATTTTAATTTCCTCCCATAGCGATGTTCCGCCATTTCTACTCATATTAGGCGGTCTATATATAACTCCAATAACTATGGTCTCACTACCTTCGTTAACCTCTACCCAAACACTTTCATTATCATTATTTAGTCTAATACCTGATTTAATACAGCTTTTTAATGTACTCCTGACAAACACTGCTATACCCCCACCCCTCCTACTTGTTCGGTCATATTTAAACAAACTATATCCTGGAATATCAAATTCTGCTAAAAAATGCCTAGATTCTGTATTAATCCACGTTTCAGTTAGCGCTATTATGTCTATATTTTCTGTGCTAACGAGTGCTCTAAGTTCGTTCATTTTGTTACATAAACTCCTACAATTTGTATAATATACCCTCAACCTATTACTTTTATTTGCAACTAATTTTCTATTGTTTTTAGCTAACTTATTATTTCCTGTTGAACTACTAGCTCTAGACGGAAATTCTGCTCTATCAGTAATCTCATCTTTACTATCAGTTACATGTGTAGTGTTATCGATAATACTATTACACATCACTATATTCGCACTATCTTGACTGATTATTTCTATTTAACTCACTGGTTTGTCACATGACGTACCTGCTCCATATGGAGACAGTATTTTACTTACACACCCAGGTTTTTTTAACGAAACCCCGCAACAATCTTGTCCAGTGAGCTGGCCAAGGTCGAAACTCCTAGTCGAGAAAGATGTACTCCATCCTGGGCATACAGTTCATCCTTACCATAGAAGTGGGTCCAGTTATCTAGGAATGGTATTGACTTTGCCTTGCAATACTTCTCCAGCCGGCTATTTACACCAATAGCCCTGGAGGACCATTCCTTCCGTACCCCTCTTCTTGGCAGGATACTGTGTACCACAGGAAATCCACCCTTCTCCTTGATCCTCTCCAGCATTTCCTGGTACTTGGTCAGCAACTCCTCAGTCCTGCATCTCCATATGTCATTGGATCCCGCATTGATGAAGATGATGGGGTCCTCCCCACCCACTTCTAGGACACCATCCATCTTCTCTGCCACCCTCCCGACTCCGGCTCCAGGTAGGCAGACAACTTTACTAACATGAGTGTTAGTAGCCCCGTCAAGGTACCTAACCATTGAATCACCGACAATGAACTTAGCTTTTTTCCGTTGTCGGCGTGTAGCAGGAGTTGTAGCAGCAACAGCAGCAGACTTCCCCCCCTCCCCTCTCACTGCCTATGATCGCCACTTCCTCGCCATCACTCTCATCAGCCAAGGTGCTGAAGTTGTTGTGGGTCTTGAGTGGCTGCCTTTTCAGCTTGCAGGCCGTTGCACTGGTTGACACCACTTTCCAAGGGGCTTCACGATCCCTGGGAACACTTCCGGTAGCCTCACACTTCTTCTCCACCATAGCTAGTCTCAAGGCCAAATTTTCATCTTTGAGACACTGAATCTCCTGCTCCACACTCTCCAGTCTTTCTTGCAAAGCAAGACAAAGCTGGAGAGTATGGGAGGAGACAGCAGACTCATCAACAACAGCCATCACTAAGAAAGTTCACTAGGACCTCACTAAGGGTAAACAGGTTCACTAGCGGTCACTGGGAACGTCCGCACTGGTCAGGGGTCAGAGGGCAACTGATATATATAATAATAATAATACAGTAAAACTCTCATATAGTGTTCTGTATTATATGCCAGTAATGTTAATTACTGTATATATTTGTATAATAATAATAATAAAGTAAAACTCACATATAGTGTTCTGTATTATATACCAGTAATGTTAATTACTGTATATATTTGTATAATAATAATAATACAGTAAAACTCATATAGTGTTCTGTATTATATACCAGTAATGTTAATTACTGTATATATTTGTATAATAATAATAATACAGTAAAACTCTCATATAGTGTTCTGTATTCGAATCCCGGTGGATCATATATACTTTAATTAATTTCATTGGGGGTGTGGTGGTGAGATTAATAAAAATAATATTATATACCAGTAATGTTAATTACTGTATATATTTGTATAATAATAATAATACAGTACAACTCTCATATAGTGTTCTGTATTATATACCAGTAATGTTAATTACTGTATATATTTGTATTATAATAATAATACAGTAAAACTCTCATATAGTGTTCTGTATTATATACCAGTAATGTTAATTACTGTATATATTTGTATAATAATAATAATACAGTAAAACTCTCATATAGTGTTCTTGCCTTACTAATTTGCTTAGTTATTTCTCAGAGGTATATGAAGCAGTAGATAATGACAAGTCATATGATATTATATATTTAGATTTCAGTAAAGCTTTCGACAGAGTCCCTCATGAGAGATTGATGAGAAAGGTTGAGGCACATGGAATAGGTGGGGCGTTGTTAGGATGGATTAGGTCATGGCTAATTGGTAGGAAGCAGAGAGTCAGCATAAATGGTACTAAGTCAGAATGGGGATCAGTCAAGAGTGGTGTCCCCCAGGGATTTGTATTAGGTCCTCTGTTGTTTATTATATACATAAATGACCTTGATTTAGGTATAACTAGTAGGATAAGTAAATTTGCAGACGATACCAAAATGGGGAGAAAAATTAATTCAGTTAGAGATATAGAGTGTCTGCAAAGGGATCTAGATACCTTACACGAATGGTCAGTAAAATGGCAGATGAAGTTTAACATTGACAAATGCAAGGTATTAAAGATAGGGAAGATGCATACAAATTTTAAATATAAACTAGCTAATATGGAATTAGAAAACTCAGACTGTGAGAAAGATCTAGGTGTGTTTGTTAGCAATGATTTGAAGCCTAGAAAACAATGTATAAGCGTTCGTAACAAGGCAAACAGGATTCTCGGGTTCATATCTAGGAGTGTGAGTAACAGAACTGCTGATGTTATCTTAAAACTTTACTTGTCATTAGTGAGACCCCATATGGATTATGCTGTTCAATTTTGGTGTCCTTATTACAGAATGGACATAGATTCATTGGAGAGAGTACAACGTAGAATGACAAAAATGATCCATAACATTAGAAATCTTCCGTATGAAGAAAGGTTGAAGAAATTAGGCTTACATTCGTTAGAGAGACGCAGAGTTAGAGGTGACATGATAGAGGTATTCAAGTGGGTTAGTGGAATTAATAAAGGAGACATGGAAAATGTACTAAAGCTCAGTGATAGCGAAATAACTCGTACAAATGGTTTCAAATTAGATAAATTTCGTTTCAGAAAAGATATAGGCAAATATTGGTTTGGTAACAGAGTTGTAGATGGGTGGAATAGGCTACCAAGTGATATAGTGGGATCAAGAACGATAGGGAGCTTTAAGATAAAATTAGATAGGCATATGGACGAGATGGGTTGGGTGTGAGGGGGATCGACCAGGTGTGGGCCAATCGGCGCTCAGCAGACCCCCGTAATCTTGTGTTAATCTCTGACCGTTTGGTGGGGTCAGTACTCAAGGTATTAGTGAGATGGGTCTATAATTGGGCCTTGTAATTAGGGTTGGGTGTGACAGGGATCTGCCTTGTATGGGCCGATCGGATTTTTGCAGACTCCCATTTTCTTATGTTCTTATGTATTATATACCAGTAATGTTAATTACTGTATATATTTGTATAATAATAATAATACAGTAAAACTCTCATATAGTGTTCTGTATTATATACCAGTAATGTTAATTACTGTATATATTTGTATAATAATAATAATACAGTAACACTCTCATATAGTGTTCTGTATTATATACCAGTAATGTTAATTACTGTATATATTTGTATAAGAACATAACATAAGAACATAAGAAAATGGGAGTCTGCAGAAAGCCGATTGGCCTAAGCAAGGCAGATCCCTGTCCCACACAACCCCAGTTCAATTACAAAGCCCAATTATAGGCTCAACACTCTAATACCCTGAGGATCATCTTACCAAAACGGTTAGAGATTAACGCAGGATTATGGGGGTATGCAGAGTGCTGATTGGCCCAACCCGGCTGATCCCCCTTCACACCCAACCCTTCTCGTCCATATGCTTATCCAATTTTATCTTAAAGCTCCCTACCGTTTTAGACCCCACTATAGCACTTGGTAGTCCATTCCACCCATCTACAACTCTGTTACCAAACCTATATTTGCCTATATCTTTTCTGAAACGAAATTTATCTAATTTGAAACCATTGGTACGAGTTCTTTCGCTATCACTGAGCTTTAGTACATTTGTCATGTCCCCTTTGTTAATCCCACTAACCCACTTGAACACCTCTATCATATCCCCTCTAACTCTGCGTCTCTCTAACGAATGTAAACCTAATTTCTTCAACCTTTCTTCATACGAAAGATTTCTAATATTATGGATCATTTTTGTCATTCTACGCTGTACTCTCTCCAATGAATCTATGTCCATTCTGTAATAAGGACACCAAAATTGGACAGCATAATCCATATGGGGTCTCACTAATGACAAGTAAAGTTTTAAGATAACATCAGCAGTTCTGTTACTCACACTCCTAGAGATGAACCCGAAAATCCTGTTTGCCTTATTACGAACGCTTATACACTGTTTTCTAGGCTTCAAATCATTGCTAACAAACATACCTAGATCTTTCTCACAGTCTGAATTTTCTAATTCTAAATTAGCTAGTTTATATTTAACATTTGTATGCATCGTCCCTATCTTTAATACCTTGCATTTGTCAACGTTAAACTTCATCTGCCAATTTACTGACCATTCATGTAAGGTAGCTAGATCCCTTTGGAGGCACTCTATATCGCTATCTGAATCAATTGATCTCCCCATTTTAGTATCGTCTGCGAATTTACTTATCCTACTAGTTATACCTAAATCTAGGTCATTTATGTATATAAGAAACAACAGGGGACCTAATACCGATCCCTGGGGGACACCACTTTTGACTGCTCCCCACTCTGACTTGGTACCATTTATGCTGACTCTCTGTTTCCTACCAATTAGCCATGACCTAATCCATCCCAACAACGATCCTCCTATTCCCTGTGCCTCAACCTTTCTCATCAATCTCTCATGAGGGACTCTGTCGAAAGCTTTACTGAAATCTAAATAAATAATATCATATGACTTGTCACTATCTACTGCTTCATATACCTCTGAGAAAAAGCTAAGCAAATTAGTAAGGCAAGAACGTCCCTGAGTGAATCCATGCTGAGAAAAATGTATTAAGTTAAATTTTACTAAGTGGCTTCTAATTTTCCTAGCAATAATAGACTCTAGCAACTTTCCTATGATTGATGTGAGACTAATGGGACGGTAATTGGATGCTATCGATTTATCACCTTTTTTGAAGATCGGAACTACATTTGCAAGCTTCCAAGCTTCTGGAACTAAACCTGTTTCTAAAGACTTGTTAAATAAAAATGCTAATGGGCTACTTAACTCATCTCTGCATTCTTTTAATACTCTAGCATATACCTCGTCAGGACCAGGCGATTTTTGAGGTTTCAGTCTGTCAATTTCCTTAAGCACATCATTTCTACTTATACTAACTGTACTTAACATATTTTCTATACTATCACTATATACCATATTGACTTCTGGAATCTGTGCCAATTTTCATTAGTGAAAACGGAAAGAAACTGACTATTTAATGTACTGCACATTTCTAAATCATTTTCTGTTATTTCTCCTATTGAAGTTTTTAGGGGGCCTATTACATCTCTAACTTTAGATTTATATAGTTGGTAAAAATCTTTAGGGTAAATTTTTGAGTCACTGGCTATCCTTATTTCATAATTTCTTTTTGCTTTCCTGATTTATTTTTTAACCTGTCTTGATAGAGTGATAGTATATATGTAGATGATTTTCGCCTTTCTTTAGTTTTCTATATATTCCTTTCTTTTTTCCTATAAGATCTATTAGCTTATTAGTCATCCATTTTGGTTGGTTCTGCGGCGATCTAAATTTTTTTTTAGGGATATATTTATTTTGAGCATTGTGGAGTGAAGCAATAAACTGGTTATATGTAGGTGGCAAGTTTAACTCTGGCATATCCTGACTTAATTGCTTAACAATAGGGTCCACCCTTAAGTCTCTTCTTAGCCCACCATAATCGGCTTTTCTGAAATCTGAGATAAGTGTCGTATTCTCTTTAGCATTCCCTGTCCATTGTATATTAAAATACATAGATTTATGATCGCTATTTCCTAGGTGGTCACCAATCTCTACATCATTTATCATATGTTCATTGTTACTGAAAACTAAATCAAGAATATTAATACCTCTAGTTGGCGTATCTATGAATTTGAAATAAAAAACTATCTTGTACAACCTCAATAAACTCTACTGAATCGGAGTCGCCTATTTGGTGCTGCCAATCAATGTTCGGAAAATTAAAATCCCCCATAATGCACACATTGCTAAACCTTGATGCTATTTTAATTTCCTCCCATAACGATGTTCCGCCATTTCTACTCATATTAGGCGGTCTATATAACTCCAATAACTATGGTCTCACTACCTTCGTTAACCTCTACCCAAACACTTTCATTATCATTATTTAGTTTAATACCCGATTTAATACAGCTTTTTAATGTACTCTTGACAAACCCTCCAACTTGTTCGGCCATTTTTAAACAAACTATATCCTGGAATATCAAATTCTGCTAAAAAATGCCTAGATTCTGTATTAATCCACGTTTCAGTTAGCGCTATTATGTCTATATTTTCTGTGCTAACGAGTGCTCTAAGTTCGTTCATTTTGTTACATAAACTCCTACAATTTGTATAATATACCCTCAACCTATTACTTTTATTTGCAACTAATTTTCTATTGTTTTTAGCTAACTTATTATTTCCTGTTGAACTACTAGCTCTAGACGGAAATTCTGCTCTATCAGTAATCTCATCTTTACTATCAGTTACATGTGTAGTGTTATCGATAATACTATTACACATCACTATATTCGCACTATCTTGACTGATTATTTCTATTTAACTCACTGGTTTGTCACATGACGTACCTGCTCCATATGGAGACAGTATTTTACTTACACACCCAGGTTTTTTTAACGAAACCCCGCAACAATCTTGTCCAGTGACGACTGGGGTTCAAATATATCAGGGCTCTTATTCATTGGACTAGTAATGGCATAAATGTTACAACGGAAAGCGCTAGCTCCAACCTCTGATGTATATTCCCAGTGAACAAAGAACACAAATTATAGGTTTGACTCCTGTAAGGAGATAAAGAAAACCTAATATTTAGTAGTGGCCCCGTAATCATTGACGAACATGCCTATTACATAAGGCATCCTCTTCAAACACTAATCCGCCGTAGTTTGAATCTACCGCGCAGAGCATTTAAAAACTGAGGAGCCTTCATCATGAGCGCACGCGACCTCACTCATGGCTTCAGTCATTATGAATTGGGTTCTCACTACGAAAAAACTTCGTAAAAAATAAAAACAAAAAGAAAATAAGAATAACTATCCAATAAGCTTTCCATCATATCGTGGATGTACTTGTGTGGATTTCTGACCAGACGCTGAATCAGGCGTCATTCCTCCTTCACTGACATATCAAGTAAACCAAAATCCTTAATACATCAACGAATGGGAAGGGGACGGTCGGGAGGGCCCCAGTCGTCAATGATTACGGGGCCACTACTAAATATTAGGTTTTCTTTATCTCCTTACAGGAGTCAAACCTATAATTTATTAGTGGCCCCTCCATCATTGACGAACATGCCTGATATCTAAGACTGGAGGGGGACATTCGTAATCATATCATAACTCTAGAAAAGCAGATAATAAAACAACCACATAGTATTCTTACTTTTTGAAAAATGTATTTAATACGGCGTAGGCCGGAAATATACAAGAAAAAGGGGTTCAGGCAGGTGCGTGCTTCAAAGAAGCCTGCCCGACAAAAATGGGTAACCCTGAAGATTCTGAACACAGATCTGTAGTTACAAAAGGCACCCCACTCAACGAGTGGTGACAAAAATAATAAGTTATAAGTTTATATGTGCACATCATAAACCCCAAAATACATGTGGAGATCAATTGCCAATGAACTCCATTGAACTAATATTACATTGCTTTCGCAGCTAAAACTACTATAACAACACCGTTGTTTTGTACTAAACCTTGTACTAGCACAAATTCTCGCAGAGAAATTTTCATATCACATTTTAACCTTAAATTGTATCACAGCTCTCATACTCCGGCGGGGTCTAGGGTGTCCTATGTCAACTGACTGCACCCCCCCCCCCCTTCCGTGAAAATAAACATAAGTGACTGCCGGGCCACCTAGACCCTCTGCCTTAAAGCTAT
Source organism: Paralithodes platypus (assembly GCA_032716605.1). Classification (NCBI taxonomy): domain Eukaryota; kingdom Metazoa; phylum Arthropoda; class Malacostraca; order Decapoda; family Lithodidae; genus Paralithodes; species Paralithodes platypus. The sequence goes on along the minus strand of CM064560.1, from coordinate 12,109,615 downwards.
ACATGGTAAGGAAGGTTTGTCTAGAGCAACTGACAAGTATCTAGAGAGAAACGTATGATTAGACGCCCACAACTGTGTGGACGCAATATCTTCAACTGAAAAGTTTTTCAGGAAACGTAAAGAGGCCGCCCACTTGCGTAAATCGTGGGCCCTACCCACAACGCCGGGATTACTCTCTTTAATGACTTCTACCAGAAGAGAGGCTAATCGCCGTTTAAGTAAGCGTTTACCCGTACTCGCTACCCATAAAGCACCTTGGGGGTTATGAGGAGCTATTCTCAAATATTTGGTTAGAGCTTGCACTGGACATAAATTATGATGCACCTTTCCCCTTTTTAACGCCGGCACCGTGAACTCAGAAAACACGTGTGCACTATGCTCATTCTTGGCTACAAACGCCGGGGAGGGTGCAATGGAAATTGAATCATTAAGTCTACCAAACCTAAGACAATTAGGTGTGTTGCTCATCGCCGCCAGCTCAGACACTCTGTTTCCGGTGGCCAAAGCCAAAAGGAAAACTGCCTTCTTTAAGATTAAAGCAAAGTCTGCAGTATTTTGATACAGACGAGAATGAAGTAAAGACAAAGCTTTGTCCAGAGACCAAGTAGGCATGAGCTGACGGGGAGGTGGGCGGAGTTTAAAACACGCTCTCATAAATCCTGTTTCCTCCGCCACCGGTATGGATAGACCTGTAAGGTCGAAAAAGGGCACTCTAATCGCAGTTAAGTGATTCTTCAAAGTAACCACAGATAAACGTTTCTGCTCAAACAGATAGTTCAAGTAATTAAAAACCAATGCCACTGAGGGTACAGTTTGTTCCGTTCTAACAATCCAAGAAGTAAAAGCTTTCCAATGAGATTGATATTGTCGCTTAGTAGACTGAGTATATTGATTGAGCAATTTATTGGTCACATCCCTACCGTATGGTGCTAGCCACTTGGCCTCCTGAATGTCCATAATGCAAAAGTCAGCGAGGTCGCTAGGTTGCCAATCGTGTCTAAGTGGAAGTACCCGACCGGGAGCGATACCGGGTCCGGGCACCACATTATTAATTGCTGGTACCACACCTGCGCCGGCCACAGGGGCGCGATTAGCGAGACTAAGCCTCGATAAACTCGTAGTTTGTTCACTACGTGGCACATTAGTGACGCATCTGGCGGCGGAAACAGATAGATGGAGCTCCATCTGTTCCAGTCTGTCACTAGGGCGTCTGGCCCCCCTGCCGGCGTTATCGCCCGGCGGGTGAGGTATAGAGGGAGCTTGTGAGTCTCCTCGGACGCAAAAAGATCCACTTGTGGATGGGAGAGCTCCGCAATCATTAGGTCGAAAATGGGTTGCTTGAGCTCCCATTCTACTGTCGTGCTCTGTCTCCGGGACAGAGCGTCTGCCCAGACGTTCGCTACGCCTGGGAGATAAGATGCGTGAAGATAAATATCTAGACTGCTGGCTAGAACAAAAATCTCTTCCGACACGAGTAGCAACTTCCTTGACCTCGTTGACCCTTGTTTCTGAATACAGTGAACTGCATTCAGATTGTCCATTCTGAAGGCCACCGACTTGCCCCGTAACGCCGGGCCATGAGCCTGAAGGAAATACAAGGGGACTAGTAACTCTTTGACATTTATGTGAGAGATTTCTAAGTGGGACCAAAGTCCCTGACCCTGGTGCCCCTGATTTGACTGAAATCCCCACCCTATGGTGCCTGACGCATCCGTGTCTACCCATACCGTTGGAGGAGGAGAGGTCCATGACATGATTGAGTGCAATGTTTCCCTCTTCGCCCAGACCGCTAGTAAGGTGTGGATTAATTTTGGTATGGGCCATAATTTTCCCGCCGGTAAGAGTGGGAAATATTTGTTGCCTTCCAATATTAATCGTTTTACTTTCAACCGGCCCAACTTGACAGTTAGCTGAATCCAGTTGAGAGAGCCGACCAGAGACTCCCAGACTCTTCGTGTCGTAGTCAGACTGTGAAGAAACCTGAACAGTTTCCTGCGAAACCTGTTGCGATTGTCCACACTCTGACTCAGAGTGAGAGCGGCGGTGTCCCAGACCAGCCCTATCCACTGAATTACTCTTGAGGGAACAAGGTTTGACTTTACCAGATTTACCTTGAAGCCTAGAGTTTTGACATGATTTAAAATGATATTGACATGTTTTATGCATAATTGTTGTGTCTCTGCCACCACCAGCCAGTCGTCTAGATACCACAACACTCTGATTCCCTGTTTTAACAAAGGCATCAGGGCTTGCCGGACTAGTTTCGTGAATAATCGAGGTGCTAGGTTCAAACCGAACGGCATCCTCTGAAAAACAAAATTTTGGTGCCTGATCCTCAAGGCCAGAAACCTTTGAAATCTTTTGTTGACCGACACGTGCCAATAGGCGTCTGTCAGGTCTAGGGAACACATCCAGCCTCCCGGCGGAAGTGTTAGCCTGATTTGATGAACTGTTAACATTCTGAAAGACTCGTTGTAAATGTGAAGATTCAGATAAGACAGGTCTACGACCGGCCTCATATGAACACTGTCCCGTTTGGGAACCAAAACAGTTTTGACGTGAATACAGGGTAATCTGGAGGGACCGGGATGATGACATTCTTGGCAATCATCTCCTGGACCAGCGACTCCACCTCTAATGAAACACAATTTGCCGTTGTCGGCTGACGTAAGCGAGGTCGCCGGAGCCACTGCCAAGTGATGCCTTTGCGTGCCACCATCCGTGCCCAGGTTTTTAACGGCCATGCTTGGTGACACGTTCGGAACGACCCAGTTAGCAGACAAGGGTTCGCCGGCTGTACTTCCCTCGGTTCCTCCGGCTTTAAGACAGGCACTGGGAGTGAGAGAGACTTTAGTTTTTTGATGGTGGGTTTGGTGGTGTTGGACGCTTCGCCGGCTGGCTGGTGTGGGCCGAAGACTGGCCCTGCCCCGGCTTATACTGGCCGCGTCCCCTCTGTCCTGAAAACCCTCTCTGTCTATGCCTGAACTGACCCAGGGGGGATTGGGAGGACTTAGGCGGAAGAAACGGCTTAGAACCCCCTGGCTGAGCTTTAGTAGGAGGCTTAGGTTTGGGGAAGTTAAATGCAGGTTTCTTAGCCTGTGCGGGACTGTGCTTCACGGCCTGTGCCATGTTAAACACTGTTCGCCATACATCAGGGGACATTAAAGAAGGAGTAAGTACTGGGGACATTACCACCTGGTTAGCAATGCGATCAGGCAGCTTGCGAACTAATGACATCCTAAGATCCTGTCGTGCTCGCACCGCCTCAAGTAAGGCTGTGCGTATGTCACCTAAGGATTGAATCGACGACTGAAGAATCAGACGCCGGGATAACTCAACTGATCTTCGAGCCTCCGCGTCTGCGATTGCCTGAGTAGACCTGAGTAAAGACTTAGCCACCTGTTGAGAAACTATGTACTGTGAAAACAGGCGGAAAGCTTTTCCCCTTAGCCTAAATTCTCTGTCTAGGTGAGAAGGGGTAGGGGTAGTGAATGGTTCCTTTAGTTCACAAAGATTAATCTTAGGGGCAGCTAGAAAAGAAAATAAAGCTGACGGAACTCCGCCGGCAGAACCTACCGGCATGGAGAACCATGAATGTGTATCCTGAGGGATCTGGTGGGAAGATTTAGAAGTGAAAGTGGTTGCAAAGTTTTGAGCCTCTACCTCCCAATCCACCCAAGGTCCTGGTCCCAACTGTCCCACCTTCAACACTGGATTAGCTGTCTCGTCTGTGACGGTCTGTAAATCTAGTTCAGGAGTAAGAGCCGACAGAGCCTTAATATCATTAAACCCATCCAGCTTAGACCAGTCTGAAAAAAGTTTTGAAGCTGAGGCAGGGGGTAAAGCAGGCGTAGATGCATAAACAAAATAATCCTGATGATAATAACTAGGTATAGCCTTGATATTTACGTCCAAAACATTACCCAAGGCATCCAATGCCCTTAATTTCTTTGACTTATTTCCCTGGATAAACCACTCACGTGGTACCGGGAGTTCCCCTGACAAGGTAGGCTGGGCAAGCTCTGGCTTAGAGGGGTTCAAAAGAACCCATGACTCGTCTGGCCCATAAAGCAGGGGCATAGCTACCTTTCTAAGAGGCGCTTTGTCTAGAGGGGGTGGATTAACATCCGTAATGACCCTGACATTTGACGTAGTGAATGCCGCCGTAGCTGGCTTAGAGCTCCCTGCCGGTGACAGAGTAGGAGGGTTAGGAATCTTAGATAAATCGATTGACGTTATCAGAGGCCGTACCGCAGAACTTGTCAAGGGAGCCCCCAAGTCCATTGTGGGGTTTTCTCGTTGTTGACTAAAGAATTTAGATAGAGCATGAGTAAGTAACCCATCAATTTCTTGTGCTGTAACAAACTGGTTAGATGCAGAACTTTCAGGTGAATCAGTATTATCATGGGCGGCGTCCAGGCCTGAGCCTGACCCTTGTCCATCCCTATCTGAAATTATTGACACTTCATCTTGTTCCTCCCGATCCTCCTGAGAAGACCCCGCCGAGGCAGGGGTACCTTGTTTCCAAGATAAGTCAGGGATAGAGGATGGGGTCGCCGCGTCCCTGTGGACATCGGCTACTGTGTGACTCGTATGAGTCGGACGTGGATGGTCAGACCCTGGCTGAGCAAACCGCCAAACACCGAGGCTCTGGCCTACGCTCTCTTGAGAGTCTGAAACATTCTCAATTATTGAATTTCCTGAACTTTCCATTTCTAGGGTTAAAATATCAATAGGTAAATCTTGTTTAGGGACAGGCGCTTCACTATACTCTGAGGCTGTAACAGAAACATTTTCAGGTGTAGAGGAGAACTTAGGAGAATGTCGAGAGGACTTCCTATGGGAATCCTTTTTGGAGGATTTGTGGCTACGGTGTGACCGCGAACTAGACCTAGGTTTGGAAGAATCACCACCATGACCACTGGGGGAAGCTTCAGTCTTACACTTCTTACTAGCCGGGGAAGAGGCCCGACTTGAAGACTGCTGTCTGAGAGGTGACCTTGACCTCGATCTCGCCTGCGACGAGGAGGTGGCTGCCGGGGGAGTAGGCTCTCTCGGGCGTTTAGACGTATCCACAGACGATACAGAACCCTGGCTAGTCTCTGTCGGCTTAAAACCCGTTACTCTAGAGGTACGTTTAGGGGGAGGGTGCTCTGACAGCAACTTATCCCAAAGTGGGACGTTGTCACATTGAAGTGACTTATGTGCGACAATGGTAGTGTAGGCCGACATTTGTTGTCTGACCTCTCTCAACGCTACCGCCGCGGTCTTGTCATTGTCACACAGGACTTTATTGGCTAATTGGGAGCAAAAGGAACAATTAAGTGTAACCCAGAGACCCCTTGAACGGTCTAGACATCTAACACACCTTATGCAAAGGGTATGCGCAAAAATTGGGATACCCGCGCAAGTAGGGGTAATGCACAGGGCAAAAACTGGGGCCACAGTAGCCATGACAGAGACTGGTGTGAGGAAACTACCGCCGGGTCTGTATTGGTCCGCCGGAGCTCAGCTCTGGAAAAATAAAGAAAAATTTCCAGGAATTAATGCTCATTAGGTTAACCCAAGTGTTCGCATACAAGTGTTAATAACCCGCCGGGTAACGGGATGCAAAGACACAGCTAACACATCTCGCTACGCGGCGGGGTGTAAAGAGGCTAAACAAATCTTCTTAGCTAAAGAACATGAAGAATACCCTCTGATATAATGGTCCAGTATGGCACTTATAGTCTGTAGGAGGTGGTGACTGTCTCAAGATTCAATTTTGTAACAAAGCCCCCCTCATAAAGACGCCGGCCCTTGAAATATTTTAGTAGAATAGCCCAGGGCAGGAATATACGAGATCTGATTTTTTAACGAATTGTCCCAAACGATCGTCGTAAAAATAGAAGGCGGCGATACTGAAAGTATCACCCAATTAAGGTTAATCGAAATTGAATTTGTTTATAAATTCCTTAGTTCCTCCACTTAGGGGCACCCGCCGGGTGTGGGAATCGATTTGGTTAAACCTCACTGAACCTTCAATTGCCGTAAGAGTAAAGGCAGCGATACACAGAGTATCACTCAAATGGATTGGTTAACTATATGAGACCTAAGTCGTTTATCCCACCCTGCTCAGGTGCACCCGCCGGGTGAGAAGTCTAAAAGTTAACCCCACAAGTTCCTGACCCCACTTCATTGTAAAAGATCGCCGGGGAGGAACGCCTAAACAACAGCTAAGTTTTCCATGTGGTTGTCGTAAACCAGGTAGAAAAAACCTATATAAACGAGTGTTCTCAAGAACGTCGTTTTTTATGTATATCTATATAGATATGTAAGGATGGGTACAGCCATCCCGCCGGGAATTTAAAGGAGGCCTGAAACCAGGCACCCACAGAGACGCAGTCCTGGAGAGCCACAGACACCTCCCCACGCCGGGGAACCAGCCAGAGTTAAAAACCACGTGTGGCCCAACACTGCTCATCGGTCAGGATTTTTCATGGTGAAACCGAGAAAAAACCCGCCGGAAGGCAAACCCCACCCTGAACAGACACCATCTGAACAATACGACACGAGGAGAGACACGCACGACTAACCAAGGTCACAACATAATCCGTGGAATTAGCCAATACACAACTAAACCAGGAAACAATTATAGTCCGAGGAATTAGCCAAAACACAACTAAAACCCGGATACACATGACACAGTAGGGCATTTATAAAATAAATAATAACACTAGACATGTGGCAAAGCTACGAGCGGCTGGCTAGGCCTAGGTAGACGGCATGAAAATAGTTGAAATATAAACACACACTGGAATATCACAACAGGAACCACCGCCAACACACCACCGTAGCGATAACTTCCCACCCCGGGAAGCCTGACACGGACCCAGAAAAAACTTCACTAAGTGAAGAAAAATACGCTGGGAACGTCAGCAAACACACAGCTTACCTCATCAGAAGGATAAAAGGCAGCAATAATTAACGCGTAATGAAAGCCGCCTGCATCACCAACTAACACAACTGTGAAAAGTTCACGTGTCCACAACAGGACCACGAGGGTACATCCGAAATAGATGCCCCATACACACGACCCAAAATACACTGCACTGCGGGCAACCAGCCCAGGACACTCCTGCTACGCCTATCCTAACCTTACTCGATACATCCTAGAGTAAACAAATGAGAAAAAACTCACTAGGGACGCAACGAATGCGGAACCAGCGGAGCCTGAAAGGTACGTCCGGGCAGGCTGAGCGCAGAGCAAAGAAGGAGGAATGACGCCTGATTCAGCGTCTGGTCAGAAATCCACACAAGTACATCCACGATATGATGGAAAGCTTATTGGATAGTTATTCTTATTTTCTTTTTGTTTTTATTTTTTACGAAGTTTTTTCGTAGTGAGAACCCAATTCATAATGACTGAAGCCATGAGTGAGGTCGCGTGCGCTCATGATGAAGGCTCCTCAGTTTTTAAATGCTCTGCGCGGTAGATTCAAACTACGGCGGATTAGTGTTTGAAGAGGATGCCTTATGTAATAGGCATGTTCGTCAATGATGGAGGGGCCACTAATAAATACTCTACAGAGTTCTATATGCAATAATAGGCTATCAAACTCTCAATAAATGTGTGTCTACTCTAGGCTTAATGTTATGTGAAAACAGCCTATTACTACCTATAACCGAAGGTGCTTGGTTATGGTATGCAAAGTAAGGTGGTAAGAGAAGTTACAGCTTACGTTACTTTAATTAATAAATGTCAGGCACTCCTGCATGAAAGAAAGTGCACTAAAGTCCTTCAACACTAACAAGGAATCTTCTTTAAATGTTAGATGCTATAAAGATGCTCGTATCGGAAATGGAACCCAAAAAGGCAGGCAGCGGAACAATGCTCGTGCAGGCTATGCACACAAAAAGGCAGAATATATAATGCCGTCGGAGCCAAGAATATCCTAAACACAACAACAATAATAATAATCGCCACGACAATGCAGTATTCCTATCAACAAAAAGAGCCTAAGTCGTTTGTGTCTCAATACATCAAACTAGGCTGCGAAATGCTTGTGTAATCATAAACGGGTATGCATAAAAAGAGTAATTAGGTTAATATACTTAATGTCTACTATGATTGATAAAGTCTAGCTAGAGTCAATGATACGAGATACTGGTGCGCATGGCATGCCGCATAGCCTAGTGCAAATCTCAAGTCTGTGCGTCAAATATTACGTTATAGGGAAGGGTAGCTCTCTTGAGAAACCTTAATACCGAAGTATTAAGCGTTCTCCTGGCGTACCTCAAAGACAAACAATCGAGACTAGAACAGTGCAGAATGGTATAGGCAAAAAGCCCTCATTTGTGCATGCTCTACTCTCAATGGCACACAGACTAGAATTTACTCAATCAACTCCAGTTCTCAGGTATGTCGTGCAGCTTTTAACTAAAGCCAGCACTCATAGGAAACAATACCTTATAATATCAGACTCCTAGTCTAGCATTATCTAATCGAGCAGAACACTAATAATTAAAGGATGCAGTACTTAAACAATATAAATGCCAACCAATGCTTCGTGATCCACTTATCTTAACAACTAACATACATAGGCTATATCAGACCTTAACACACAATACAACTAGCCAGCATGAAGCTGATTTTGCAGAGTTAACCAGAGGGGGTATAATATTAATAAAAGGTGGTGAAGGATATGGAAAATGAGAGAGATAGGCAGAGGAAAAGATTCTCAGGTACGGAGCGGGGACAGATAGCAAGGGAAAAAAGATGGGTGTGTTCTAGAAACCAGATCTGAGGGAGAGAGTGGCGAGGAACTGTATATATACTCGCACTAGCTCGAGCCGCGTGGGAAAACAGCGGTTACAAGTCATCTAACCACTAGCAAAGCTTACAGCATGGTAAGGGCCTCTCTCCACCAACCCCCGCGAGGCAGCCAGCCGTGACGTCATCGAGCGGGACAAAACACACTGCGCGCCCCCTCTCACTCTGTTCTACTCCCTCTCTCTCTCCCAGATCCTATCATTACTAGTTAATGATAAAATATATACTTTACAATTAAATATATAAAGCCTTGACATGGGCGAAAACAAAGAGCCTTTCTGGACTGCCCATGACACGAGCTTTCATATGAAATAAAGCACACTCTAATACATAAACTGTAGCCCCATCCACTGCCCTGGCGATCCTAGTGAGTCACTGTAGGACAAGCCATGCGGTTCTAACGGAGTGGTCAACGTCACACCCCCCCCAAGATTTTTCTCAGAGGCCCCAAGGCTCACAAAAATCTGATGGTTAGAACCCATGCTATATCTCCACTTCCCATCACCCAGCGGCAGTAAAATATCTGGCACAGTTCTTCAACAAATGTTTTTTTTTTTTTCAAAATTATAACCCTCCCAACACAATAGGTTAAATTATATGTAGTTATGCTCCTCAAGAGCGAGCTTCTCTAGCCCAGCATTCTGAGAGGAGTGCAACTCAGAATTACTGCTATAACATACTGAACAAATTCAACTATCAAAGACAGTTTTTTATTTGATTTTTATGTTTATAATTTGTTTATTTCGGCTGCACTATAGGGGCAAGCCTAGTCTTTTCTTCTATACCAAACGCTCAACTCCTGCTTTACGACCCAATACGCTGGGCTACAACCGCGAGCCAACAAGCACCAAGCGCAAAATACTATTCAAACTAAAGCAGGAGGCTACCCGTGTGTCAATCTACCCAGGATCATATACCCTTGAACGACCATCTGCAACCACGTTGTCACAACCGGCAATATGGCGTATGTCCAGGTTATATACCAGTAACCTTAGTGACCACCTGGTCAGCCTCATATTCCGATTGTGAAACTGGTCCAAGAACTTGAGAGGGTGATGATCTGGGTAAACTACAACGACCGGACCATAGGCTGGAACACAGACCTCGAAATGCCTCAGAGCAAGTACAACCGCTAGCAGCTCCTCCTTGACAACAGAGCAGCTCCCCTGGGCCGAATTGTACTTCTCCGAGCAGAAACTAACAGGATGCTCCAGCCCATCATCGTCCTTTTCCACAAGGACGGCACCAGCCCCCACACCACTAGCCTCCATTGCTAGTTGGAAAGGTAGGCTAAAGTCAGGGGCCCTGAGGATCAGGTGAGTGCACAACAGGTGTTTTACTTCTCTAAACACCTTCTCACACTCAGGCGCCCATTTGAACTTCTTATCCTTCCAGTTATCCTCCACCTGAGCTTGACTGTCCCGTTCTCCTTCTCCACCTTGACTGCTAAACGTCATCACAGGCACAGTGAGAGGCTCAGGGGGGTGCCTCCCATACTCCTTCATGGGATTAACATGACATAACTGATTGTGCTTCCGCCTGTCTGGAGTGGCTACCAAGTAAACCAGGTCCGATAGCTCCTCCACCACCCTATAAGGACCAGCGTACTTCGCGGATAAGGGGTGACCTACAAGGGGCAGTAGAATCAACACCTCCTGACCCACGTGAAACTCCCTGAGTTCAACCTTGAGGTCGTACCTGTCCTTCCTGAGGGCCTGAGAGCTAGTCAAATTACGGCCAGCCAACTCCAGACTGCGCAACATCCGTTCTCGACTGTTGAGGACACACTTGAGCATAGAACAAGGTTTTTCTGCGCCCTCCCATACTTCTTCAACCATATGGAGAGGCCCTCTGACACGGTGTCCAAAGACGAGCTCATTAGGGCTGAATCCCAAACTCTCCCCAGGTACCTCCCACACAGCAAACAAAACACATGGCAGGCCAAGATCCCAATCCCTCCCACTCTCAAAGCAACAACAACGAAGCACAGATTTCAAGACTGAGTGCCATCGCTCTAACACACCCTGGCTCTCCGGATGATATGCAGATGACACAATCCCAACAATCCCATGCTGCGGCATTGCTTGTACAAAGAGGCTAGAAGTGAAGTTGGGTCCCCGGACTGACTGAATCCCCTGCGGGTAACCATACCGGGAAAAATACACTAGCAAGCTTTGGACCACCGTTTTCGCCGACCCATTTCTCATAGGGTACGCGTCAGGGTACCTTGTTGCTACATCTCCCGACTGTGCATCACTGCCCTCCTTCAACTCTTTCGTCTTTTTAAGCCCATCCTCTGCCCCTTCAGGAACAGTTACTGGGTCTTCTCCAGACTCGAAATATGGTCCTAATAATGAGTCCCCGAGAAGGTCCGTTGACACTAAACTCTCAACCGCATCAACTTCCAACCCCTTCTCGGTACCCTTCCTCCGCTGATCTAAAGATTGTTGACCAGAATGTGACTCCCTGGATGCAGAATCTCCGGTGACAACACACTCCATAGGCTGCCCCGGACACTTCCCATCCCACTCCTGCTCCTCCCTACTCACGTCGGCCGGCTTCTCGACAACGACTAAGGGTGGAGCCTCAGAAGTAGGCCCCGCAAAGTCGTTGCCAAGAAGGAGGTCGACGCCCCCAACAGGCAACTTCTCCACAATTCCTACATCCAGGTCACGAGTCACACCATCAACTTCCACCTCATTCTTACAAGTGGGTATGACCTTGTCGCATTAACTCCCTGAACCACAACCACCCGCGCCGTATTGACAGGTTTACCAGTGAAATTTCTCAACAGTGTTTGCGATGCCCCAGTGTCACGCAAAATTCTCACCTCATGTCTTCTACCCCCCCACTCCACACAACCGAGTCCGCTGTGGTCACTAAAGGCATCACGGACAGGGAATAAGCCTTCCGGATCCTTCTGCACTGGCAGTGTATTTACCTCGGAAGAAATGCCTCTAACAAACTCCGATGTCCTCTTCAACACTCCAATGCCGTGAGCAAAAGACACGGCTGCCGGAGGAGGTCGACTAGGCCACTCATTTGCCTTATGACCCTCCTGGTGGCACCTAAAACACATAAATTTCGGTTTCGGCTTATACTGTGATGTAAAAGGCCCCTGACTTTTCACATACGGTGTGGTGGTAGGTTTGGCTTCAGTTTTAGTTTCATTGCTCTTTTGTTTAAATGTGTCGTTGCTACGGGGGGGAGGATAACGGTCCCTAGCACTTGCATCGTACTTCTGTGAGGACCCGCAACCCCGAATCAACGACAGCCGTAGATCAGCCATTTCTGCTGCTTCTACTAGAGTTCTTGGGTTTTTCTCCTTTAAGTTCAAAGTTAGATCACCGCCCGTGCTCTTAAAGAACTGCTCCAACATCATTAACTGCTTAACTCCATCAAACGTTGTTACCTTCTCAGATCGGAGCCAGTTCCCTATAGTATCGGACAAGTCCCGGGCGTGTTCCAAAAAGGTGCTATCTCTTCCCTTAGTTACACCCCGGAACTTCAAACGGTACGTTTCTGGTTGCAGTTCGTAAGCCCTCAGGACAGCCTCCTTGAGATCCTCGTACACAATACATAACTCCAAAGGTAACGCATCGTAGGCTTTAAGACCCTTGCCTATTAATCTAGAGGATACAAGTGCTGCCCATTTATTCTCTGGCCACTGGTGTTCCTGGCACTTCTTCTCAAAGCGTGTGAAAAATTCTGTTACACCACTCTCATCAAACAACGGAACCAGTTTCAATAAGTGCGAGAGAGATTGATCATGAGCACGGTCACCAGCCCCAAGTCGCTGTCCCGTTGTCTCTACTCGCGACTTCTCTACGTCCCTGTCGGCACAGTACTTAGTCGACTCAGCTTGGATTTTTGCTAGCTCTATTTGCTGCTCACCTGCCCTTTGTTGCTGTTGAATCTGAAGCTCACATGCCCTTTGTTGCTGTTGAATCTTAGCTAATTCGAGCTGATACAATAATTCTGGAGTTAACCCTGGAGGAGGTGAAGGTGCTACAATGTTTGAAATTACCGGTGGTCCCCCCAGCGGCAACCCACCCTGCCAGTCACCACCCAACTGCGGAAGCGTACCCGGGGTCGGCAAACTACTGGGATGGCTGGGAGTCGAGTGTAGGGGAAGCATGGCCGAAGGGCTCTGAGCACTCAACCCATCTCGCTCACCAGTCACCCTGCCCAGTACACACGTTATCAAGTTATCCTGGGTCATGCTGCTAGTAACCGCATGACCGATAGCTGTGGCCAGGCATTGAAGACCATACCGATCCATACCCTCCAACCGCTCGGCAGTAACAGGCCATTGCAAAAATATCCTAGCATCCTCCTCACAGTTCACCCGATTAACCCTTTCATCATGCTGCTGTTCCTCAGTTTCGACATTACGTACTGTGTCTCCATTCTCCTCTGATCCGGTATAAGTCATGATGCTCACAAAAATTTCCCACCTCAATATTCAGAAAAGAAGCACCCCAAACTCTTATACCTTAAAATACCTTATACACACAAAAATTCTCGGAAATATTCAAGGGCTATACTATGTTGCAAACAAAAATTATTCTTGCTGATCCCCACAAAATATTCTCCAAAACAACAAATGTTCCCTGCTAATAAATGTAGGTTCACCAAATCCTAGGTAAGGTCGCCATTTGTTACGACTGGGGTTCAAATATATCAGGGCTCTTATTCATTGGACTAGTAATGGCATAAATGTTACAACGGAAAGCGCTAGCTCCATCCTCTGATGTATATTCCCAGTGAACAAAGAACACAAATACTCTACAGAGTTCTATATGCAATAATAGGCTATCAAACTCTCAATAAATGTGTCTACTCTAGGCTTAATGTTATGTGAAAACAGCCTATTACTACCTATAACCGAAGGTGCTTGGTTATGGTATGCAAAGTAAGGTGGTAAGAGAAGTTACAGCTTACGTTACTTTAATTAATAAATGTCAGGCACTCCTGCATGAAAGAAAGTGCACTAAAGTCCTTCAACACTAACAAGGAATCTTCTTTAAATGTTAGATGCTATAAAGATGCTCGTATCGGAAATGGAACCCAAAAAGGCAGGCAGCGGAACAATGCTCGTGCCGGCTATGCACACAAAAAGGCAGAATATATATAATGCCGTCGGAGCCAAGAATATCCTAAACACAACAACAATAATAATAATCGCCACGACAATGCAGTATTCCTATCAACAAAAAGAGCCTAAGTCGTTTGTGTCTCAATACATCAAACTAGGCTGCGAAATGCTTGTGTAATCATAAACGGGTATACATAAAAGAGTAATTAGGTTAATATACTTAATGTCTACTATGATTGATAAAGTCTAGCTAGAGTCAATGATACGAGATACTGGTGCGCATGGCATGCCGCATAGCCTAGTGCAAATCTCAAGTCTGTGCGTCAAATATTACGTTATAGGGAAGGGTAGCTCTCTTGAGAAACCTTAATACCGAAGTATTAAGCGTTCTCCTGGCGTACCTCAAACACAAACAATCGAGACTAGAACAGTGAAGAATGGTATAGGCAAAAAGCCCTCATGTGTGCATGCTCTACTCTCAATGGCACACAGACTAGAATTTACTCAATCAACTCCAGTTCTCAGGTATGTCGTGCAGCTTTTAACTAAAGCCAGCACTCATAGGAAACAATACCTTATAATACCAGACTCCTAGTCTAGCATTATCTAATCCAGCAGAACACTAATAATTAACACCTTACGAGCGGCCTATGCGGTTTATTTATATGTACCGCCCAGCGGGGTGTTTTTAGCCAAAATAGGGCTGTTAACGTGATCATTTTCATGCCTAAATAAGACCCAGAACGTAAAACAAGTATCTATCCCTGAAAGGGCATAAACAGAGCTTTCGAATGACACCATAACGGCCCTTTTATGATGGTTAGTTTTCTTGCAATAACCGTGCAACGCGAGTGCAAAAAGCATGTAATTAGGCACTTTCCCCATACAATTCCGTATATAGCGAGTGAGAGAGGGAGGGAGGAGGTGGGATTCGTGTCAGTAGGTTCGCCGCGGTGGTCTGGAGCAGTCATACGCTCGCTACTCTCCTGCCACCACTTGTCTCTCTCTCTCAGCAACATTACGTGCTGAAATTGCCACACGATATATGTCGAGCACCGCCACATAGTCCAGCTTTATTTAACTCGACTTATGTGTCTCGCCGCTAATTAAGGGTTAAAGGATGCAGTACTTAACACCTTACGAGCGGCCTATGCGGTTTATTTATGTGTACCGCACAGCGGGGTGTTTTTAGCCAAAATAGGGCTGTTTACGTGATCATTTTCATGCCTAAATAAGATCCAGAACGTAAAACAAGTACCTATCCCTGAAAGGGCATAAACAGAGCTTTCGAATGACACCATAACGATCCTTGTATGATGGATAGTTTTCTTGCAATAACCGTGCAACGCGAGTGCAAAAAGCAGGTAATTCGGTACTTTCAGTACATAATTGAGTATGTAGCGAGTGAGAGAGGGAGGAGGGAGCTGAGATTTGTGTCAGTAGGTTCGCCGCGGTGGTCTGGAGCAGTCATACGCTCGCTAGTCTCCTGCCACCACTTGTCTCTCTCTCTCAGCCACATTACGTGCTGAAATTGCCACTCGAGTTATGTCGAGCGCCGCCACATAGTCCAGCTTTATTTAACTCGACTTATGTTGCTCGCCGCTAAATAAGGGTTAAACAATATAAATGCCAACCAATGCTTCGTGATCCACTTATCTTAACAACTAACATACATAGGCTATATCAGACCTTAACACACAATACAACTGGCCAGCATGAAGCTGATTTTTGCAGAGTTAACCAGAGGGGGTATAATATTAATAAAAGGTGGTGAAGGATATGGAAAATGAGAGAGATAGGCAGAGGAAAAGATTCTCAGGTACGGAGCGGGGACAGATAGCAAGGGAAAACAGATGGGTGTGTTCTAGAAACCAGATCTGAGGGAGAGAGTGGCGAGGAACTGTATATATACTCGCACTAGCTCGAGCCGCGTGGGAAAACAGCGGTTACAAGTCATCTAACCACTAGCAAAGCTTACAGCATGGTAAGGGCCTCTCTCCACCAACCCCCGCGAGGCAGCCAGCCGTGACGTCATCGAGCGGGCCAAAAAACACTGCGCGCCCCCTCTCACTCTGTTCTACTCCCTCTCTCTCTCCCAGATCCTATCATTACTAGTTAATGATAAAATATATATTTTACAATTAAATATATAAAGCCTTGACATGGGCGAAAACAAAGAGCCTTTCTGGACTGCCCATGACACGAGCTTTCATATGAAATAAAGCACACTCTAATACATAAACTGTAGCCCCATCCACTGCCCTGGCGATCCTAGTGAGTCACTGTAGGACAAGCCATGCGGTTCTAACGGAGTGGTCAACGTCACAGTTACATGTGTAGTGTTATTGATAATACTATTACACATCACTATATTCGCACTATCTTGACTGATTATTTCTATTTAACTCACTGGTTTGTCACATGACGTACCTGCTCCATATGGAGACAGTATTTTACTTACACACCCAGGTTTTTTTAACGAAACCCCGCAACAATCTTGTCCAGTGAGCTGGCCAAGGTCGAAACTCCTAGTCGAGAAAGATGTACTCCATCCTGGGCATACAGTTCATCCTTACCATAGAAGTGGGTCCAGTTATCTAGGAATGGTATTGACTTTGCCTTGCAATACTTCTCCAGCCGGCTATTTACACCAATAGCCCTGGAGGACCATTCCTTCCGTACCCCTCTTCTTGGCAGGATACTGTGTACCACAGGAAATCCACCCTTCTCCTTGATCCTCTCCAGCATTTCCTGGTACTTTGTCAGCAACTCCTCAGTCCTGCATCTCCATATGTCATTGGATCCCGCATTGATGAAGATGATGGGGTCCTCCCCACCCACTTCTACGACACCATCCATCTTCTCTGCCACCCTCCCGACTCCGGCTCCAGGTAGGGAGACAACTTTACTAACATGAGTGTTAGTAGCCCCTTCAAGGTACCTAACCATTGAATCACCGACAATGAACTTAGCTTTTTTCCGTTGTCGGCGTGTAGCAGGAGTTGTAGCAGCAACAGCAGCAGACTTCCCCCCTCCCCTCTCACTGCCTCGATGATCGCCACTTCCTCGCCATCACTCTCATCAGCCAAGGTGCTGAAGTTGTTGTGGGTCTTGAGTGGCTGCCTTTTCAGCTTGCAGGCCGTTGCACTGGTTGACACCACTTTCCAAGGGGCTTCACGATCCCTGGGAACACTTCCGGTAGCCTCACACTTCTTCTCCGCCATAGCTAGTCTCAAGGCCAAATTTTCATCTTTGAGACACTGAATCTCCTGCTCCACACTCTCCAGTCTTTCTTGCAAAGCAAGACAAAGCTGGAGAGTATGGGAGGAGACAGCAGACTCATCAACAACAGCCATCACTAAGAAAGTTCACTAGGACCTCACTAAGGGTAAACAGGTTCACTAGCGGTCACTGGGAACGTCCGCACTGGTCAGGAGTCAGAGGGCAACTGATATATATATAATAATAATAATACAGTAAAACTCATATAGTGTTCTGTATTATATGCCAGTAATGTTAATTACTGTATATATTTGTATAATAATAATAATAAAGTAAAACTCTCATATAGTGTTTTGTATTATTTACCAGTAATGTTAATTACTGTATATATTTGTATAATAATAATAATACAGTAAAACTCTCATATAGTGTTCTGTATTATATACCAGTAATGTTAATTACTGTATATATTTGTATAATAATAATAATACAGTAAAACTCTCATATAGTGTTCTGTATTATATACCAGTAATGTTAATTACTGTATATATTTGTATAATAATAATAATACAGTAAAACTCTCATATAGTGTTCTGTATTATATACCAGTAATGTTAATTACTGTATATATTTGTATAATAATAATAATACAGTAAAACTCTCAATAGTGTTCTGTATTATATACCAGTAATGTTAATTACTGTATATATTTGTATAATAATAATAATACAGTAAAACTCTCATATAGTGTTCTGTATTATATACCAGTAATGTTAATTACTGTATATATATGTATAATAATAATAATACAGTAAAACTCTCATATAGTGTTCTTGCCTTACTAATTTGCTTAGTTTTTTCTCAGAGGTATATGAAGCAGTAGATAATGACAAGTCATATGATATTATATATTAGATTTCAGTAAAGCTTTCGACAGAGTCCCTCATGAGAGATTGATGAGAAAGGTTGAGGCACATGGAATAGGTGGGGCGTTGTTAGGATGGATTAGGTCATGGCTAATTGGTAGGAAGCAGAGAGTCAGCATAAATGGTACTAAGTCAGAATGGGGATCAGTCAAGAGTGGTGTCCCCCAGGGATCTGTATTAGGTCCTCTGTTGTTTATTATACATAAATGACCTTGATTTAGGTATAACTAGTAGGATAAGTAAATTTGCAGACGATACCAAAATGGGGAGAAAAATTCATTCAGTTAGAGATATAGAGTGTCTGCAAAGGGATCTAGATACCTTACACGAATGGTCAGTAACATGGCAGATGAAGTTTAACATTGACAAATGCAAGGTATTAAAGATAGGGAAGATGCATACAAATTTTAAATATAAACTAGCTAATATGGAATTAGAAAACTCAGACTGTGAGAAAGATCTAGGTGTGTTTGTTAGCAATGATTTGAAGCCTAGAAAACAATGTATAAGTGTTCGTAACAAGGCAAACAGGATTCTCGGGTTCATATCTAGGAGTGTGAGTAACAGAACTGCTGATGTTATCTTAAAACTTTACTTGTCATTAGTGAGACCCCATATGGATTATGCTGTTCAATTTTGGTGTCCTTATTACAGAATGGACATAGATTCATTGGAGAGAGTACAACGTAGAATGAAAAAAATGATCCATAACATTAGAAATCTTCCGTATGAAGAAAGGTTGAAGAAATTAGGCTTACCTTCGTTAGAGAGACGCAGAGTTAGAGGTGACATGATAGAGGTATTCAAGTGGGTTAGTGGAATTAATAAAGGAGACATGGAAAATGTACTAAAGCTCAGTGATAGCGAAATAACTCGTACAAATGGTTTCAAATTAGATAATTTCGTTTCAGAAAAGATATAGGCAATATTGGTTTGGTAACAGAGTTGTAGATGGGTGGAATAGGCTACCAAGTGATATAGTGGGATCAAGAACGATAGGGAGCTTTAAGATAAAATTAGATAGGCATATGGACGAGATGGGTTATGTGAGGGGATCTACCAGGTGTGGCCAATCGGCGCTCAGCAGACCCCCGTAATCTTGTGTTAATCTCTGACCGTTTGGTGGGGTCAGTACTCAAGGTATTAGTGAGATGGGTCTATAATTGGACCTTGTAATTAGGGTTGGGTGTGACAGGGATCTGCCTTGTATGGGCCGATCGGCTTTTTGCAGACTCCCATTTTCTTATGTTCTTATGTATTATATACCAGTAATGTTAATTACTGTATATATTTGTATAATAATAATAATACAGTAAAACTCTCATATAGTGTTCTGTATTATATACCAGTAATGTTAATTACTGTATATATTTGTATAATAATAATAATACAGTAACACTCTCATATAGTGTTCTGTATTATATACCAGTAATGTTAATTACTGTATATATTTGTATAAGAACATAACATAAGAACATAAGAAAATGGGAGTCTGCAGAAAGCCGATTGGCCTAAGCAAGGCAGATCCCTGTCCCACACAACCCCAATTACAAAGCCCAATTATAGGCTCAACACTCTAATACCCTGAGGATCATCTTACCAAAACGGTTAGAGATTAACGCAGGATTATGGGGGTATGCAGAGTGCTGATTGGCCCAACACGGCTGATCCCCCTTCACACCCAACCCTTCTCGTCCATATGCTTATCCAATTTTATCTTAAGCTCCCTACCGTTTTAGACCCCACTATAGCACTTGGTAGTCCATTCCACCCATCTACAACTCTGTTACCAAACTATATTTGCCTATATCTTTTCTGAAACGAAATTTATCTAATTTGAAACCATTGGTACGAGTTCTTTCGCTATCACTGAGCTTTAGTACATTTGTCATGTCCCCTTTGTTAATCCCACTAACCCACTTGAACACCTCTATCATATCCCCTCTAACTCTGCGTCTCTCTAACGAATGTAAACCTAATTTCTTCAACCTTTCTTCATACGAAAGATTTCTAATATTATGGATCATTTTTGTCATTCTACGCTGTACTCTCTCCAATGAATCTATGTCCATTCTGTAATAAGGACACCAAAATTGAACAGCATAATCCATATGGGGTCTCACTAATGACAAGTAAAGTTTTAAGATAACATCAGCAGTTCTGTTACTCACACTCCTAGATATGAACCCGAGAATCCTGTTTGCCTTCTTACGAACGCTTATACATTGTGTTCTAGGCTTCAAATCATTGCTAACAAACACACCTAGATCTTTCTCACAGTCTGAGTTTTCTAATTCTAAATTAGCTAGTTTATATTTAACATTTGTATGCATCTTCCCTATCTTTAATACCTTGCATTTGTCAACGTTAAACTTCATCTGCCAATTTACTGACCATTCATGTAAGGTATCTAGATCCCTTTGGAGGCACTCTATATCGCTATCTGAATCAATTGATCTCCCCATTTTAGTATCGTCTGCGAATTTACTTATCCTACTAGTTATACCTAAATCTAGGTCATTTATGTATATAAGAAACAACAGGGGACCTAATACCGATCCCTGGGGGACACCACTTTTGACTGCTCCCCACTCTGACTTGGTACCATTTATGCTGACAATTAGCCATGACCTAATCCATCCCAACAACGATCCTCCTATTCCATGTGCCTCAACCTTTCTCATCAATCTCTCATGAGGGACTCTGTCGAAAGCTTTACTGAAATCTAAATAAATAATATCATATGACGTGTCACTATCTACTGCTTCATATACCTCTGAGAAAAAGCTAAGCAAATTAGTAAGGCAAGAACGTCCCTGAGTGAATCCATGCTGAGAAGAATTTATTAAGTTAAATTTTTCTAAGTGGCTTCTAATTTTCCTAGCAATAATAGACTCTAGCAACTTTCCTATGATTGATGTGAGACTAATGGGACGGTAATTGGATGCTATCGATTTATCACCTTTTTTGAAGATCGGAACTACATTTGCAAGCTTCCAAGCTTCTGGAACTAAACCTGTTTCTAAGACTTGTTAAATAAAAATGCTAATGGCTACTTAACTCATCTCTGCATTTTTTTAATACTCTAGCATATACCTCGTCAGGACCAGGCGATTTTTTGAGGTTTCAGTCTGTCAATTTCCTTAAGCACATCATTTCTACTTATACTAACTGTACTTAACATATTTTCTATACTATCACTATATACCATATTGACTTCTGGAATTTGTGCCAAATTTTCATTAGTGAAAACGGAAAGAAACTGACTATTAATGTACTGCACATTTCTAAATCATTTTCTGTTATTTCTCCTATTGAAGTTTTTAGGGGGCCTATTACATCTCTAACTTTAGATTTATATAGTTGGTAAAAAGCTTTAGGGTTATTTTTTGAGTCACTGGCTATCCTTATTTCATAATTTCTTTTTGCTTTCCTGATTTCCTTTTTAACCTGTCTTGATAGAGTCTGATAGTATAATTATATGTAGATGATTTTCGCCTTTCTTTATTTTTCTATATATTCCTTTCTTTTTTCCTATAAGATCTATTAGCTTATTAGTCATCCATTTTGGTTGGTTCTGCGGCGATCTAAATTTTCTTTAAGGGATATATTTATTTTGAGCATTGTGGGGTGAAGCAATAAACTGGTTATATGTAGTGGCAAGTTTAACTCTGGCATATCCTGACTTAATTGCTTAACAATAGGGTCCACCCTTAAGTCTCTTCTTAGCCCACCATAATCGGCTTTTCTGAAATCTGGGATAAGTGTCGTATTCTCTTTAGCATTCCCTGTCCATTGTATATTAAAATAAATAGATTTATGATCGCTATTTCCTAGGTGGTCACCAATCTCTACATCATTTATCATATGTTCATTGTTACTGAAAACTAAATCAAGAATATTAATACCTCTAGTTGGCGTATCTATGAATTGAAATAAAAAACTATCTTGTACAACCTCAACAAACTCTACTGAATCGGAGTCGCCTATTTGGTGCTGCCAATCAATGTTCGGAAAATTAAAATCCCCCATAATGCACACATTGCTAAACCTTGATGCTATTTTAATTTCCTCCCATAACGATGTTCCGCCATTTCTACTCATATTAGGCGGTCTATATATAACTCCAATAACTATGGTCTCACTAAATTCGTTAACCTCTACCCAAACACTTTCATTATCATTATTTAGTCTAATACCTGATTTAATACAGCTTTTTAATGTACTCCTGACAAACACTGCTATACCCCCGCCCCTCCTACTTGTTCGGTCATATTTAAACAAACTATTTCCTGGAATATCAAATTCTGCTAAAAAATGCCTAGATTCTGTATTAATCCACGTTTCAGTTACCGCTATTATGTCTATATTTTCTGTGCTAACATAAGAACATAAGAACATAAGAAAATGGGAGTCTGCAGAAAGCCGATTGGCCTAAGCAAGGCAGATCCCTGTCCCACACAACCCCAATTCATTACAAAGCCCAATTATAGGCTTCACACTCTAATACCCTGAGGATCATCTTACCAAAACGGTTAGAGATTAACGCAGGATTATGGAGGTCTGCAGAGCGCTGATTGGCCCAACCCGGCTGATCCCCCTTCACACCCAACCCTTCTCGTCCATATGCTTATCCAATTTTATCTTAAAGCTCCCTACAGTTTTAGATCCCACTATAGCACTTGGTAGTCCATTCCACCCGTCTACAACTCTGTTACCAAACCAATACTTGCCTATATCTTTTCTGAAACGAAATTTATCTAATTTGAAACCATTGGTACGAGTTCTTTCGCTATCACTGAGCTTTAGTACATTTGCCATGTCCCCTTTGTTAATCCCACTAACCCACTTGAACACCTCTATCATATCCCCTCTAACTCTGCGTCTCTCTAACGAATGTAAACCTAATTTCTTCAACCTTTCTTCATACGAAAGATTTCTAATATTATGGATCATTTTTGTCATTCTACGCTGTACTCTCTCCAATGAATCTATGTCCATTCTGTAATAAGGACACCAAAATTGGACAGCATAATCCATATGGGGTCTCACTAATGACAAGTAAAGTTTTAAGATAACATCAGCAGTTCTGTTACTCACACTCCTAGAGATGAACCCGAGAATCCTGTTTGCCTTATTACGAACGCTTATACACTGTTTTCTAGGCTTCAAATCATTGCTAACAAACACACCTAGATCTTTCTCGCAGTCTGAATTTTCTAATTCTAAATTAGCTAGTTTATATTTAACATTTGTTTGCATCTTCCCTATCTTTGATACCTTGCATTTGTCAATGTTAAACTTCATCTGCCAATTTACTGACCATTCATGTAAGGTATCTAGATCCCTTTGGAGGCACTCTATATCGCTATCTGATCAATTGATCTCCCTATTTTAGTATCGTCTGCGAATTTACTTATCCTACTAGTTATACCTAAATCTAGGTCATTTATGTATATAAGAAACAACAGGGGACCTAATACCGATCCCTGGGGGACACCACTTTTGACTGCTCCCCATTCTGACTTGGTACCATTTATGCTGACTCTCTGCTTCCTACCAATTAGCCATGACCTAATCCATCCTAACAACGCCCCACCTATTCCATGTGCCTCAACCTTTCTCATCAATCTCTCATGAGGGACTCTGTCGAAAGCTTTACTGAAATCTAAATATATAATATCATAGGACTTGTCATTATCTACTGCTTCATATACCTCTGAGAAAAAACTAAGCAAATTAGTAAGGCAAGACCGTCCCTGAGTGAATCCATGCTGAGAAGAATTGATTAAGTTAAATGTTTCTAAGTGGTTTCTCATTATCCTAGCAATAATTGACTCTAGTAGTTTTCCTATGATTGAAGTGAGACTAATGGGACGGTAATTGGATGCTATTGATTTATCACCTTTTTTGAAGATCGGAACTACATTTGCAAGCTTCCAAGCTTCTGGAACTATACCTGTTTCTAATGACTTGTTAAATAGAAATGTTAATGGATAACTTAACTCATCTCTGCATTCTTTTAATACTCTAGCATATACCTCATCAGGACCAGGCGATTTATGAGGTTTCAGTCTGTCAATTTCCTTAACCACATCATTTCTACTTATAGTAACCGTACTTAACCTATTTTCTATACTATCGCTGTATACCTTACGGACTTCTGGAAACTGTGCCAAATTTTCATTAGTGAAAACGGAAAGAAATTGACTATTTAATGTACTGCACATTTCTAAATCACTTTCTGTCAATTTTCCTATCGAAGTTTTAAGGGGACCAATTACATCTCTAACCTTGGATTTATATAGTTGGTAAAAAGCTTTAGGATTATTTTTTGAATCATTGGCAACCTTAATTTCATAATTTCTTTTTTCTTTACTAATATCCTTTTTTACCTGTCGTGATAGATTCTGATAGTAAGCAAGTAGGTGAATTTCGCCTTTTTTAATTTTTCTATATATTCCTCTCTTTTTTCCTAGAAGATCTAATAGTCTATTATTCATCCATTTGGGTTGGTTCTGTGTTGATCTAAATTTTCTTTTGGGGATATATTTATTTTGCGCATTGAATACTGACTTGATAAAATTATCGTATGTATCTACCAAGTTTGACGTCTCCTCCTGACTTAAGATGACAGGTGCCTGAGAAAGGATACACTCATTTGGACACCTGGATCGACTTAATTTTTTGACCATAGGGTCCGCTAACAGGGCTTCTCTTAACCCACCATAATTGGCTTTTCTGAAGTCAGGTATTAATGTTGTATTCTCTCTGATATTACCTTTCCATTGTATATTAAAATACACAGAATTGTGATCACTATTTCCAAGGTAGTCCCCGATTTCTACACTATTTATCATATGTTCATTGTTACTGAAAACTAAATCGAGAATATTATCACCTCTAGTCGGCGTGTCTATGAATTGAGATAAAAAACTATCTTGTACTACCTCAATAAACTCCTTTGAATCAGAGTCGCCTATTTGTTGCTGCCAATCTATATTAGGGAAATTAAAATCCCCCATAATGCACACGTTGCTAAGCCTTGATGCTATTTTAATTTCCTCCCATAACGATGTTCTGTCATTTCTACTCATATTTGGCGGTCTATACATAACTCCAATAACTAAAGTCTCACTACCTTCGTTAACTTCTACCCAAACACTTTCATTTTCATTATTTACTCTAATACCTGATTTAGTACAGCTTTTTAATGAACTCCTGACAAACACTGCTATACCGCCACCCCTCTTACTTGTTCGGTCATATTTAAACAAACTATATCCTGGTATATCAAACTCTGCTAAAAAATGCCTGGTTTCTGTATTAATCCATGTTTCAGTTAGCGCTATTATGTCTATATTATCTTTGCTAATCAGTGCTCTAAGTTCGTTCATTTTGTTACATAAACTCCTACAATTTGTATAATATACCCTCAACCTATTACTTTTATTTGCAACTAATTTTCTATTGTTTTTAGCTAACTTATTATTTCCTGTTGAACTACTAGCTCTAGACGGAAATTCTGCTCTATCAGTAATCTCATCTTTACTATCAGTTACATGTGTAGTGTTATCGATAATACTATTACACATCACTATATTCGCACTATCTTGACTGATTATTTCTATTTAACTCACTGGTTTGTCACATGACGTACCTGCTCCATATGGAGACAGTATTTTACTTACACACCCAGGTTTTTTTAACGAAACCCCGCAACAATCTTGTCCAGTGAGCTGGCCAAGGTCGAAACTCCTAGTCGAGAAAGATGTACTCCATCCTGGGCATACAGTTCATCCTTACCATAGAAGGGGGTCCAGTTATCTAGGAATGGTATTGACATTGCCTTGCAATACTTCTCCAGCCGGCTATTTACACCAATAGCCCTGGAGGACCATTCCTTCCGTACCCCTCTTCTTGGCAGGATACTGTGTACCACAGGAAATCCACCCTTCTCCTTGATCCTCTCCAGCATTTCCTGGTACTTGGTCAGCAACTCCTCAGTCCTGCATCTCCATATGTCATTGGATCCCGCATTGATGAAGATGATGGGGTCCTCCCCACCCACTTCTAGGACACCATCCATCTTCTCTGCCACCCTCCCGACTCCGGCTCCAGGTAGGCAGACAACTTTACTAACATGAGTGTTAGTAGCCCTGTCAAGGTACCTAACCATTGAATCACCGACAATGAACTTAGCTTTTTTCCGTTGTCGGCGTGTAGCAGGAGTTGTAGCAGCAACAGCAGCAGGCTTCCCCCCCTCCCCTCTCACTGCCTCGATGATCGCCACTTCTTCGCCATCACTCTCATCAGCCAAGGTGCTGAAGTTGTTGTGGGTCTTGAGTGGCTGCCCTTTCAGCTTGCAGGCCGTTGCACTGGTTGACACCACTTTCCAAGGGGCTTCACGATCCCTGGGAACACTTCAGGTAGCCTCACACTTCTTCTCCGCCATAGCTAGTCTCAAGGCCAAATTTTCATCTTTGAGACACTGAATCTCCTGCTCCACACTCTCCAGTCTTTCTTGCAAAGCAAGACAAAGCTGGAGAGTATGGGAGGAGACAGCAGACTCATCAACAACAGCCATCACTAAGAAAGTTCACTAGGACCTCACTAAGGGTAAACAGGTTCACTAGCGGTCACTGGGAACGTCCGCACTGGTCAGGGGTCAGAGGGCAACTGATATATATAATAATAATAATACAGTAAAACTCTCATATAGTGTTCTGTATTATATGCCAGTAATGTTAATTACTGTATATATTTGTATAATACTAATAATACAGTAAAACTCTCATATAGTGTTCTGTATTATATACCAGTAATGTTAATTACTGTATATATTTGTATAATAATAATAATACAGTAAAACTCTCATATAGTGTTCTGTATTATATACCAGTAATGTTAATTACTGTATATATTTGTATAATAATAATAATACAGTAAAACTCTCATATAGTGTTCTGTATTATATACCAGTAATGTTAATTACTGTATATATTTGTATAATAATAATAATACAGTAAAACTCTCATATAGTGTTCTGTATTATATACCAGTAATGTTAATTACTGTATATATTTGTATAATAATAATAATAATACAGTAAAACTGTCATATAGTGTTCTGTATTAAATACCAGTAATGTTAATTACTGAATATATTTGTATAATAATAATAATACAGTAAAACTCTCATATAGTGTTCTGTATTATATACCAGTAATGTTAATTACTGTATATATTTGTATTATAATAATAATACAGTAAAACTCTCATACAGTGTTCTGTATTATATACCAGTAATGTTAATTACTGTATATATTTGTATACTAATAATAATACAGTAAAACTCTCATATAGTGTTCTTGCCTTACTAATTGCTTAGTTTTTTCTCAGAGGTATATGAAGCAGTAGATAATGACAAGTCATATGATATTATATATTTAGATTTCAGTAAAGCTTTCGACAGAGTCCCTCATGAGAGATTGATGAGAAAGGTTGAGGCACATGGAATAGGTGGGGCGTTGTTAGGATGGATTAGGTCATGGCTAATTGGTAGGAAGCAGAGAGTCAGCATAAATGGTACTAAGTCAGAATGGGGATCAGTCAAGAGTGGTGTCCCCCAGGGATCTGTATTAGGTCCTCTGTTGTTTATTATATACATAAATGACCTTGATTTAGGTATAACTAGTAGGATAAGTAAATTTGCAGACGATACCAAAATGGGGAGAAAAATTCATTCAGTTAGAGATATAGAGTGTCTGCAAAGGGATCTAGATACCTTACACGAATGGTCAGTAAAATGGCAGATGAAGTTTAACATTGACAAATGCAAAGGTATTAAAGATAGGGAAGATGCATACAAATTTTAAATATAATCTAGCTAATATGTAATTAGAAAACTCAGACTGTGAGAAAGATCTAGGTGTGTTTGTTAGCAATTATTTGAAGCCTAGAAAACAATGTATAAGCGTTCGTAACAAGGCAAACAGGATTCTCGGGTTCATATCTAGGAGTGTGAGTAACAGAACTGCTGATGTTATCTTAAAACTTTACTTGTCATTAGTGAGACCCCATATGGATTATGCTGTTCAATTTTGGTGTCCTTATTACAGAATGGACATAGATTCATTGGAGAGAGTACAACGTAGAATGAAAAAAATGATCCATAACATTAGAAATCTTCCGTATGAAGAAAGGTTGAAGAAATTAGGCTTACATTCGTTAGAGAGACGCAGAGTTAGAGGGGACATGATAGAGGTATTCAAGTGGGTTAGTGGAATTAATAAAGGAGACATGGAAAATGTACTAAAGCTCAGTGATAGCGAAATAACTCGTACAAATGGTTTCAAATTAGATAAATTTCGTTTCAGAAAAGATATAGGCAAATATTGGTTTGGTAACAGAGTTGTAGATGGGTGGAATAGGCTACCAAGTGATATAGTGGGATCAAGAACGATAGGGAGCTTTAAGATAAAATTAGATAGGCATATGGACGAGAAGGGTTGGGTGTGAGGGGGATCTACCAGGTGTGGGCCAATCGGCGCTCAGCAGACCCCCGTAATCTTGTGTTAATCTCTGACCGTTTGGTGGGGTCAGTACTCAAGGTATTAGTGAGATGGGTCTATAATTGGGCCTTGTAATTAGGGTTGGGTGTGACAGGGATCTGCCTTGTATGGGCCGATCGGCTTTTTGCAGATTCCCATTTTCTTATGTTCTTATGTTCTTATGTATTATATACCAGTAATGTTAATTACTGTATATATTTGTATAATAATAATAATACAGTAAAACTCTCATACAGTGTTCTGTATTATATACCAGTAATGTTAATTACTGTATATATTTGTATAATAATAATAATACAGTAGAACTCTCATATAGTGTTCTGTATTATATACCAGTAATGTTAATTACTGTATATATTTGTATAATAATAATAATACAGTAAAATTCTCATATAGTGTTCTGTATTATATACCAGTAATGTTAATTACTGTATATATTTGTATAATAATAATAATACAGTAAACTGCAAATAGAAAAGCGTATCATAATATGCTTGTTACAGAGCTGTTATAACTGCACAGGATTATCGTTTATAATGGCATGCAAG
This sequence comes from Paralithodes platypus, assembly GCA_032716605.1. Taxonomy (NCBI): domain Eukaryota; kingdom Metazoa; phylum Arthropoda; class Malacostraca; order Decapoda; family Lithodidae; genus Paralithodes; species Paralithodes platypus. The sequence goes on along the minus strand of CM064560.1, from coordinate 12,080,436 downwards.
CTTCACGACCGTATACTATCCATATTACAGTTATATGTATACTGTTTGTGCATGCTTCACGACCGTATACTATCCATATTACAGTTATATGTATACTGTTTGTGCAAGCTTCACGACCGTATACTATCCATATTACAGTTATATGTATACTGTTTGTGCATGCTTCACGACCGTATACTATCCATATTACAGTTATATGTATACTGTTTGTGCATGCTTCACGACCGTATACTATCCATATTACAGTTATATGTATACTGTTTGTGCATGCTTCACGACCGTATACTATCCATATTACAGTTATATGTATACTGTTTGTGCATGCTTCACGACCGTATACTATCCATATTACAGTTATATGTATACTGTTTGTGCATGCTTCACGACCGTATACTATCCATATTACAGTTATATGTATACTGTTTGTGCATGCTTCACGACCGTATACTATCCATATTACAGTTATATGTATACTGTTTGTGCAAGCTTCACAACCGTATACTATCCATATTACAGTTATATGTATACTGTTTGTGCATGCTTCACGACCGTATACTATCCATATTACAGTTATATGTATACTGTTTGTGCAAGCGTCACGACCGTATACTATCCATATTACAGTTATATGTATACTGTTTGTGCATGCTTCACGACCGTATACTATCCATATTACAGTTATATGTATAGTGTTTGTGCATGCTTCACGACCGTATACTATCCATATTACAGTTATATGTATACTGTTTGTGCATGCTTCACGACCGTATACTATCCATATTACAGTTATATGTATACTGTTTGTGCATGCTTCACGACCGTATACTATCCATATTACAGTTATATGTATACTGTTTGTGCATGCTTCACGACCGTATACTATCCATATTACAGTTATATGTATACTGTTTGTGCATGCTTCACGACCGTATACTATCCATATTACAGTTATATGTATACTGTTTGTGCATGCTTCACGACCGTATACTATCCATATTACAGTTATATGTATACTGTTTGTGCATGCTTCACGACCGTATACTATCCATATTACAGTTATATGTATACTGTTTGTGCATGCTTCACGACCGTATACTATCCATATTACAGTTATATGTATACTGTTTGTGCATGCTTGACGACCGTATACTATCCATATTACAGTTATATGTATACTGTTTGTGCATGCTTCACGACCGTATACTATCCATATTACAGTTTTATGTATACTGTTTGTGCATGCTTCACGACCGTATACTATCCATATTACAGTTATATGTATACTGTTTGTGCATGCTTCACGACCGTATACTATCTATATTACAGTTATATGTATACTGTTTGTGCATGCTTAATAATATGTAGATTTATAGCAGAAATGTGATAACAAGAATAGACAAATATGATTTAATATAAATTAAATAATAGATTAAATTTACATCTCCTGTGTTTGTTTACTGTTTCTATAGTTTATTATTCAACCGTTTGCAAACACACACACACACACACTCGCATTTAATAGTACAACATTTTTCACTAAGCGGAGAACTTAATCCCATTCGAGCTAATATATCGAAACTTATGGACAAATGCAAAGCTAATGTGTCTTTGCGTTATGTTAAATATAAATAATTAACTTTCAACAACATATTTCCATTCATGGTATTCGTAATAGCTGAGTAATTTAGGTGAGGATATAACAGTTTACCGTAAGCTAAAAAGAGCAGCTATTAGATCTGGACATCTAAAATAATACTGTTTTTCATCACGCATCTTACCTTTGCACATTCAAACACATTACAATTATCAGTTCGCAGTATTTTTTAACGAGGAAAGATCATTCAGACGGTGAGTTTCTAATTAGTTATTAATGTACATTCAAAATCCATTGTTCGCCGACACTCGTATTCATAAACAGTACATTTTTAATTTACTATCACTTTTCCTTGCCAGCCCTTCTATGTTTCTCGTAACCCACATAGTGTTTTGTATTTTACGGTAATGCTTGTGTGAACTCTAAAACATTTCGTCTATACAGATCACGCTAATTATTGTTATGTTTTCGGCGAAAAATTGATTTTGACCGTACTTCTATATACTGTAGGTGGCATAAATTATCTTCGCCTATAGATAATGTGTATGAGCCAACAGGCTTCCTACCTGGAGTTGCACATGAAGTACATGGCCAAAAAGCAGTAAATATATATATATATATATAACAGCAGGAAAAATAGGGACAGTATTCCAAACAAGGCCATCTTTATTAACAAATTTTCGGCTATCAACAAGCAGCCATCTTCAGGTATACATCTTGATCCTAAAAACACAGCAGACAACTATAAGAAAGACATAAACACATGAGGATATTTGAGCACATTGGGAAAAGCTTCAAAACTGGTAAATTTTTGGGTAAAATGGCTTCCTCGGCAATTAGGAATCATTGTCGAGCCGAAGACCATCCATTTTCAACAAAAGATTTTAAAATAATTGCTCGTTTCGGGAATCAATATGATACACTCTTAGGTGAAAAGCTTCTCATAAAGAAGCATAACCCTGAACTTAACGTTTCCAACAATAATTAGCATTAATTCATAATACTTCAGTTGGGTGGGATATGTTTTTTCGTTCTTTCTAGTACTCTGTGTAGGTATATTAGTTCAATGTTGGTGTTTGTTAGTTGCTCTGATATTTCCGTGGGTAAAGGACTGTCCAGTGAATAGGGTATGTTTGTTAGGTGTTTGTACATTTCTAGGCTCAATTTTAGTTATATTTTAGGCTTCATGTTTGTTACTTTAGGTGTCACTATTTATTTTCTGTTTACTTTTCAAAAATAACATTAATATTTGTCAGATAAATTCATATTCAGTGTGTTTACGTCTGTATGTTTGCCTGCAATCTTTATTAGGCGTATTTGTTGAGTTAGTTCTTTCTTGGTGAATTATTCTACTATTTCTTATGTCAAACGATTATTTTAGAGATTAGATATTTTCAAGTATTTGTTTTACGTATCGGTACCGGTTCTGCTTATTTTTTATCAAGCGAGTTATTTAAAAAATAAATAAAAAATCTAACTTCATTGTTAAAAGATCCACGTGTTTATGTCTTTCTTATAGATGTCTGCTGTGTTTTTTAGGATCAAGATGTATACCTGAAGATGGCTGCTTGTTGATAGCCGAAAATTTGTTAATAAAGATGGCCTTGTTTGGAGTACTGTCCCTATTTTTCCTGCTGTTGTGGAAATTGTGGTATCCCAGATCACCCACTGATGTATTACTCACTATATATATATATATATATATATATATATATATATATATATATACTGTATATATATAAAGAGTCTGGGAACAGGACTGGAACCCTTAGAACTATAGACTAATGGCTAATGTCAATTATAATTTTAGGGGCTCGTGTAAGACTATAGAAGAGTTATAATGTGTACCGTGTATCGAGTATTGTTCGCATGTGTGGGGATGTTCCACCTGCACCGCACCTCTCGAAAGAGTAGGGTCAACAGCTTTTCGCCTCATCAATTCACTTCTTACTATTTCCCTACAATCTTTTTCTACACGCTGCAATGTTGCATCTTGTTCACTCTTCTATCGCTATTACAACAATCAGTGTTCTTCAGAGCTCTCTCAGCGCATACTCCATCCCATGCAGTGAATGCGAGGCACCTGCCTTTCAACACCGTCCCACCCCTATTCTGTCCAACTTTTCAATGCAAGATTCGGCAAATTTTCTCAGTCTTTCTTCTACTCAACTAGTGAACTCTGGAACTCTCTCCTTCAATCACCTTTTCTTCATCCTATGACTTAAGCTGCTTTAAACTTCGTGTGTCCAGGCATTTTGACCACAACGTCCCTTTAATTTGGCTCTCTGTCACTCTTTTGACTCTGGGGAAGACACTCATTGCAGGCAACTTGACTTTTGTCTCCTTCATACACATAGGACAAAAAAGTTAGTCTGACTACCACCAAATATTTATAGAATATATAAATATACTTATCGAAAGGGTAGTCATAAGCATTTGTCTCATCAACTCGCTTCCTCTTACTAATTCCCTAAAATCTCTTCCTACACGCCTCAATGTTGCATATTTTTCACTCTTATATCGCTATTACAACAATCAGTGTTCCTCAGAGCTCTATCAGTGCATCCTTCCCCCCCCCCCCCCCCCTTATCGGGAGGCACCTGCCCTTCAACATAATGCCACTCTAATTCTGTCCAGCTCTCCAACCCAAGAATTAGCAAAGTATACATATATGTTCTACTCAACAAGTGAACTCTGGAACTCTTTCCCTCAATTTGTGTTTCCCTCATCCTATGACTTAAACTGCTTCAAGCTCCGTGTGTCCAGACATTTCAACTCTAACATACATTGCATTTGGCGTGCTGTCACTCTTTTAACTTTAGGGGAGACACTCGTTACAGGTAACTTTGCCTTATGTCTCCTTCACTCATATATATAAATGATAGTCATTATTCTGAGTTTCCGAGTGCTTTGCAAAGCACACTTTCAAATGCCTGTCATAGGTGTTCTACAGTATTGCTTTATTATTCTGGTAAACGCAATGATGATAGAGATAATGCGGCTGTGTATAATTATGATACTATTTTTAAGCATGAGTAAAATTATGATTTACTATTCATTAATATAAAGATAAAACTCAAATTATGATTTACTATTCATTAATATAAAGATACAACTCAAATTATGATTTACTATTCATTAATATAAAGATACAACTCAAATTATGATTTACTATTCATTAATATAAAGATACAACTCAAATTATGATTTACTATTCATTAATATAAAGATACAACTCAAATGTTCATTAAAATTATTCAATTTATCTGGTGAAATTTGCAAATAGGCTTAATCATTAAGGTAATACAGTACGGTATGTAGAAGATATACTATATATGCAGAACTACTATAACTGCAACATTAATATATGCAGAACTACTATAACAGCAACATTAATATATGCAGAACTACTATAACAGCAACATTAATATATGCAGAACTACTATAACAGCAACATTAATATATGCAGAACTACTATAACAGCAACATTAATATATGCAGAACTACTATAACAGCAACATTAATATATGCAGAACTACTATAACAGCAACATTAATATATGCAGAACTACTATAACAGCAACATTAATATATGCAGAACTACTATAACAGCAACATTAATATATGCAGAACTACTATAACAGCAACATTAATATATGCAGAACTACTATAACAGCAACATTAATATATGCAGAACTACTATAACAGCAACATTAATATATGCAGAACTACTATAACAACTACTATAACAGCAACATTAATATATGCAGAACTACTATAACAGCAACATTAATATAAATAACTGTGATATAGCTATCAATCAATATAAACCTATTATATCCTCTACAAAGCTCATTTCAAACAGGTGTTCCCAATATTACAAGTTGATAAGTTGACAACGACTATATAATTAATACCCCCTCCACCCCCACCCCAACATAGCGCTTAAGCCCTAGATATTAATACCCCCTCCACCCCCACCCCAACATAGCGCTTAAGCCCTAGATATTAAGAGGGAGGTATAGCTTTTTTCTGGACCCCCTTCTCCTTCATGTTTAGCCCCATTGGTTTTAAGATTTTAAGACGTTCGGCCCATTAGATTGGCGATTTTCTTCCTTTTGCCCCATTTCCTTGTCAATGTTAAGGCCTTTCATGTCATTTAGGTGTCAATTTTTTCCTGGTGAGCGATAGCGAACCTGTACTTTTATGAAGAACTGGCCTTCGGTCGGGACATTTTTCTACCAAAACATATACAAATTTAACTTGAAGAGAGTGTTTTTCTAAAGCTTGATGGAGGTCTAGCGAGGAAACTAGAACATATATGAATGAATAAATATATATAGACCAAAAACTAACCACTACCCCCCTTAAAACATCTTGTAATTTCAGCATCATTGTCCTATTTAATCCTACCCATGTCTTGCCATGTATTACATGAACTGTGACAATAATGCGTTTGGTTTGAATATTGAATGTTCCAACTCGCAGACACCCTTGATGTCAAAGGAACATTAGTGGATGTAGAGATAATTAACGTCGGTGTAATGAACTATCTTGTATATACAGTATAGCATTTTGTGTTCAGCAATGTCAATAATATAGCATGGCATAGTTGCATATGTCACTATAAAGCCGGTGTCACACGAACCCTTTTTAGAGCAATTTTTACGGGCAATTGTGGTCTGGAAGCTTAAATAATTAAACTTTATTAAAATTCAGCCGCTTAACATAATCTACTTTCAGCCTAGTTACCGTTACCAGTGCGAACATGTCCACAAATAATACGAGAAAAAACTTGCTCATGGAAAATTGACGGAAAAATCGCTCGTGTGACAGCGGCTTAAGCTACTCACATTATACTATAGTCGGTATATTATCAGCTGACGGAAAAAGCCATGTCTTCATCTTGATTACTCCGCTAGTATGAAGAATTTGCAGCGACATATGTTAATTTATGTAAACGAGGCATTAAGGGAGGACACCGGATTTGTTTTATCTTTCTCTACTTTTCTCTCTTTCCCTGGCTTGTATCCATTCGGCCCAATTCAGCCAACTGTTTCAAGACGTTTATCCCCATCCAGGTGTCGATTTCTTCCTGGCGAGCGACAGCGAGCCTGCATTGTATGGAGGAATCCGGCTTCGCCGGAGACATTATTCTATCGAAAAATGTACAAATTTAGCTTGCTGTCAAAACAAAAATATATATATATATGCTGGCTCGCTACCGCTCGCCAGGAAAATATTGACACCTGGATGCGGGTAAACTTCTTAAACCAGTAGGCTGAATGAGGCAGAATGGATACTAGCCAGAGAAAGAGAGAAAATGAGAGAAAGATAAAACAAATCCGGTGACCCCCCTTAAGATGATCCAGAGACATAGTAGTTTCATATTTATCCTTTAACTATCAATAAATCAGTTGCTAAGCGATTCACTTTACCGGCAGCTGAAAACAAGGAGACGATTGTTTTTTACCTACCAGATACCTGTTACTAAAGGTTTCTAAAATAAATTCCATGTAATTGATATATTGGTTTTGTTAGCCATATTAACCACTTATACTTCTCTTGCAGGTAAGTTGGAAGTGGTTGGTGTTGGTGGATTGACCTCAGTGAAGGTAAAGTGTATCTTACCCCTATCTGGTGCATGGCGGGCTGCTAGGACCCTCCTGTTTCACTCCGCTGATTTTGAGAGTTTACATCATGTCACCTATTTAGCTTTGCGATTCTAAGACCCCCATTCTAGTGTCAATTTTGTTATGTCAGAGTGATAGAGAACCTACATTTTACATACTGTATATTTACTTGTATCTTGGATTGGGTCTGGGTGTTTTAGTTTTTTTAGTTTGAAGGGTGTCTGGGTAGGCGTTTTTAAACGAATAATACATTGATCGAAAATGGCAACCGCAATCGAAACGCTCAATAGTTGTTGTTGTTCCCCAAGCTGCCTGTTCGAACAGGCCCAAGTCCCCGAGCAAGGCCAAGGCCATAACCGAGCGCCCCCACAGAACCCTCCCTGCCGACCACAATAAAGCCTGGGTGACCGAAGCCACTCCATGGCGGGGAGCTGAGGAGGGTGCGGAAACGCCCGGGAAACCAAAGCCCCACCCAGGGCCCTGTGCCCCTCAGCAATTATGAAGAGAAAGTTGAGGGGCAAAGGAAAAATGTGACGCTTTGGCTTCCAATCCGGTAGATTGGGAGGTCAATCCACGGAAGAGACGCCGTCACTTGAGATCTAGAAAATATATAAGTAAAAGGAACAGTCAGAGTAAGCTATGGGTATGGCAGAGATCGCTCAGTTCTCACTCTGATAGACCAGCCCATCACCATAGTAATACCGCTCAATAGTAATATAGCACAGAATCATAATAACCCCCGAGACGTGGCACCAGATAGTGTGAAGGTGGATTTACACAAACGTTTCCTATAATAAAATGTTCAATCAAACGAACAATAGGTTGGAAAATATGTCCCCTTGTCTTGAGTTTGGAGCTCTGAGCTGGGAGGTTTTGGGATAGTTAAGCAACCAGTTCTAAAGATCTTTGATGTCCTAATTAAGTTTCAACAGGAATAACACTAAATGGTGCAACCACTGGGGGATTAGTAAGATATTTGGTGTCATTATTATTAAGGGTTTTTATTGTTTTTGTCATTTTCGAGCAATATTTGTTTAGTTTGCCACCTAGACATAATATAAACGCCTTCGATGACACCCTTCAAGCTAAGCAAAGACAATAAGAAAGGCCTCCAACACCCCCTTCAACCTAAATACGTACATTTTTCCGTAGAAAATTGTCTCAGCCGAAGGCCGGTTTATCTTAACTTACAGGCTCACTGTCGCTTGCCCAGAAATATCAACATCTGAATTGTGTGAAATATCTTGTATTCGCTAAACTAATGAGGTGAGACATCTTAAAACCTTCACACTAATGAAGTGAAACAGGGATGGTCCAAATAAACCCGCCTCACACCAAATATGGTTTAGTCGTCTATTTAAGGTAAGCGATATTACAGTATGTTGTCAACATATTTAAGGTAAGCGATATTACAGTATGTTGTCAACATATTTAAGGTAAGCGATATTACAGTATGTTGTCAACATATTTAAGGTAAGCGATATTACAGTATGTTGTCAACATATTTAAGGTAAGCGATATTACAGTATGTTGTCAACATATTTAAGGTAAGCGATATTTCAGTATGTTGTCAACATATTTGAATGTTTAGCCTATACGATGGTGCAATATTAAACAAAGCAATTTGTTGAACCACACAGATCGAGCCAATATGCTTTAGTATCATTGACGGATATTATTTGCTTTTAGTAGATTTTCGAAGAACCCAAAGAAAATAAATGAAACTGATCATTGTTTATTATTGACCTAACCGGTAGTTTTAAAAGTCATCGCCTACCTACATTATTATAATATTAGGTACATTATTATTTAAAAAGCAGAATATAGCATATACCATTAACATACAGGGACAGCTGTATATTCAAGCTAGGTTCAGTTTTCGATAATAATGTATTTGATAAAAAAAAAAATATATGGACTTTTGAACTGTAGGCAACTTCCGAAGATATTAAAGATACCGTAAACAAATAAAAAATAAAAAAGTTAATACACTTTTTTTGTCCGTAATTCGTTATCTACTTGTCCTTAATTATATTAGTTTATTTGTATTGCAATGTTGTATTATGCGAGTAGTTTCTGTACCTATTCTGCGTTTAGTTGGGTAATATAACAATCAATATATATAATGGTTGTGAAGATATTGTGTGTGTACGGCCTGGCTACGCAAATATATATAATGGTTGTGAAGATATTGTGTGTGTACGGCCTATGGCTACGCAAATGTATAGAAAGACAGCATTGACAATATTTGCCTTGTTGGTAACCGAATTATGCTCCACCCTGTATATTTGATAAACCCCAGAAATGTTGCTGAAATTATGTTGGCCATTGGAAACATACTATAGAAGATCCCGTACCGTACCCTCTTAAGGGGAGACTGGCCGTTTGTTTGGACTATTAATTCATGTATTCATATATTTTTTTAGTTTCCTCCCTAGACCTCCATCAAGCTTAGAAAAACACCTCCTAGACCCCCCTTCAAGATAAATTTGTAAAGTTTTCGGTAGAAAAATATCCGGGCCGAAGGCCGATTCCTCTTAAAATTGCAGGCTCGCTATCGCTCGCCAGGAAAAAATCGACAATTAAATGGCACGAAAGGTCTTAAAATTGACTACGAAATGGGGCGAAAGGTATTAAAATCGCCAAACTAATGGGCCGAACGTCATATAATATCACAACTAATGGGGCTAAGCATTAGGGAGAAGGGGTTCCAATAAACGGTCTGCCTCCCCTTAACATGATATACATTCTTACCTACCCACGCCAGCTCAATATACTGTAAAGCCATTTCCTCCGTATACTGTACAGTGTGTATGTGCAGCTACTGACAAATGTTGGTGAACTCCTGTGATTTTCTTTATGCAAGTATATCCATTTAGATTGGTGTTCAGATCATATCAGCTATATATTAATACACATATTAACCCTATTAGTATATAACGCTTTGTTATATTTTGGCTATTATTCGATTATTATATTCAACTTAAAAATCTTTTGTGGGAGTCAGGGGGTAAATTTTGAGCAATATTGCCTCTTTGATAGATAAAGGTGCTTACAAATTTGAGTAAAACCGCTTAGTGTTAGCAAGAATAAAATTCAAAATAATGCAAACATGCAACTGAAGGATATCATAAAATACAATTACTGTAACGATTATCTTGAAAACCAGCCTCGTTGGATGTGAATAAGGGAATCTCCTGCGTGATCCTGGTGCACGTCAGTATTAACCCTTCCAAGACCGATTACGCATGTATTTTCTGTTTTCTGGCTATTATTAGATGATTTTATTCAGATTAACAAGGGTATAAAAATAGTCAGAGGGTTAATTAAGACCGTTCTTACCCTTATAATGCCCGCATATCCTTCCTAAACGGCATAAAGTTGTCTAATGATAGCCAGAATAACTGTAAAAACATAAAGTTGTCTAATGATAGCCAGAATAACTGTAAAAATGCGCCATAATCTTCAGAGGGTAGTCATGTTAAGTAATAATGGTGTTGAGTCTTGGAGGGTGGTCATGTTAAGTAATAATGGTGTTGAGTCTTGGAGGGTGGTCATGTTAAGTAATAATGGTGTTGAGTCTTGGAGGGTAGTCATGTTAAGTAATAATGGTGTTGAGTCTTGGAGGGTGGTCATGTTAAGTAATAATGGTGTTGAGTCTTGGAGGGTGGTCATGTTAAGTAATAATGGTGTTGAGTCTTGGAGGGTGGTCATGTTAAGTAATAATGGTGTTGAGTCTTGGAGGGTAGTCATGTTAAGTAATAATGGTGTTGAGTCTTGGAGGGTGGTCATGTTAAGTAATAATGGTGTTGAGTCTTGGAGGGTGGTCATGTTAAGTAATAATGGTGTTGAGTCTTGGAGGGTAGTCATGTTAAGTAATAATGGTGTTGAGTCTTGGAGGGTAGTTAAGTAATAATGGTGTTGAGTCTTGGTAGGTGGTCATGTTAAGTAATAATGGTGTTGAGTCTTGGAGGGTGGTCATGTTAAGTAATAATGGTGTTGAGTCTTGGAGGGTAGTCATGTTAAGTAATAATGGTGTTGAGTCTTGGAGGGTAGTCATGTTAAGTAATAATGGTGTTGAGTCTTGGAGGGTAGTCATGTTAAGTAATAATGGTGTTGAGTCTTGGAGGGTAGTCATGTTAAGTAATAATGGTGTTGAGTCTTGGAGGGTGGTCATGTTAAGTAATAATGGTGTTGAGTCTTGGAGGGTGGTCATGTTAAGTAATAATGGTGTTGAGTCTTGGAGGGTAGTCATGTTAAGTAATAATGGTGTTGAGTCTTGGAGGGTGGTCATGTTAAGTAATAATGGTGTTGAGTCTTGGAGGGTAGTCATGTTAAGTAATAATGGTGTTGAGTCTTGGAGGGTGGTCATGTTAAGTAATAATGGTGTTGAGTCTTGGAGGGTGGTCATGTTAAGTAATAATGGTGTTGAGTCTTGGAGGGTAGTCATGTTAAGTAATAATGGTGTTGAGTCTTGGAGGGTGGTCATGTTAAGTAATAATGGTGTTGAGTCTTGGAGGGTAGTCATGTTAAGTAATAATGGTGTTGAGTCTTGGAGGGTAGTCATGTTAAGTAATAATGGTGTTGAGTCTTGGAGGGTAGTCATGTTAAGTAATAATGGTGTTGAGTCTTGGAGGGTAGTCATGTTAAGTAATAATGGTGTTGAGTCTTGGAGGGTGGTCATGTTAAGTAATAATGGTGTTGAGTCTTGGAGGGTAGTCATGTTAAGTAATAATGGTGTTGAGTCTTGGAGGGTGGTCATGTAAGTAATAATGGTGTTGAGTCTTGGAGGGTGGTCATGTTAAGTAATAATGGTGTTGAGTCTTGGAGGGTAGTCATGTTAAGTAATAATGGTGTTGAGTCTTGGAGGGTGGTCATGTTAAGTAATAATGGTGTTGAGTCTTGGAGGGTGGTCATGTTAAGTAATAATGGTGTTGAGTCTTGGAGGGTAGTCATGTTAAGTAATAATGGTGTTGAGTCTTGGAGGGTGGTCATGTTAAGTAATAATGGTGTTGAGTCTTGGAGGGTGTCATGTTAAGTAATAATGGTGTTGAGTCTTGGAGGGTAGTCATGTTAAGTAATAATGGTGTTGAGTCTTGGAGGGTGGTCATGTTAAGTAATAATGGTGTTGAGTCTTGGAGGGTGGTCATGTTAAGTAATAATGGTGTTGAGTCTTGGAGGGTAGTCATGTTAAGTAATAATGGTGTTGAGTCTTGGAGGGTGGTCATGTTAAGTAATAATGGTGTTGAGTCTTGGAGGGTGGTCATGTTAAGTAATAATGGTGTTGAGTCTTGGAGGGTAGTCATGTTAAGTAATAATGGTGTTGAGTCTTGGAGGGTGGTCATGTTAAGTAATAATGGTGTTGAGTCTTGGAGGGTAGTCATGTTAAGTAATAATGGTGTTGAGTCTTGGAGGGTGGTCATGGACAGTAATAATGGTGTTGAGTCTTGGAGGGTGGTCATGTTAAGTAATAATGGTGTTGAGTCTTGGAGGGTAGTCATGTTAAGTAATAATGGTGTTGAGTCTTGGAGGGTGGTCATGTTAAGTAATAATGGTGTTGAGTCTTGGAGGGTGGTCATGTTAAGTAATAATGGTGTTGAGTCTTGGAGGGTAGTCATGTTAAGTAATAATGGTGTTGAGTCTTGGAGGGTGGTCATGTTAAGTAATAATGGTGTTGAGTCTTGGAGGGTGGTCATGTTAAGTAATAATGGTGTTGAGTCTTGGAGGGTAGTCATGTTAAGTAATAATGGTGTTGAGTCTTGGAGGGTGGTCATGTTAAGTAATAATGGTGTTGAGTCTTGGAGGGTGGTCATGTTAAGTAATAATGGTGTTGAGTCTTGGAGGGTAGTCATGTTAAGTAATAATGGTGTTGAGTCTTGGAGGGTGGTCATGTTAAGTAATAATGGTGTTGAGTCTTGGAGGGTGGTCATGTTAAGTAATAATGGTGTTGAGTCTTGGAGGGTAGTCATGTTAAGTAATAATGGTGTTGAGTCTTGGAGGGTGGTCATGTTAAGTAATAATGGTGTTGAGTCTTGGAGGGTGGTCATGTTAAGTAATAATGGTGTTGAGTCTTGGAGGGTAGTCATGTTAAGTAATAATGGTGTTGAGTCTTGGAGGGTGGTCATGTTAAGTAATAATGGTGTTGAGTCTTGGAGGGTGGTCATGTTAATTAATAATAGTGTTGAGTCTTGGAGGGTAGTCATGGACAGTAATAATGGTGTTGAGTCTTGGAGGGTGGTCATGTTAAGTAATAATGGTGTTGAGTCTTGGAGGGTGGTCAAGGAAAGTAATAATGGTGTTGAGTCTTGGAGGGTGGTCATGGACAGTAATAATGGTGTTGAGTCTTGGAGGGTGGTCATGTTAAGTAATAATGGTGTTGAGTCTTGGAGGGTGGTCAAGGAAAGTAATAATGGTGTTGAGTCTTGGAGGGTGGTCATGGACAGTAATAATGGTTTTGAGTCTTGGAGGGTAGTCATGTTAAGTAATAATGGTGTTGAGTCTTGGAGGGTGGTCAAGGAAAGTAATAATGGTGTTGAGTCTTGGAGGGTGGTCATGTTAAGTAATAATGGTGTTGAGTCTTGGAGGGTGGTCAAGGAAAGTAATAATGGTGTTGAGTCTTGGAGGGTGGTCATGTTAAGTAATAATGGTGTTGAGTCTTGGAGGGTGGTCAAGGAAAGTAATAATGGTGTTGAGTCTTGGAGGGTGGTCATGGACAGTAATAATGGTGTTGAGTCTTGGAGGGTGGTCAAGGAAAGTAATAATGGTGTTGAGTCTTGGAGGGTAGTCCTGTTAAGTAATAATGGTGTTGAGTCTTGGAGGGTGGTCAAGGAAAGTATTAATGGTGTTGAGTCTTGGAGGGTGGTCATGGACAGTAATAATGGTGTTGAGTCTTGGAGGGTAGTCCTGTTAAGTAATAATGGTGTTGAGTCTTGGAGGGTGGTCAAGGAAAGTAATAATGGTGTTGAGTCTTGGAGGGTAGTCATGGACAGTAATAATGGTGTTGAGTCTTGGAGGGTGGTCAAGGTAAGTAATAATGGTGTTGAGTCTTGGAGGGTGGTCATGGACAGTAATAATGGTGTTGAGTCTTGGAGGGTGGTCATGGACAGTAATAATGGTGTTGAGTCTTGGAGGGTGGTCAAGGAAAGTGATAATGGTGTTGAGTCTTGGAGGGTGGTCATGGACAGTAATAATGGTGTCGAGTCTATTTTTTATTTTTTTTTTCTATTTGAATGAGGGAGACAAAAGGCATAACTGCCTACAGCGAGTGCCTCCCCCAGATTTCAAAGAGTGACAGGGCCGAAATCAAGGGACGTTCGAGCTAAAATGCCTGGACACACGGAGTTTGAAGCAATTTAAGTCATAGGAAGAGGGAAAGACTGATTCTGGGAGAGAGTTCCATAGCTCAGCAGTTGAATAAAAGAAAGTCTGAGAATAACGTTTCACTCTTGGGTTGGAGAGTTGCACAGAGTAGGGGTGGGATTGTGTTGCAAGGCGGGTACTATGTACCCTACGTGGAGGAGGTGGTATACACTGGGAAAGCTCCGAGGAACACTGATTATTATAGTAGCGATAGAATAGCGAGAGAGATGCAACATTGCGGCGAAGAGAGAGAGATTGCAGAGAGTTGGTGAGTGGACGGGAGTTAATAATACGAAAGGCTTTCCTTTCTACTTTATCTAGGAGTGCGGTGTGAGAGGATCCTCCCCACACATGTGAACAATACTCAATACAAGGATGCACTGTGCCCCTGTACAGAGCAAGAAGCTGCGCAGGGGTAAAGAACCCCTTGAGGCGGTTGAGCACACCCAGCTTCTGGGAGGCTGCCTTAGCGAGACTGGTAATATGGTCTTTCCAAGTGAGAGCAGAAGAAAAAGAGACACCGAGAACATTGAGGGAAGATGAAGGGTTGATTTTTGTATTGTTGAAGAATAGGGGATAGTCCTCTGGAGGTTCCTGACGGGTAGTAAGATGGATAATTTGAGTTTTGGAAGCATTAAATGCAACAAGGTTTTCTCTACCCCAATTGGAAATAGTAGCTCGATCAGAAGATAAGCATTTTATGGCTTCATTACGTTTACTTTTGAGGGATTGCTGGCTGGGGCGTTCTGGAAAACTAATTGAGTGGTGTAAAGTAGAGTCGTCTGCATAATAATGGATGGGACTGGATGTACAGTTGAAAAGATCATTTATGAAAATTAGAAAGAGAATAGGAGATAGGACAGAACCCTGAGGAGGGTAGTGATGTAAAGTAATAATGGTGTTGAGTCTTGGAGGGTGGTCATGGAAAGTAATAATGGTGTTGAGTCTTGGAGGGTCGTCATGGACAGTAATAATGGTGTTGAGTCTTGGAGGGTGGTCATGTAAAGTAATAATGGTGTTGAGTCTTGGAGGGTAGTCATGTAAAGTAATAATGGTGTTGAGTCTTGGAGGGTGGTCATGGACAGTAATAATGGTGTTGAGTCTTGGAGGGTGGTCATGTAAAGTAATAATGGTGTTGAGTCTTGGAGGGTAGTCATGTAAAGTAATAATGGTGTTGAGTCTTGGAGGGTGGTCATGGACAGTAATAATGGTGTTGAGTCTTGGAGGGTGGTCATGTAAAGTAATAATGGTGTTGAGTCTTGGAGGGTAGTCATGTAAAGTAATAATGGTGTTGAGTCTTGGAGGGTAGTCATGTAAAGTAATAATGATGTTGAGTCTTGGAGGGTAGTCATGTAAAGTAATAATGGTGTTGAGTCTTGGAGGGTGGTCATGGATAGTAATAATGGTGTTGAGTCTTGTAGGGTAGTCATGTAAAGTAATAATGGTGTTGAGTCTTGGAGGGTAGTCATGTAAAGTAATAATGGTGTTGAGTCTTGGAGGGTAGTCATGTAAAGTAATAATGGTGTTGAGTCTTGGAGGGTGGTCATGTAAAGTAATAATGGTGTTGAGTCTTGGAGGGTAGTCATGTAAAGTAATAATGGTGTTGAGTCTTGGAGGGTGGTCATGGCGCTAGAAACATCAATAAGAAAAACCAGGAGCAGGAGAGTAGGAAGTCGGAGAGAGAAGGATAGGGAAAGGATCGCTATAGAGGGAATCTTCCAAAACAGACCAATGATAATTGCCAACGGTGTTGGCAACAATTTGCCAAGGAATCGCCAACTATTTGTCGAGGAATCGTCCCATAATTGCAGAAAGTCGTACTGTAACAGTTTTCTGAAATTCAAATTTTACCGTCATCGTATGTTGTTGCCAATGACCTCGGCGAGCCATCGCATTTGTTGGTGACGATTTGCCGAGTATCACCAAACATATTGCCGAGTGATCGGCAACAGTCTTTTTATAACGGTAATTTTTAATAATTCGTGCCGAGTCGCTACGTAAGTCAGGTTGTCATCACCAGTCAGCGACGGAAAATCGTGTCAAATCATACAAGTGTCAAAGTTGGATGTCCTATGTTTCCTCGATTACTTCCTTTACTCTTGTTACCTCTGTCTGAAAATGCATCTACAAGATTTCTGCAAGCATTTGCCTTCCAGTGCTTCCTGTTGATGGTATGTCTATTGCAGACTCAGAGGCGGTTGCCAATAGTCTGGGTCTTTACTTTAGTTCTGTAAGTAGTGGCTCTAATCTACCCCCAAAATGTCATTGCCTTATGGCAGTTGCAGAAAATCTCTAATTTATCCCCGCATTTCTTCGGATGAGTCTTATAATGCTCCATTTTCTTTGTGCGAGTTTCTAGCCGCTCCATGTTCCTGTAAGAATACTTGGTGTCCATTACTTAATGCTTAACCCCTACTGTACCGTAGGATACAATAATAAAAGTCCCCCCCAGTCCCAAGCAATGTGGCCAAAATGGCAAGATAGAAAAACCTTCCACCTGAAGAGATGAAGGAAGACTGGCTCTTTCAGCCTTCAAAGGGTTGGATATAAGCTGAGAAGTGTTGCCATATCGAGAGCAGTGTTCAAATGGTCATGGTACCAGACACAGCCTGATACAGGCAGTTACAAAGAAAGTACATTACTGACGGCTTCCAGCCGTCGCTGGGATTGGGAAGTGACTTATCTACTGACGGCTGGTAGCCGTCGCTGGGATTGGAGGGGTTAAACACCTCTCCTCGTAGGCTTTGATTTTCTTGTTGTACAATATGATTTGGTCAACTGGTATTTTCCCCCCTACGTGGAATACTGCTCTTACTATTTCATTCCTTAAACCTGGTAAGTCGGGTCTTTCACCCCAGGACTATTGGCCTATGTTCCTCACGAGTTGCTTATGCAAACTTTTTGAACGTATGATTAATACACATCTGACGTGGCTTCTTGAATCTTGTTAACTTTTATCTGCATCACAGTTCGGTCTTCGGGGTGCTCGGTCCACTCTCGACCCTTTGCTTTGTTTGGAGACCGACATTAGGACTGCTCTTACTCGTCACAATTAACTCATTGCTGTTTTCTTTAATCTTGAAGTTGTATATGACTTCACTTGGAAACATCACATTTTACGTCAACTCCGCTCTTTTGGCATCTACGGTAATATGGGTGTCTTTGTTTGTAACTTCATCTCCTGTCACTTTTTTGTGTGAGGATCGATTCTGTGTACTCTAGATCTTACTCTCAGTTGGAGGGTGTCCCGCAGGGATCTGTTCTGAGCACTACCGTTTTTCTTATAGCTATTAATAACATTGTCTCTTTATTACTGGTTGGTGTCAGTTCCTCTTTGTATGTTGACGACTTTGCTATTTATGCGACTGATTTGGATCTTGACTTATAACGTTCACTTATTTAATCTGCAATTGTAGCTACTTCATCCTGGGCCACTACTCACAGATTTTGTTTTTCCGCCACCAAATCTTGCGTTATGACTTTCACCCGTATTTGGTGTGTCCCGCATCCTTGTCTTACTCTTTATGATTCAGTCTTACCTTATCGTTCATCTACTACCTTTTTAGGCCTTGTTTTTTTACTCTTGTCTTACTTGGGATGCACATGTTTCCTCGGTTAAGATTGCTGCTTTACACTGTCTTCGTCTTCTCCAGACTCTGTCCCACCTGGCTTGGGTTGTGAACCGTGCTCTTCTTCTTCGCCTTCCCCTGTCCTCCATGTTCTTTCTAGGCTGGATTATGGTTGTCAGTTTTATTCGTCATCCTCTGACGCGGTTCTCCATAAACTTGACTCTATTCATCAAGTCTTTGGTTTACACCTTGCCCTAGACGATTTTTGCTCTTTTCCTGTTGAAAGTCTTTATGCTGAGTCCAGGTGTGCCTTCTCTGTACTGACGTCGGGCCCATTTCTCCCCTCGGTACTATGCCAGATTGCTAGTTTCCATCCTTACGGCCTCCTCATGTTCCTTCTGCTACATTTTCCTCTCATCCTCGTCTTCGGCCTACTTTTCATGCCCGCATGTACCCCTTTCTTGCTTATTCTTCCTTTTCTGTCTCCAACATTCTCCCCCTACGGTTTAGAGAGCATCCTCCCTGGCTTGATCCTCGTCCTTCTGTTTGCCCTTCTATTTTTCCCTGTCCTAAATCCTCTATCTCTGCAGCTTCTATTCTTCGTTCTCATTTCTTCAATTATTTTTCCGTTCATTGCTCTTCTACTCCAGACTACACTGATGGCTCTAAGACATCTACCGGCATCAGTTTTGCCATCTTTTTCCTTTGGGTTCTTACCAGTATTCTCTTCCTTCTATAGCTAGTACTTTAACTGCCGAGCTTTACGCTATATTCTTTGCTGTCCGTTCCATGTCCACCTATCCTTCTTCCTCCCTTGCACTTTTGTGTGATTCGTACTGTGCTCGCTTTCTCTTACAATCTTTCCTTGTTGTCCACCCTTTGATCCATGCCTTTCAGGATTGGCTTTTTCGTCTCTCAGTTCGGAAAAAAGTTATACAGTTTTGTTGGTTGCCCAGCCATGTTGGTGTCCATGGGTTTGAGAGAGTTGATGCTCTCGCTTGTGGTTCTATTACAGCGAAGTCGGCTTCTCTCTCTTTTCCAGTTTCCGATTAATATCCTGCTTTCTCTGCCTTCCTTTTGTCTAGGTGGTAAACCATGTGGTCAACCATTCCTCTAATAAGCTCCGTACTGTTGAGGATTCCATTTCTGTCTGGGCTAGCCTCTCTTACCGCCTTCGCCGTTGAGAGACAGCGTTGGCCCGGCTGCGGATAGACCAAACTAGACTTACCCATTCTTTCCTAATGTTCCGTTCACCTCCTCTTTGTACCTGCTGTCATGTTCAACTTTCTGTTTCCCATATTTTACTTGACTGTCCTCGCTATTCACTTGCCCGGTTACGTTATTTCCCGTTTTTATCTGTTCTCAGTCATCCGCAACGTCTTGCAGATGTTCTTTCCAAGTCACCTTTTTCTATTGCCCAAATCATGTCTTTCCTTACTCATCTCTGCCTCCTTAACGATAATTGAATTCCGTTTTTTCTGAACTGTTCAGTTTTTAATTTAATGCCATATGGCCTCCGTCGCCTGGTGCTAGGAGTTTATTTAAGTTAAGTTAAGTTAGACGACATTATACAGCTTAAGAGGGATCTGTGGGAATTAATAGGGTACAGAGTATCTCAACTAACCCTCTGACTTTTATATTACCTTCATAATCTAAATAAAATTGTCTACTAATAGCCAGAATGAAAGTTGAAACGCGGCATATGCTCTAGGGGTTAAGTATTAATGATCACGACTGTACCGTACATTTGTCCACTACCCCAGATAGTCACCTGCTTACTTTACCAAACACATACACCTGGTTAATTGTACAGATACGTTCCCCTGTCTACTAACATAATATACATACATGTAATGTTGCCTACACGTCTAACTCTTGCTGAACTATTTATAATTATGGCAGTTTGCCGCCTACATATATGTATAGAAATAGAAAACTAAAGAAAATAACATAAATATTCCAAAGCATAGATAATTATGATTACCATTATATATGCATAAATATGAATATTAGCTTAATCCCTACTGAACCGGCGACGTCTTTTTATGTATATTCTAGCTATATTTAGACGATATTGTGCAGTTTAAGAAGGATCTGCGGTAGTAAAAATTATTAAGTGAGATAGTTTGAAGCCTGTTAGTTGCTGGAGGCCCTTTTTAAACAATAACATTTTCTAATGGTAGCACGAATAAAGTAAAGAAGACGCCGCCGGCACATAAGAGATTAAATATATGGATTTATGTAATAGTTGGACGTGTAGGCAACTGTACACCTACCACCTGCCCCACACATACACACCAGTCCTCTATCTCTCCCACACGTTCATCTGTCTACTCTCTCCTGCAAACACACACCTGTACGCTTTCCCCGACAATAACTAAACATCTGCATATTCTCACACGTGCATTCACACACTCACTTGTCACTCTCACACATACTGGACACTATTCCAGAACAAATACATTTTCCCATCTCATCTCTCACTCTCTCTCTCTCACTCTCTATATTATATCTTGTTTTATTTCTCTCTCTCTCTCTCTCTCTCTCTCTCTCTCTCTCTCTCTCTCTCTCTCTCTCTCTCTCTCTCTCTCACTCTCTCTCTCTCTCTCTCTCTCTCTCTCTCTCTCTCTCTCTCATACACGTACCCATAAGATTTTAATTTCTCGTATAATGAGGCAGAGCTTTTAGCCAAAGTAGATTAAGATAGAATGAATATAATAGATTTTCACAGGATATTTCAGCTATGTTCATTTCTGATTATGAAACTTGGCAAATGATGTCTAGTTAATTTACCGTACCTAAACTCCCGATCACTTTGAGTTCCAAGTTAGATACTTTATCGTTCATAATCGTGTTGATAACCTAAACTAATTATTTGCTACCATACGTTACCTGATCTACGGCTTTCCTTACAAACATTTGATACTACGTTCCTCTTAAATCCAAACATAATTACCAATTAATATGTCTGTATTCTCTTTATCTCCCCTAACTCTACTGACTTTCCCAAATTCTTCAAATATTTAAATTATTTAGTGGAATGATAAGAAATGGATATGCGGAATTAACCTTAGGGATGGGGTATCAATTAAGGAATTAAGAAGGCATTTGGGTGTTAAGAGTATCAGTGAAGTGATGTGTACGAGCCGACTTGGTTGATTTGGACACATGGAGAGAATGGATTATCAGAATTGAGTGAAGAAATGCCGGACTATGAACGTGCGGGGAGCTGCACATAGGGGTAGACCTAGAATGACGTGGGATCGGGTACTTCGGTCTGATCACAAAACAGAACTTGATAACAGAGGCAGCCCATGTCAGGGTCGCTGAGAATGCCGCCATTTAGGATGGGAGTCTCTAACCACGCTCTCTGAGGACAAAATGGTCTTTTAACTTGTATGTATGTATGTACAACACATCCTATCAACTTCTCTTTTCTTAGAAATCTCCATCTTAATGGATTTGAATGTTAAACACCACCAATAGTTCTCCTCTCATGTCACTGACCAATCTGATGAACAAGCCTACATTCTTTCTATCCTAAGTAACCTGGAACAGTTAGTTCAACACGTACCTACTCGTATCCCTGAGTGTCTTGGAAATCGACCCATCATTCTTGACTAAATTCTATTCCCTAACACTTCTGCTTAAACTGTGAATCTTCTTTATCTAAAAAGCTCCTACGATCATAACTTTATTCCTGTTACCTGTCCTATTATTCTAATGCGGCAATCTGATCCTCCCAGCCATTGGCGCTTGTGGCACTTAGGTGCTGCCGACTGGGATGCTCTTTGGCAGTACTTCTTTGATTTCCCATGGAATGATTATTGCTTCCATAGCCAGGGACTGTCGGAGTGTGTAGAACGCATTACAGAGTTAATCATATCCGGAGTGGAGGCATACATAATTATAATTTACCTTTCTATCAATCTTTTGATACAAAACTTGGTATAATCACACTTGTCATAGGGTTGTCCAAAATAAAGATAGAGCAAGCAAAGCGTATTGTTGTCTTCAAACTAAAATATCTCATAATCTTTATGTTTCTGCCCAGAATCAATCAAATCTGTTGTTTGAATTGCCAGAAGTAGTTTATGTATAACAAATGTGTTAAACTTTGTAACTAAATCTTTCTGGCATCCAGTCAAAAACCTCTGCAACAGGAAGTTGGGGTATATAGGGGGGTGGAGTGAAGAACGTGGTATGGAGAGATGCCACTACTTTCTATGTGTCACCCAATGTTGAGACATTTCCCACATTGGCACGGTATTGGAAGGGTTGTTTCTATGTGTCACCCAATGTTGAGACATTTCCCACATTGGCACGGTATTGGAAGGGTTGTTTCTATGTCACCCAATGTTGAGACATTTCCCACATTGGCACGGTATTGGAAGGGTTGTTTCTATGTGTCACCCAATGTTGAGACATTTCCCACATTGGCACGGTATTGGAAGGGTTGTTTCTATGTCACCCAATGTTGAGACATTTCCCACATTGGCACGGTATTGGAAGGGTTGTTTCTATGTGTCACCCAATGTTGAGACATTTCCCACATTGGCACGGTATTGGAAGGGTTGTTTTTACACATGTTTAAATACCGGGCTTACGGAAGAACTGTCACAGTCCCTGGGCTCATGTTAGTAAGTGTTGTTTTCACATAGCGATTTTGATAAGTTAATTTGACTTTGTATTGTCTTTGTCCCAATTTTGGTTTGTTTAGTTTGCAAGTTTTACATTTTAATGGATGAGCATTGTGTGTAGAGACTAAATATAGAGAGTTCTCTGATCTGAATGTAGAGTTAAAACAGGAATATGTAATGTCCCCATGGATGTTGGGTATATACAGGGTGGTACAGAATCTGGTCACCCACCAGGCAGAAATTGGTAATATTGCTTTTTTATATATTTGTGTAGTCAAGCACAGGCTGTATGAATCATCCTATATCAATATCCTATTCCAATATCTTCACGACCATTATATACATTGAAAGACCATAGTCCACAGGGTCAGCTATCCTCATTATCATAAATGTTAGTGTGCAATATGCCTCCTATGTGCAATAATAGCAGTCTGAGTTACTTATAAATATATTAGTGGTTTGTGATGGTGAATGGCGGCTCCGAACTGTTGTGACAAATTGAGAGGCATTGGGGATACCCATAGAATAATATTATGGAGCAAAAAGCTTCAGGGGTCAGGTCACTGGCCACCATTTTAATACTCAGTAGGCTTATCTCTGTTAAGCACTCCATGCTGTAAAAGCAGTTACAAAGATGGGCAGATATTTAACACAGGTATGAGCAGTATAAGCTTAATAATGAAATTAAGCAATAATGGCAAGCTTTTGAATAACTCACTGTGAAAGTGAAAATCAAGATGGAATCCTTTGATACGATGGCGATACCGGTACTGGATTGGGGAAGAGGTCGTGGAATGAGTTGAAGGAGTAGGTGTGGAGGGGATGGGGTTTGGGGAAGGGTGTAGGGAACACGAGGAACAGGTCCAAGTGTTTGTGTAGTGTCCCATGGAGGCAAGTGTTGTGCATGTGAAGTGGGTTCAGTTCACGCAGGAATTGCAATTAAATGAACCGTTCGTCTATTGGCTCGAAGTTATTGGTTTAGAGCATGTCGGACATAATATGTATGTGTGAGTGGGTCCAGGGTTGCTCTCTATATCTCCGGCTAGAAGTAGTCTTTGAGAAATAACCACTGGAGGAGCATTTCTCGGTGTGGACAAAATGTATAGTTGTGTGTGTTGTGTTGAGAATGTGGTACTTGCCCGGGCGACCGGAGCCATTCCCAGGATCTCGTGCCCCCGGGAGGGGGGTATGGGGGGTGTTGTGGCAGTTTTGGCCCCCGTCGCTGCTCTTCTGTGCTTTGCAGCTCGGGAGGGTACAAAGGAGTACAAAGGAAATCAAGCAACAACAGATCTAGTGACCCTTCTAGGCTGCTTGTCCTCCAAAACACTGAGGATCAAGTGTCCAAACAGTGGTTTAGAGTGGGTAAGGGAACATTGGAAAGGGAACTACTGCCCTGGAACTAATGTCCGTGGCAGGACTAGGAAGTTAGTAGGGGACATATGGGTTAGTAACTGAGGGGAGGATGAAATAAAGTTATTCATATACAAACGCAGTCAGTCGCGGGTTTGATGCGAGATATTTGTCTAGGCGGAGTTTAAATGAATCAACGGTGCTGCAGTCTATAACGTCTCGGGGAAGCCCATTCCACAAGTTGACAACTCGATTGAAGAAGAAATTCTTAGATTCGTGTGAGTTAAAAGATTTACCAATAATTTTGCAACCGTTTCCCCGCGTGTAATTAGATTGGTCGATAGTGAAGTACTTACTACAGTTCATATTGTCGATGCCTTTGATGATTTTGAACACTTGAATTAAGTCACCTCTTAATCTGCGCTGGGTTAAAGGAAATAGATTTAAATTCTCTAAGACGCTCTTCGTATGGTTTGTTCTTTAGGCTAGGTATCATTTTGGTAACTCTACGTTGAACTCGTTCTAGCTTGTTTATGTCTTTTTGGTAATAAGGGCACCAGCATTGAACGCAGTATTCCAGAAGAGGGCGGACTAAGGAATTGTAAAGGGTTAGGATAATGTCTTTGGATTTATGCTCAAATGACCTGCCTATAAAGCCAATTATTTTGTTTGCCTTCTTAACAACTTCTGAACATTGTTGACTCGGTTTTAGGTTACTCGATATTGTTACTCCCAGATCAGTTTCTCTGTTTACATTCTTAAGCTGAGTGCCATTCATCGAATAGTTTGCTTTCTCATTTAGGTATCCGATATGTAGTACTTTACATTTATCCGCATTGAAACTCATTTGCCAAATTTGGGCCCAATGTGACAGTTTATCTAGATTGTGTTGCATATCGTCAACTTGATCTTTTGAGAGTACGCTATTTGCAATTTTTGTATCGTCAGCAAATTTTGAGATTGTACAGGTGAGACCCTCATCTATGTCGTTGATGTAAATTAGAAAGAGAATTGGTCCTAGTACTGATCCCTGGGGTACCCCACTACTTACATTGGTCCATTTAGATGCCTTACCGTTTATGACTACTCTTTGCTTTCTGTCGCTGAGCCAATTTTCTATCCATTTCAACACACCGTCTTGTATTCCATGCGCTTTTAGTTTTAGCAGTAAACGTTTGTGGGGAACTTTGTCAAAGGCCTTTTGAAAATCAAGGTATATAATATCTACAGCTTTACTCTCATCGTAGAGATTGAGGATATCGTGGAAGAAGTCTAAGAGGTTTGTTAAACAGGAACGTTTTTTACGAAAGCCGTGTTGAGTATCTTTAAGTATGTTATTTTCCTCTAAGTGATTTACGAGTCTGTCTCTTATGACCGTTTCTAGCATTTTACATACAACTGAGGTTAAGCTAATTGGACGATAGTTACTGGGTAGGGATTTGCTGCCTTTTTTGAATATCGGTGTTACGTTGGCTATCTTCCACTGATCAGGCATAGTTCCAGACTGCAAGGATTTATTGAATAGTAATGTCAGTGGTGGAGAGCTCATCCTTAGCTTCCTTTAGAACTCTAGGCGAGATTGTATCAGGTCCAGGCGTTTTATTTACCTTGAGTTTAGCTAAACAATTCAATACTTCTCTCTCTGTAACGGTGATATTGCTTAGAACATCTGAATTATCAATCTGAATCGGCGATGGTGTAGGGATATCACTGAGGGTGGTCCCAAGACCTAGATGCCGACACACCAGGACCTGATGGTGTTCTCAATATTGGTGTATACATTATATTTTCTGATATAGTGAACTTATAATGTAGCTTATTCTGTTAGCTCAGGATATCCTCTATAATATTCACATCACACACTATTAGAATAGGCTTTAGTTAAAAGGTTGGTATATCTTAAAATAAGATATTTACGAACATTATTTGAAACACTGCCGTCTTCTGGACATATGTATATACTTATTGTATGTCGTTTGAATTGTAGGAAACCTCTGAACATAAAAAACAAAATTAGGCTTTTATTGTGCATACTTCGTCTTATGCTTATAATTATTCATTTAAATTTATTTATATTCTAATTTAAGCATCTGGTACGTATTGTGTGCTTAATGGGGTATTATAATGATAAACCTAGAGATGGAGCTAGACTGCTGCTAGAGGAAGGGGTAGACAGAAAACCAAATGAAGGGATGAGATCCAAAAATTTGCACGGATAGGATGGAACAGGTTAACATCTGACAGGTCAGACTGGAAACATTTGGGAGAAGCATTTGTCCCGCAGTGGACTAACTCAGGCTGATGATGATGTTGATGAGGAAAATATATATATATATATATAATGTTTGTGAAAATTGTGTTTGTTAACAATAAATATCCTAAGATGATTCATGCAGCCTACTGTTTGGCTACACAGATGGTTCATGCAGCCTACTGTTTGGCTACACAGATGATTCATGCAGCCTACTGTTTGGCTACACAGATGATTCATGCATGCAGCCTACTGTTTGGCTACACAGATGATTCATGCAGCCTACTGTTTGGCTACACAGATGATTCATGCAGCCTACTGTTTGGCTACACAGATGATTCATGCAGCCTACTGTTTGGCTACACAGATGATTCATGCAGCCTACTGTTTGGCTACACAGATGATTCATGCAGCCTACTGCCTACTGTTTGGCTACACAGATGATTCATGCAGCCTACTGTTTGGCTACACAGATGGTTCATGCAGCCTACTGTTTGGCTACACAGATGATTCATGCAGCCTACTGTTTGGCTACACAGATGATTCATGCAGCCTACTGTTTGGCTACACAGATGATTCATGCAGCCTACTGTTTGGCTACACAGATGATTCATGCAGCCTACTGTTTGGCTACACAGATGATTCATGCAGCCTACTGTTTGGCTACACAGATGATTCATGCAGCCTACTGTTTGGCTACACAGATGATTCATGCAGCCTACTGTTTGGCTACACAGATGATTCATGCAGCCTACTGTTTGGCTACACAGATGTTTAGAAAGGTACCGTTGTCAATTTCTACCAGGAGGATAACTGAATTATGCCCCACTTTGTATATATGAATGGAGTCCTAAGAGAAATAGTTTCTGAGAGGAACACTGTCATATAATATGAAGTGAGGTTACATAGCCAGGTAATGGTGAATGTCAGGTTAAGTATTTGGACAGTGAGATGAATATCCTTACAATGGGAGTTTGGAGGATGAAGTGCAAGACAGAGTGCAACACGGGAGGAGGGTCGTGAGAACACTGAGAGCAGTGGCAAGGAGAGGAATGTGCACATACAAGTAAGAAGTCACTGCATAATAGTGTTGTGATCCTGATATTGACATTTGGGAGTAAAGCATGAATGTTGTTGGAGACTCAATCAAGAGTAATAGGGGTGGAAATGTAATACTTGAGAATTACATATAAATTATATGGAGATAAAGACAATATTAAGGAATTACGAAAGCGATGTGGGTGTAGATGTGAAAGCAATAGAGAGTGTGCAAAGGAACGCTTTAACCCTTAATTAGCGGCTCACCACATAAGTCGTATTTAATAAAGCTGGACTATGTGGCGGCGCTCGACATAGGTCGAGTGGCAATTTCAGCACGTAATGTTGCTGAGAGAGAGACAAGTGGTGGCAGGAGAGTAGCGAGCGTATGACTGCTCCAGACCACCGCGGCGAACATACTGACACGAATCCCAGCTCCCTCCTCCCTCTCTCACTCGCTATATAAGGAATTGTATCGGGAAAGTGGCTAATTACATGCTTTTTGCACTCGCGTTGCACGGTTATTGCAAGAAAACTAGCCATCATAAAAGGATCGTTATGGTGTCATTCGAAAGCTCTGTTTATGCCCTTTCAGGGATAGGTACTTCTTTTACGTTCTGGGTCTTATTTAGGCATGAAAATGATCACGTAAACAACCCTATTTTGGCTAAAAACACCCCGCTGGGCGGTACATATAAATAAACCGCATAGGCCGCTCGTAAGGTGTTAAGGTGCTTCGATCATATTGAGCAGATGGAAAGTGAGAGAATGATTAAAGGAGCGTATGAGAGTGTGGTGGAAAGGTAGCTAGGGACAGAGAGGCAGACCAAGAATATGATGGAAGTATGGAATTAAGAGGCATATGAATGAAAGTGATCTTAGGTAGGATGAGGGTTGTCGGCTAACTGATGACACACGAGCATGGCGGGGATTCATTCGTGACTACCCCCTTGTGGCTAAGGCGTCTGGCAAAAGTATGTAAATATGTAAATCTTAAGGATAATTATAAATTTTTGCTGACCTATTCTTTGGTTTACTCAGTCAATCATAATAAAAAGCCACCCACCACCCTACCCTCAGTATATATACAGTATACGTAGAACAAAAGCCACCCACCACCCTACCCTCATTATGTATACAGTATACGTAGAACAAAAGCCACCCACCACCCTACCCTCATTATATATACAGTATACGTAGAACAAAAGCCACCCACCACCCTACCCTCATTATATATACAGTATACGTAGAACAAAAGCCACCCACCACCCTACCCTCATTATATATACAGTATACGTAGAACAAAAGCCACCCACCACCCTACCCTCATTATATATACAGTATACGTAGAACAAAAGCCACCCACCACCCTACCCTCATTATATATACAGTATACGTAGAACAAAATACGAAAATACATAAAACAAAAATAAAAAATATAAATTAACTATACCAAAATACATACTATGCTAGAAGTGAACACATTGGCAATGAATTAACCTCAGCGTTTACAATTAAGAACAATACTATCTATATTCAAATATTGACTTGACTTACCTTTCATAATTTACATGACAAAAGAAACCTCATTGGCCTCATGACTACTACGTGTTGCATTGATGTTTGGAAGTAAGTATCTTGAAATGATTTTGAAATGTATCTGATTTTTGAAAACTCTCAAAACTAATATGAACTTTCAAATTGTACTATTATCCACGATTAAGGAACTATGGGCTAACAGTCCAGGAGCCAAGGGGTGTTTGCATGCATGAAAGGGCCAGAAAATCACCCGCTTGATTTAGTTAGAGGGTCCACTGGGACACCTTTTTAGTGAGGGTAGACATCCCGAAACCCGGTAGTTATCGTGTTATTCGGGATTTTCGCTGAATTTAATGAAATCAAAATAACTCCTTTTTTTTACGTGTGACGGTTACATAAATTGCAATAACTCGGCAATGAAATAGTCTACAGAGCTCTTTCACCACTCAAAATAAAGCTTAAAGAATTATCTATTCAATGGATACAAACACAATAAGATTGGTCAATACCCAAGGTCACAAGAGGTCAAAGTATGACCTTTTCTGATGAGGAACTAAAATGTATGACTTTTCAAATTTAAATATTTGTGAAAAATAGGTAAATGGATTGAACGTTTAATGCTTTTATATTCTGGTTAGGTACACCATAGGCAAGTTTTTTTAAATTAGTTGGAAAAGTTGATTACGTATTTTAACCCCTTGGCGTCCAGTACAATAATATGAAGTTTGCGAATGATATACCAATAATAGCTATGTATTGGTTATATAATTATGGTACTACTGAGTCAGCTAAAGTTCTATCAAAACACTCTGTATCACAGTATCACACATTGCATATATATCTTCAAAGCAGATTTCAATTATTTTTTGTCACATTAATGAATGACCTACTTTTGGGGAGAGGGGTGAGCCGGGGATACAGTTGGAAATGTATTCTGTGATGTGTCACATTAATGGCCTAGGTTTTGACATTCTTTCACCTGACATTTGCAGTAAGGGCAGCATTTCATATCTAGTTGTCTGCAGACACAGCGTTTAGTAGAGCAGGAGGTACATTTACAGGGCATTGCAAAGTCATCCGGTAGCAAGACTTGAAGATGGCCCGGTTGAAGAATGCCATCTTCTTCAATGAAACCAAAGTCTCTGGGATCCAGTTGAGGATTGCTTAGGCAGTGTAGCTGTAGATATGTCCCAAAGAATGCCCTGAGGACATGACCTTTGACTGATCGGCTGGTGGGAGGCAGTTCCAAATTGGTCTTTTTGCTGTGGTGGTAGAGGTAGTACCGTAATTCATCCATTGTTCTGCATGAGGTTCCTGATTTGTACACATTCACAAGGAACTCTTCCACCAAGATGAAGTTAATACAGTTCAATTCCTTTCCAAAATCAATCAGATAATGCACCGGATCTGCCTTCAGTGCAGCAGCCTTTGTACCAAATTTACTTGTGGAATCACAACCAGTGAGATGGTGCAGGGCAACTAAAATTTTGCAAGTATCTGATCCCAACTTATCGCCTAGAACATGAAGGGGTATGTATCTTGTGGTATTACCAACACCAGCACGAATCCACATCTCTCGTAGGCCATGTGCCTTCAGAAGCGACCAGTAGTGTAGGGCCAAGATTACTACATCAGTATCATTTGATATAATAACCACTCTCTTAGTCCCATTCTCAACTGCATGACGAGCATGTGGGATAATTCTGACGTCGGCCTCTTCATTCGTTGTGTCTAGATCAGGTAATGGTGTCTCTTTTCCATTCAAAATAGCCAGGCATGGTTCAATTTCAGGTGGAAGTCCAATCGAGCTAACAACTGTATCTGTCATCGGTTTTGGCTTGGTTAAGATGCGTTGTCGAATGAGTTTCTGTAGTTTGGATTTGTTTGCAGATGAGGCCCAGAATGCATCCATTGTGACTGGCAATTGCGTTCCTGTACCTATCCCATATAAATCAATTGGGCTGCAACCACACCTAGTTCTTTTGCTGTCCTTCACTGAACCCTCAATGTATGTGTCAAAGACGAAGTCGACACGTTTAGAGTTGCTGCCAAGTCCATATGACACCTCCAAGAACTTATCGCAGAGTTCACCAAAGGTGTTCATCTGGGATACCCGCATACGACGAAGGCCTACCATTACACCAATGATAGTCACTGTATTTTCTGGCTTCCATTTAGATGGTGGTATATAATCTGCTTTTTCAAGGTGTTTTTCTAACTCAGTGCACAGTTCACTTTTGTTTGGTTTGGTCATTAGTCCATTCTTGTCAAAGAGGTAACTGCTGTCAATCAGGTCAAACCCCAGCAAATGTTTCATGTCATATTCTCGGACACGAGCAATGTCATAGATCTTCTGGGTTTCTGCCATTTGCTTCTTGGTCTCTTTGCTTGTAGACTTATAGGTACTTTGGTCTCCTTTCATGGATTTGAATGTCTTAAGGTTCGTCCTGTGAATGGTATCAAAGATAGATCTGTGTTTCATTACGATTCTTTCATTTCGGAATGTTTCATACTTCTTCTAGATTTTTCATCAAATTCGAGCAGATTGTCACGGATTTCCATTGTCATGATTTCCTGTGTGAGGATGTTGTGAAGCTTGTCTTTGTCTCCTTCACACGGTAACGTCATGGGGTTGTCATGTTCTTTTACATACTCAATCATATCCTTAATCAATGTCTCAGATGACCTTGTTGCTGATAAGTTGAACTCGTGGTTTACTAAAAGTTCTGTGCTAGGTGTGACGACTCCACTGACCTGACGTTGGAAATTGACAACAGCTAACATTTCATGGTAAATGATCTCCCACTGAGCAACGCATTGCTTCTTTTTGGTGCTACCGATGATACCCCCAGCACTCTTCTGGGATCGATTTATCGTCTGCTCGAGACACATGTCTGCCCCTACAGCACTGAATGGTCCATCTGTCCGCTTCAACACGAACTTGCCTGCCAGGAAACTCTTGTACACATCTTCTGGTAGCTTTCTCATATCTTCTAGGTATAATGAAGCCCATCTAAAATAGTTGACCCTATCACATCCAGCAAATAGTGGCAGCACAGATTGAACACTTTGGAGATGGAGTTTCCAGTCTCCCTCACGGTCTGCCCTAACCAAGTCCTTTAGAACAGCCACCATTCTGACGAAGTGGTCCCAGAATGTAAAAGTCTCTGACGCTGCACTTCTCTGACATCTAAATTTATTGAAGTCTTCAACCATGACTTCTGAGTTTGACATAAATGCCTCCAAATGAACCTTGCTTTCCTCCCTCTTCTTTTCTGCTACAGAGTTTTTCAACAGTCTCAGATGCTCAAGCTCATCCCTGTACCTCTCAATTCCTTCCACTTTGAAGAACTCCGCCCACTGCAGCCTTTCTATACACTCAGAGAGCATGAACAAACCCTTCAACGACCTCGTATAATGTGATCCATCAAGAACTGATCTTACCACATTTTGGCCAAATGCTTTAGACTCTACCAATATAGTTTCTGCTCCACTACCATTAATGAGCATTCCTATCGCACCCATGACTACCTTAATCATATGAAAATAGCCCAAACATAACACCAAGTTATTAAATTCAAATGGTTTGCTCATGGTGATTTCACGGGGAATGTGATACACCCCCTCATCACATACGGGCAAGTGTGTTTGGTCTAGTTGACTCAAAATATTCTGGAAGTTTTTTAATGCTGTGTATACTGTGCCATATTCCGTAACAGGGTGGGGAAGGACTGGTAGGAAACCATATATCTGTTATGCTTCAGTACGTTGATACGGTATATATACCTTTTATTGATTGCTACACAGGGGTTAAAATACGTAATCAACTTTTCCAACTAATTTCAAAAACTTGCCTATGGTGTACCTAACCAGAATATAAAAGCATTCAACGTTCAATCCATTTACCTATTTTTCACAAATATTTAATTTTGAAAAGTCATAAATTTTAGTTCCTCATCAGAAAAGGTCATACTTTGACCTCTTGTGACCTTGGGTATTGACCAATCTTATTGTGTTTGTATCCATTGAATAGATAATTCTTTAAGCTTTATTTTGAGTGGTGAAAGAGCTCTGTAGACCATTGCATTGCCGAGTTATTTCAATTTATGTAACCGTCACACGTAAAAAAAGGAGTTATTTTGATTTCATTAAATTCAGCGAAAACCCCGAATAACACGATAACTGCCGGGTTTCGGGATGTCTACCCTCGCTAAAAAGGTGTCCCAGTGGACCCTCTAACTAAATCAAGCGGGTGATTTTCTGGCCCATTCATGCATGCAAACACCCCTTGGCTCCAGGACTTAGTATGCCACACTCTGGCTGACTCCCTAAACTTAAACACTCTATTTTTATGATTTATTGAACTATGTATATAAATAGAGAACAAGATAAAAATACATTATTAAAGTACATCAAACTAAGTATAATTTGCAATTAAATGTGCACAAATATGAAGTATTAATTGATAGACGATAGCCATCATACACAAAAATAACTTATACACAGAAACAAAATGTTTTTATTCTCTATATTTCATGATGGAGAGAGAGAAAGAGAAAGAGAGAGAGAGAGAGAGAGAGAGAGAGAGAGAGAGAGAGAGAGAGAGAGAGAGAGAGAGAGAGAGAGAGAGAGAGAGAGAGAGAGAGAGAGAGAGAGAGAGAGGGGGAAGGAAGAAATAAATGGGAGTATTTAAGAGCTAAGTACCGGTAGTATTAATACCAGAGGGCCTCCCTTAATTCCAACTGAAAAAAGCTGGAGCGGTGGAACTATATGGCCCTTCTAATGACAAGAGGGACTTTTTGCTGTCACACACACACACACACACACACAGTTGCCGTTTTACATTCGTGGTATGTAGCACATTGCTCAATTTGCGGTGGTTTGCGTAAGCTACATTTGCCATTTACAGTATTTGGTGTGGAGGTAGATGTGCTGGAAAGTGTGAAAAGGAACAACTTGAGATGGTTCGGCCATATGGAACGTGTGGAAAGCGAGAGAATGACTAAGAGGGTGTACGAGAGCGAGGTGGAGGGACAGAGAGGGAGAGGTAGACCGAAAGAGAGGTGGAAGGATGGAGTGAGGAAGTATATGAACGAAGGCGGTGCTGGTTGGGGGGAGGGGCGTCGACTGACCGGGGACAGAGGTGCATGGGGGCGGTTCGTTCGTGGCCACCCCTTCGGGGATCACGGCGTCAGGCAATAGATAGATAGATAGTATTTGGTGTTTGCGTATTACAACTAAATGAATATTAACACTATGACATTTGGTAACATAGACATCGTATATAGGCATAACACAACTATGACATATGTAACTTACTATTAACTTACATACCAAATTGAGTGTTGTATATATTAATTATACTAAGAGTCATTATTGTCGAAATACCATATATTAATTAAGTAAGTATTGTGGCTTGTTTGTGACTTGATAGAATACATTGTAATCATCATTAAATTAACCCTTTATCATCTTCATCTACATATTACAGATTAAAATATAGCTATATTACCGGGTGGATGGAACTCGTCAGCCTTGGTCGGCAATTCATCTAGGGGAGACAACCTTATTCAAATCCAGGTGGATGGGACTCGTCAGCCTTGGTCGGCAACCTGTCTATAGTGGAGTAAACCTTATACAAATCATTACTGCTCACCTAAGGGTGAAGCAGGTTAGTGGATGGACTTACTGTGCACAACTGTAGAAAAATAGTGCTAAAATATACATAGAGGGCCTCAGAGTCAGACGGACCCTAAGTTGAGTGGTCAATCCTGTAAATCCTTCAGAAAACTGGCAAGGGTCATCCTTCTCACAGGGGTTAGGTCTGCTTGGGGGCATTTTGTGTATGGCCACCCTCGTAAAGAGGAGTAAGGCGTCCGGCAATAGATAGATAGATAGATAAAATTTACTAAGAGCTTTAATGAATTGCTTAAATGTGTGTTTAAATTTATGTATGAGAGAAAGAGAGAGAGAGAGCGATAGCGAGTGGGAGGGGTTGATAGCTGATTAGGGAATATTTATTCTTAAAGAAGGGCAAGTTTTTCATCAGAGAAAAAATGGCTATACACACACAAACACTTGTGCTTGTGTGTGTGAGTGTATGTGTGAGCGCGCGCGTATTTACATTCCATCTTGGCCAAATTAAGCTGCCATTGTTCCTAATGTCACATGACCAGCCGCCTATTTCCTTTTTATAGAAAGTAGGAGGATGTGGTGGAAAGAACAACAAAAGTCTTATGCTGACAAGAGGAACTTTTGGCGACACACACACCCACACATACACAATGCATTTTACAAACGGTTATGTGTGACTGAATGGTTGTATACAGTATGTAATAATAATAATAATAATAATAATAATAATAATAAACGGTTTATTAAAGAATGGCAGCCTCATGAGCTGAAAATACACATTTTATAATTAAGTGGATGAACATGAGATGTACATATATGAAAATGGTAAGCTCAGTTTACAATGTGTGAGTATAATATACTTTACATTAAAACAAAAATAATACAATAATTATGCTAGTGTAAAATACAAATTATCATAAATTAACCATGATTTGATTTTGCCCCGAGGGGCGAGTTTATTGAGCAGCGCCCCCCATCCTGTGAGGGGACAACCACTAGTAAGGCGATACATACTGCTCAAAGAGCCATTATTCCACTGAAACAACAGCATCGTCGTCTGGTTACATTCATATTTGTGTTTATAAGTCAGGTTGGCATTATTCAGATGTGTTATTATAGTTTCCTCATTAAATTGTCACATGGTCTGTATATACGTATTTCATTAAAAAAAAAAAAAAAAAAAAGCAAGCAAGCTTGTAGTGACTGAATTATTAATTGACAGGTTGTAAATAATAGCACTACAGAACTAGTGCAATCGTATGAGGAGACTATTCATATTTTCATTACATCAATGATTATTGAGATCATAGTTAGCTGAATACAATTATTACAAAAATAGGCAATGGTATAAATCAACATAATACATAATTTAATACAGGCGGACATAATCATGATCCGGTTCGTTGTGCACTGGGAGCTAAGGTGTCTTGAGATCGCCTCGTACCCATACACAACGAACGTATTATAGTCTGCATGGTTGGTATCTAATTGAATATACTTAGTGGGTATTTCAAGAATGTCAGGGGGTAAGGAAATGTGATTTGTATATTAGAAGACTGTGATTAACGAGACGTGTAACATGTGGAGGGAGGTGGTAGAAAGAGAGGGATCTCGTTGGGGGTGGAAGTTTCGCTCCCAGGAATTTTCGTTCCTGTGGTATTTCAATAATAATAATAAAATAATAATAATAATAAGGGGACAACCACTAGTAAGGCAATACATACTGCTCAAAGAGCCATTATTCTACTGTAACAACAGTATCGTCGTCTGGTTTTATTATAGTTTCCTCATTTGATTGCCACATATGCTGTATATACGTGCTCATGGAAAAAAAAAAAAAAAAACTGACTGAATTATTAATTGACAGGTAAATAATAGCACTACAAAACTAGTGCAATCATATGAGGAGGCTATTCATGTTTTCTTACATCAATGGTTATTGAGATCATAGGTAGTTGAATACAATTATTACATACAAGATGTGACTAATATTTCGAACTACATTAATTATTATGCAATAATAGTACCACAAATATATTACAATCATATGAGGGACACTTCACATTCTTCATTACATCAACGGTTATTGAGGTCATAGTTAGCTGAATACAAGAGTCACATACATAATGTGACTAATATTACCAACTTCCGAAGTTATAATGGAATTATAGTAATACAAATATTTTACAAAGATGAGTTACATGGTTCAAATTCGTATTACAATAATGGTTATTGAGGGGATAGTTAGCGCAATATGACCAGTGGAGAAGTTTACATGCCGATAGTAATATAATATTTAGTAGGGTGTGTGGTTATGGGAGAGAGGGAGGGGGGTTGTAGGAGGTAGAGGAATGGGTGGGAGAGGAGGAGGAGTAGGGGGGGGGGGGGGAGGAGGAGGAGGTAAGGTACTCCAGGGAGGAGGAAAGTGTGAGAGGGGAGGTGTGTGTGTGTGTATGTCCCTTCTTAAACATCCTAGAGGGACCGTACCCGTCGTGACCCAGTCACCAGACCCCAGCCAATGCCTTCTCTATACATAATTATGTATAGAGAAGGCATTGCCCCAGCACCCAAAACACACAGCCACACAGATTCAGATTCATATTCAAATTATTTTATTAACCATGAGAGTCAGTGATTTACAGTGCATAATACAGTACACATTTATTTTACTTATATATATACAGAACATACATATATACACATACGTATACACATACATACGCATATATATATATATATATATATATATATATACATATATAAGAACATAAGAACATGCAGTAAGTATGCACATGCCCGTATACATAAACGCTCACGTATGCAAACAAACATACATACATACAAAAACTGTTCTGGTAGGGTCAGGTGAGGCTAATAATGGGAGTTCAATCCTTGGGAGAGATTAAATGAGGGAATTGGAAAAGGGTTAATGGGGCAACGGACTGTAGGTCAGGTAAAGCCAATTAGAATGGAATGTCAAACGTCGGAAGAGATCAAATGAGGAGTTTGAAAAGGGTAAAGGCGAAACGGCCTACGGTTCCGTATAGGTAGGGTCAGGTAAAGCCTACTACAATGGGAGGTAATCCTCGGTAGAGAACAAAAGAAGGATATAAAATAAGTAGAGACAGCTGGGGGGAATTATAGTATATGGGACATTCTTTAGTGTAGGTGTGTGTGTGTGTATGTGTTTGTTTGTGTGTGTGTGTGTGTGTGTGATAGAATACTCTCAGCCGGGCTCGAGCCTCGAACCACAAACAGTATACACTATAGACACATACATATATAGATAATTAACGCATACATACATACACATATATGCACACATACATACACATATACTGTACATACATTAATGCACATATACATATATACATATATACATCATAAACAAACTCAAGCAAATACATACATATATTCTAATACACACACGCACACACACTTATGCATACATTATTAAAGGAGGGCGCGTATATATGGTGTGACAGGCCGTCATTACACATTATTAATAATATTTACAATGGTTGGGATAGGACTATTTTTGTATCTGTCAGTTCTTGCCCTTATTGGTTGGAGTGTGTTGAAGTGACGAGCTGCACGTGTTGGTCTAGGGGCGTCTGGTGGAAGTAAGTTTCTGTGTCGTGGGTGAACAAGCAACTTAGATGCAAACTGCTTGAGTGTGTTGTAGTGGTGGGTTGAAAGTGCAGGTGTGCTAAGGGTGGCGAGAGCTTCCTCATACCCTGGGTATGTGCCACCCAGGATGATCCTGCATGCCCTCCTCTGCACTCTCTCCAATTGACGTTGTTGTGTCAGGGTTAGAGAGGAGGACCAGGCGGGAGAGGCGTAGGTGAGCTTAGGGAGTATGAAGATGTTATATGTGTGTGTGTTACTCAGTTACTTGTTCGTCAAGGGGAATCCACGCAATGCGAGCAAAGCTCATTATTATCGCGCCTCCTTAACTGGGAATGTATTGCGTGAAATGCATGATAAGTGTTTTTATGTATCGTTGGAATGGTTGTGGATGTGTGTGTAGTCTTTATTTTAGCCAATTGGCGACATCTGGATACGAAGGCTCTGTACGGTACCATTCTCACTACGGTACCAGTCTCACCCGAAGGCTTAGGTTGACCAGTAGCTTAGGTTGACCAGTACGATACCCATCTCACCTTGTAACCGATCACCAATCCCAGATGGGACATCACAACTTCGTCCACTTATACCAGGTTCCTATTTATACTGCTAGGTGAACAGAGGCTACACCGTTAGAAGACTTGCCCAAATGTCTCTTCCAGCCCGGGTCTCGAACCCGGGACCTTCTGGTGTGTGTGTGTGTGTGTGTCAGTAATAATAATAATAATAATAATAATAATAATAATAAAATAATAATAATAACAGAAACAACAAATAATAATAATAATAATAATAATAATAATAATAATAATAATCGGTTTACTTTAAGCCGGCAGCCAATGAAGCTGAAAATATGCAGACTTAGGCTAATCTAGATCTTATCCTAAGGGATCGACAAACCGATCCTGGCGCCTACATACCCCCGAGGAAGTAGGACGTGGGCAGGACACTTTGTGAGCCCCCCGAGACCTAGTCCAGACCTAGTCTTCATGGCCAAGGAAAGTTTTTGAAATACCTTTCCCTTCCGGCGCCTGGGATCGAGCCCCCGACACCGGAGCTTGCACTCCCAATATAGTGACTAAGCGCGCTCGGCTACCGTGATCGTATGTACTTACACTAGTTGTACTTACACTAGATGTATTTGCGGGAGTGAGCATGCTCGTTAATTCCCGCCTTCTAACATATGTTTGTCATACCGTGCATTGAAACTATGCACTGATGGTGCAGACACTACTTCGGCTGGCAATTTGTTCCACCCACTAATCGAGTTGGTAGGAAATCTTTTACTTTTCAGATCAGATTTACTATTAAGGCACTTTCAGTTTGTAGCTGTGACCTCTTGTTCTCTCACCTCCATCCCTCTCTATGAAGTTTTCTTGGTCGATTTTGTCAATACCTCTAACACATTTGTATATCTGAATTTGCTGTCCTCGTTTCCTTCTCTGCTCCAGTGTAGGTAGATTCAATCTCTCGAGCCTCTCTTGGTACTCCAAATTTTCCAAACCTGGGATCATCCTCGTAGCTGCTCTCTGTACCCTCTCAATTTTGTGGATATGTTTCTTCATGTGAGGGGACCACACTACAGATGCATATTCCATCCTGGGTCTTATTATTGCCGTTATTATTTGTTTCATGATGTTTTCATTAAGATAATTGAAATTGAAATTGATACATTGAGCGTATTTATCAATACCAAATATATGTGTGTATATGTGTGTGTGTGTAAATGTATGTGAGTGTTGGTGTGTGTGAATGCATGTGAATGTTAATGTTTGTGGGTGTATGTGTGTGTGTTTAAATTCCATCTTGACCATACTAAGCTGCTATTGTTCCAGTTGTGATATGACCAGCTGCCTATTTCCTTCTAAACGAGAGTATGATGATGTGGTCGAACAATAACAACAAGGTGACCCTTATAATGACAAGAAGGACTTTTTGGTCACACACAGTAACGCACACACACACACATATAGTGCATTTTAGAAACCATGTGTATGTGTGTGTGTGTGTGTTTGCCTGTAGTTTGAAAACAACCGTACATTGAACATTTCTTTTGCATGATTGTACACAATTAAAATATTTCCAAACCATTATAATACCGCGCACAAATGAAATATAATGCATCTACTTTGTTTTACCTCGCTAGTTCGTGATCTAGTACTCAAAGCTAATGAACTGTCTGAACTCCCACTGACCTCTGCCCCCTGAAATGAGGGTAAAGGGACGTCATGCGCAGATTTTTTTTGTTTTCATTCAATCTTGCGTGACCCAGTATTCCCTAGACCCTGCTATTATCGAAGAGAGAAAAAGAGAGAGAAAGTGTGTGAGAGAATGAGAGCGAGTGACAGAGACAGAGCGAGAGAGAGAGAGAGAGAGAGAGAGAGAGAGAGAGAGAGAGAGAGAGAGAGAGAGAGAGAGAGAGAGAGAGAGAGAGAGAGTAGGAACGGACAATAATAAACTGGCTTTGAATAGTCTCTCGTTTGTCATACTGCTATTGTGTGTATGTAATAATTTCATTATCACATATTAAATGGCTATAATGTATACTAATAGTGATCGAGTGTAACTGCATCCATATTAGGTATTTTTGTTTTCTATGTGAGTGAGGGAGACAAAAGACAGAGCTGCCTGTACCGAGTGCTTTCCCTAGAGTAGAAAGAGTGACAGGGACAAAATCAAGGGACGTTCGAGCCAAAATACCTGGACACACGGAGTTTGAAGCAAATTAAGTCATAGGAAGAAGGAAAGACTGATTCTGGAAGAGAGTTCCAGAGCTCAGCTGGTGAATAGAAGAAAGACTGAGAGTAACATTTCACTCTTGGGTTGGAGAGTTGCATAGAATAGGGGTGAGATTGTGTTGCAAGACGGATGCTACGTGCTCTACGAAGAGGAGGTGGTATACACTGGGAGAGCTCTGAGGAATACTGATTATTGTAGTAGCGATAGAATAGCGAGAGAGATGCAACATTGAGAGAGACAGATTGCAGAGAGTTAGTGAGTGGACAGGAGGTAATTATACGAAAGGCCTTCCTTTCTACTTTGTCTAGGAGTGCGGTGTGAGAGGAACCTCCCCACATATGTGAACAATACTCAATACAAGGACGCAATGTGCCCCTGTAGAGAGCAAGAAGCTATGCAGGGGTAAAGAACCTCTCGAGGCAGTTAAGCAGACCCAGCTTCTGGGAGGCTGCCTTAGCAAGACTGGTAATATGGTCCTTCCAAGTGAGAGCAGAAGAAAAAGAGACATCAATAATATTGAGAGAAGATGAAGGATTGATTTTTGTATTGTTGAAGAATAAGAAATAGTCCTCTGGGAGGAGTTCCGGATGGGTAGTAAGATGGAAAAATTGAATTTTGGAATCATTAAAGGCAACAAGGTTTTCTCTGCCCCAATTGGAAATAGTAGTTAAATCAGAAGATAGGTGTTCTATGGCTTCATTAAGTTTGTTTTTGAGGGATTGCTGGCTGGGGCGTTCAGGAAAATTAATTGAATAGTGTAAGGTAGAGTCGTCTGCGTAAGATGGATGAGAGTGGAGGTACAGTTGAGAAGATAATTTATGGGAATAAGAAAGATAACTGGAGATAAGCCTTGAGAAAAACCGGATTTGATAGGATGTTGAAGTGAGCGATGGCCGTCAACAACCGCAGCTATGGAACGGCCGGAAAGGAAATTAGAGACAAAGGCACAGATGGAGGGCTAGAAACCGAAGGAGGGTAGTTTAGAAAGTAAAGATTTGTGCCAGACTCCATCGAAGGCCTTCGATATGTCTAGTGCAATAGAAAAGGTCTCACCGAAGTCCCGAAAGGACTTAGGAATTAGGTATAATATGTACATTTAGTTGAGAGAGAAAGAGAGAAAGACAGATATTTTTATTTTACATAGGATACATGAAAAATAATAGTTCTCTTGTAGATTGTAATAAGATCAAAATTCCTTCCCAGTGATTAAAATGTTTCCATGCAATATTATACCTGTACAACATAAAATACACTAAGAAGATAAAATTGAAAGACACAAAAAGAGTACATGCGAGAGATGAGGGGACAGACAGAGGGAGAGAGACAAAAGTATTATTCCGAGCAGACAATGTGACAGGCGAGACACGAGACAGAGAGGGAGAATCGGTAATAAGAGATCCAGAGCACAGCCTGGAATGATGAGGCTGTCACCAAGAGATGAAGTTGACAAGAAAGGAAATGTGGAAGTCATCGAGTTGCATGTAAAGCTGTAAGGGAGAGAGAGAGAGAGAGAGAGAGAGAGAGAGAGAGAGAGAGAGAGAGAGAGAGAGAGAGAGAGAGAGCGGAATAAACTAAAAACTAAAGAGAAGGGAAGAGACGGAAATTCACGAAATACAAGTACGGTAAAAAGGTTGGCTGAGTACAATTTGGGAATACAAGCTAATTTGACCTGTCAAACATAATGCTGCCTATATACAGTTGCCCACATAAGTTCGGTTCCTCGTCGTGATGTTATGTATGAGAGCAAAAGAGTGTGAATGAAATACAAGTGTGGTTTCTTTCAATTATCTGTTGACTAATTACATGAGTTAACAACTACAGGAGAAACTACATTCGTAATTCAATCACGTCTTTGGATTTCCATAATGATATAAGATCACGGAGAGAAACAGAACTAATGTGGGCAACAGTACATCAGATGTTTTGCTGATGTTATGTAGTATGTTAGAAGCTTGACTAAAACAGCAATTATAAAATGCACTTTGTGATAGCTGGAGTCCTAGCCAACTGTTCTAATGCCGTAATTCAACATAGGCAAATACTTGATATGGAGAGATTATCGTGTGAAAAGATGACTACAGTGATATAAGAACATAAGAACATAAGAAAATGGGAGTCTGCAGAAAGCCGATTGGCCTAAGCAAGGCAGATCAATGTCCTACATAACCCCAGTACAATTACAAAGCCCAATTATAGGCTCAACACTCTAATACCCTGAGGATCATCTTACCAAAACGGTTAGAGATTAACGCAGGATTATGGGGGTCTGCAGAGCGCTGATTGGCCCAACCCTCCGACCATAAACTTATCTCTGTCACCTGTCCTATCTCTCCAGTACGGCCACCTGATCCTCCTAGCCGGCAGCGCTTGTGGCACTTTGGCGCTGCCGACTGGGAGGCTCTTCGGCAGTACTTCTTTGATTTTCCATGGAATTATTTCTGCTTCCGTGGCCGAGGACCCTCGGAGAGTGCTGAACGCATTACCGAGGTAATCCTATCGGGCATGGAAGCATACATTCCATTCTCTTTCTCTCAGACTAATGCTAAAAAATCTTGGTTTACTCACACCTGTTCTACTGCTGTCCACAATAAGGAGGAAGCATTCAAACGGTACCGACGCCTTAAAACTCAAGACTCTCATTCTTCATATGTTTCTGCCCGGAATCAAGCCAAATCTGTTCTTCGACTTGCCAAACAGTCTTTCATCAATAATAAATGCACTGAACTATCCAACTCTAGCTCTTCCCAAGCTTTCTGGCATCTAGCCAAAAACCTCTCCAACAATTTCTCTTCCTCGTCTTTCCCTCCCCTTTCCCACTCTGATGGCACAACCATCATTTCTTCCTCTGACAAAGCTAAACTCTTCGCTCAAACTTTTGCTAGAAACTCCACCTTGGATGATTCCGGTGCTATTCCTCCCTCTCCGCCCTCCTCTCTCTTACTTATGCCTAATATCATAATCTCTTCAAAAGATGTACTTTCTACCCTCTCTGGGCTTAACACTAATAAGGCGTACGGTCCGGACGGTGTTCCTCCTGTTGTTCTCAAAAACTGTGCTTCCGTGCTGACTCCCTGCCTAGGCAAACTCTTTCGTCTCTGTCTATCCTCTAACATCTTCCCTTCATGCTGGAAGTTTGCTCACATTCAACCTGTCCCAAAGAAGGGTGACCGCTCTCAACCCTCCAACTATCGTCCCATTGCTCTCAT
The DNA here is from genome assembly GCA_032716605.1 of Paralithodes platypus. NCBI lineage: Eukaryota > Metazoa > Arthropoda > Malacostraca > Decapoda > Lithodidae > Paralithodes > Paralithodes platypus. The sequence continues at coordinate 12,036,258 of CM064560.1, read as the reverse complement.
TTCTTGTCTTTCTAAAGTTTTTGAAACTATTCTTGCTTCCAAATTTCTTAAGCATTTCTCTTCTCATAATCTGCTCTCAGATCGCCAGTATGGCTTCCTTAAGGGTCGCTCTACTGGTGATCTTCTTTCATATCTTACTAACTCTTGGTCATCCTCCTTTCGGGACTTCGGTGAGACTTTTTCTATTGCACTAGACATATCGAAAGCCTTCGATAGAGTCTGGCATAAATCTTTAATTTCTAAACTTCCCTCCTTCGGTTTCTATCTCTCCATCTGTGCCTTTGTCTCTAATTTCCTTTCCAGCCGTTCCATAGCCACGGTTGTGGACGGCCATTGTTCACTTCCTCACCCTATAAACTCCGGTGTTCCTCAGGGCTCTGTCCTATCTCCTATTCTCTTTCTAATTTTTATAAATGATCTCCTTAACTGTACCTTAATTCCCATCCATTCATACGCAGACGACTCAACCTTACACTACTCCATTAGTTTTTCAGAACACCCCAGCCAGCAATCCCTCAACGACAAACGTAATGAAGCCATACAACTCTTAAATTCTGATCTAAATACTATCTCCAATTGGGCAGAGAAAACCTTGTTAACTTTAATGCTTCCAAAACCCAATTTCTCCATCTATCTACCCGTCAGGATCTCCCAGCGGACTATCCCTTACTCTTCAACAATACAAAAATCAACCCTTCATCTTCTCTCAATATTCTTGGTGTCTCTTTTTCTTCTGCTCTCATTTGGAAGGACCATATTCCCTGTCTTGCTAAGGCAGCCTCCCAGAAGCTGGGTGTGCTCAATCGCCTTAGGGGGTTCTTTTCCCCTGCACAGCTTCTTGCTCTGTACAGGGGCATAGTGCGCCCTTGTATTGAGTATTGTTCACATGTGTGGGGAGGTTCCTCTCACACCGCTCTCCTAGACAAGGTTGAAAGGAAGGCCTTTCATATCATTATCTCCCGTCCACTCACCAACTTTCTGCAATCTCTCTCTCTCCGCCGCAATGTTGCATCTCTCTCGCTATTCTATCGCTACTATAAAAATCAGTGTTCCTCAGAGCTATCCCAGTGCATACCACCTCCTTTACGTAGGGCACGTGGTACCCGTCTTGCAACTCAATCCCACCCGTACTCTGTGCAACTCTCCAACCCAAGAGTGAAACGTTACTCTCAAATTTTCTTCTACTCAACAGCTGAGCTCTGGAACTCTCTCCCAGAATCAGTTTTTCCCGCTTCCTATGACTTAAATTGCTTCAAACTCCGTGTGTCCAGGCATTTTGGCTCGAACGTCCCTTGATTTTGGCCCTGTCACTCTTTCAACTATTGGGGAGGCACTCTCTATAGGCAGTTATGCCTTTTGCCTCCCTCAATCACATAGAAAAAAAAAAAAAAAAAAAAAAAAAATACACCCGGCTGATTCCCCTTCACACCCAACCCTTCTCGTCCATATGCTTATGCAATTGTATCTTAAAGCTCCCTACCGTTTTAGATCCCACTATAGCACTTGGTAGTCCATTCCACCCATCTACAACTCTGTTACCAAACCAATATTTGCCTATAAAAATTATCTTTTCTGAAACGAAATTTATCTAATTTGAAACCATTGGTATGAGTTCTTTCGCTATCACTGAGCTTTAGTAGATTTATCATGTCCCCTTTGTTAATCCCACTAACCCACTTGAACACCTCCATCATATCCCCTCTAACTCTGCATCTCTCTAACGAATGTAAACCTAATTTCTTCAACCTTTCTTCATACGAAAGATTTCTAATATTTTGGATCATTTTTGTCATTCTACGCTGTACTCTCTCCAATGAATCTATGTCCATTCTGTAATAAGGACAGCAAAATTGGACAGCATAATCCATATGGGGTCTCACTAATGACAAGTAAAGTTTTAAGATAACATCAGCAGTTCTGTTACTCACACTCCTAGAGATGAACCCGAAAATCCTGTTTGCCTTATTACGAACACTAATACACTGTTTTCTAGGCTTCAAATCATTGCTAACAAACACACCTAGATCTTTCTCGCAGTCTGAATTTTCTAATTCTAAATTAGCTAGTTTATATTTAACATTTGTTTGCATCTTCCCTATCTTTAATACCTTGCATTTGTCAACGTTAAACTTCATCTGCCAATTTACTGACCATTCATGTAAGGTATCTAGATCCCTTTGGAGGCACTCTATATCGCTATCTGAATCAATTGATCTCCCCATTTTAGTATCGTCTGCGAATTTACTTATCCTACTAGTTATACCTAAATCTAGGTCATTTATGTATATAAGAAACAGCAGGGGACCTAATACCGATCCCTGGGGGACACCACTTTTGACTGCTCCCCACTCTGACTTGGTACCATTTATGCTGACTCTCTGTTTCCTACCAATTAGCCATGACCTAATGCATCCCAACAACGATCCTCCTATTCCATGTGCCTCAACCTTTCTCATCAATCTCTCATGAGGGACTCTGTCGAAAGCTTTACTGAAATCTAAATAAATAATATCATATGACTTGTCACTATCTACTGCTTCATATACCTCTGAGAAAAAGCTAAGCAAAGTAGTAAGGCAAGAACGTCCCTGAGTGAATCCATGTTGAGAAGAATTTATTAAGTTAAATTTGTCTAAGTGGCTTCTAATTTTCCTAGCAATAATAGACTTTAGCAACTTTCCTATGATTGATGTGAGACTAATGGGACGGTAATTGGATGCTATCGATTTATCACCTTTTTTGAAGATCGGAACTACATTTGCAAGCTTCCAAGCTTCTGGAACTAAACCTGTTTCTAAAGACTTGTTAAATAAAAATGCTAATGGGCTACTTAACTCATCTCTGCATTCTTTTAATACTCTAGCATATACCTCGTCAGGACCAGGCGATTTTTGAGGTTTCAGTCTGTCAATTTCCTTAAGCACATCATTTCTACTTATACTAACTGTACTTAACATATTGTCTATACTATCACTATATACCATATTGACTTCTGGAATCTGTGCCAAATTTTCATTAGTGAAAACGGAAAGAAACTGACTATTTAATGTACTGCACATTTCTAAATCATCTTCTGTTATTTCTCCTATTGAAGTTTTTAGGGGGCCTATTACATCTCTAACTTTAGATTTATATAGTTGTTAAAAAGCTTTAGGGTTATTTTTTGAGTCACTGGCTATCCTTATTTCATAATTTATTTTTGCTTTCCTGATTTCCTTTTTGACCTGTTTTGATAGAGTCTGATAGTATATACCGGTATGTAGATGATTTTCGCCTTTCTTTATTTTTCTATATATTCCTTTCTTTTTTCCTATAAGATCTATTAGCTTATTAGTCATCCATTTTGGTTGGTTCTGCGGCGATCTAAATCTTCTTTTAGGGATATATTTATTTTGAGCATTGTGGAGTGAAGCAATAAACTGGTTATATGTAGGTGGCAAGTTTAACTCTGGCATATCCTGACTTAATTGCTTAACAATAGGGTCCACCCTTAAGTCTCTTCTTAGCCCACCATAATCGGCTTTTCTGAAATCTGGGCTAAGTGTCGTATTCTCTTTAACATTCCCTGTCCATTGTACCCTGTAATATAATTTATCATATGTTCATTGTTACTGAAAACTAAATCAAGAATATTAACACCTCTAGTCGGCGTATCTATGAATTGAAATAAAAAACTATCTTGTACTACCTCAATAAACTATACTGAATCGGAGTCGCCTATTTGGTGCTGCCAATCAATGTTCGGAAAATTAAAATCCCCCATAATGCACACATTGCTAAACCTTGATGCTATTTTAATTTCCTCCCATAACGATGTTCCGCCATTTCTACTCATATTAGGCGGTCTATATATAACTCCAATAACTATGGTCTCACTACCTTCGTTAACCTCTACCCAAACACTTTCATTATCATTATTAATTTTTAGTCTAATACCTGATTTAATACCGCTTTTTAATGTACTCCTGACAAGACTGCTATACCCCCGCCCCTCCTACTTGTTCGGTCATATTTAAACAAACTATATCCTGGAATATCAAATTCTGCTAAAAAATGCCTAGATTCTGTATTAATCCACGTTTCAGTTAGCGCTATTATGTCTATATTTTCTGTGCTAACGAGTGCTCTAAGTTCGTTCATTTTGTTACATAAACTCCTACAATTTGTATAATATACCCTCAACCTATTACTTTTATTTGAAACTAATTTTCTACTGTTTTTAGCTAACTTATTATTTCCTGTTGAACTACTAGCTCTAGATGGAAATTCTACTCTATCAATATTCTCATCTTTACTAGCAGTTACATGTGTAGTGTTATCGATACTACTATCACACATCACTATATTCGCACTATCTTGACTGATTATTTCTATTTTACTCACTGGTTTGTCACATGAAGTTCCTGCTCCATATGGAGACAGTATTTTACTTACACACCCAGGTTTTTTTTAACGAAACCCCGCAACAATCTTGTCCAGTGAACTGGTCAAAGTCGAAACTCCTAGTCGAGAAAGATGTACTCCATCCTGGGCATACAGTTCATCCTTACCATAGAAGTGGGTCCAGTTATCTAGGAATGGTATTGACTTTGCCTTGCAATACTTCTCCAGCCGGCTATTTACACCAATAGCCCTGGAGGACCATTCCTTCCGTACCCCTCTTCTTGGCAGGATACTGTGTACCACAGGAAATCCACCCTTCTCCTTGATCCTCTCCAGCATTTCCTGGTACTTGGTCAGCAACTCCTCAGTCCTGCATCTCCATAATTATGTCATTGGACCCCGCGTTGATGAAGATGATGGGGTCCTCCCCACCCACTTCTAGGACACCATCCATCTTCTCTGCCACCCTCCCGACTCCGGCTCCAGGTAGGCAGACAACTTTACTAACATGAGTGTTAGTAGCCCCATCAAGGTACCTAACCATTGAATCACCGACAATGAACTTAGCTTTTTTCCGTTGTCGGCGTGTAGCAGGAGTTGTAGCAGCAGTTGTAGCAGCAACAGCAGCAGACTCCTCCCCCCCCCCCCCCCCTCCCCTCTCACTGCCTCGATGATCGCCACTTCCTCGCCATCACTCTCATCAGCCAAGGTGCTGAAGTTGTTGTGGGTCTTGAGTGGCTGCCTTTTCAGCTTGCAGGCCGTTGCACTGGTTGACACCACTTTCCAAGGGGCTTCACGATCCCTGGGAAGACTTCCGGTAGCCTCACACTTCTTCTCCGCCATAGCTAGTCTCAAGGCAAAATTTTCATCTTTGAGACACTGAATCTCCTGCTCCACACTCTCCAGTCTTTCTTGCAAAGCAAGACAAAGCTGGAGAGTATGGGAGGAGACAGCAGACGCATCAACAACAGCCATCACTAAGAAAGTTCACTAGGACCTCACTTAGGGTAAACAGGTACACTAGCGGTCACTGGGGACGTCCGCACTGGTCAAGGGTCAGTGGGCAACTGAATGATACCTATGGTTACAGTGTATCAGGACTTATCTATATATATTATAGAATCACCCTCAACGGACACTCACATACACACACTCGCATGCACATATGCATTCACACACACACAGACACTCACTGTAAAATCAGTAATCACTCACCAGTCTGACCTCCCTTGGATCGATTTCCGTATTAAACGCCTTATGCAACAACGTGACAAGGCCTTTAAAGCCAACAACATCACCCTTTTCAAATTACTTCGAAACAAAGTTATTAGATAATTAAAAATGGCAAAAAATACTTTCTATCCTAACAAAATACAACGCTTGAAACATACAAACATTAGTTTAACAGAGTTTAGGAATTATGTGGCCTTAAGAACCGCGACCCCTCTACCTTTCTGTGTGTAAACCATCTCACCAGTAATAAAGCAGCCGAGATAATTAATAATCATTTTGCTTCTATATGTCAACAACTTCCCAAGCTCTCTCAGAAACAGCTCCCAGCATACCTCCCTGCCCCCTACCCCCCACCAACCGTATTAGAGTACAGTCTGTCGTCGTTTACAGATTCTCAAACCTAAACGCTCCTCCACACCACTCGATCTCCCTATTCGCCTTTACAATTAATTTGCTCCTGAACTTTCCTCACCTCTCACATCCATAATTAATGCTTCCTTACAACAATACAAATATCCCAAAGATTGGAAGCACTCCTTTATCACTCCAACCCCTAAATCCTCAAACCCTCAATCTCTTAATAAACTGGGGCCCATATAGGCTAGCTATCACACATATTTTTAGCCTTATTTGCAAACGTTTTGTAGCTGAATTGACTTACAAAGATATATACAAAAAATTAGACTTGCGCCAGAAGGGAACTATTAAATCCTCATGCATTATACACTACCTGATCAGTTTTCTTGACTTTATCCATACACATTTAGACCGCCGAAACACCTCAGTAACAGCAGTTTTCATTGATTTCAAAAAAAACTTTGATCTAGTGAACAATACCATTATCAATAAGAAAGCACTACAAATTGGCCTCAGGGAATGTCTTAAGCCCCTTTGCCGCATTCACGATTTTCATCGGCGACCCCTTACAATTGCCCATTTTGTCCTGTCGTAATTAAATCTTAAATTATCTCATTATGTCGGCGACGGATCGCATGTGTCGTAATTAGCGTCGCGTGAATCGCATCCAACTTCGGATTGTTCAAAATTTTACACAACATTTGCCGGCGTGCAAGACTATTTGCAAGCATCGCCGATGCATCGGCGAGGGCCTCGCAAGTAGTCTTGTGCATCGGCGAGGGCCATCGCACAAATTAATTTTGATGAGGATGAAAACCTCACGCTACTGTTTGTCGAGGCACAAGAGTCATTGGGAAATTCATCGGCAAGCTTCGGCGATGTAATAAGATGGGTGTTGCATGCCTCGTCAAAAGTATACACATCCTTGGTATGCTCGACACGAGGGCGTTGCCGATGTGAACGAGCGCTTGCGAATGCCCTTGCCGAGGCATAAGAACATAAGAACATAAGAAAATGGGAGTCTGCAGAAAGCCGATCGGCCCACACAAGGCAGATCCCTGTCACACCCAACCCCAATTACAAGGACTAATTGTAGACCCAACTCACCATTACCCTGAGGAACGAGGTCTAGCAGATCCCCCGTCATACCCAACCCATCTCGTCCATATGACCATCTAATTTTATATTAAAGCTCCCTATCGTTCTTGATCCTACCATATCACTCGGTAGCCTATTCCACTGTCTACAACTCTGTTACCAAACCAGTATTTCCCAATATCTTTTCTGAAACAAAATTTATCTAATTTGAAACCATTTGTTCGAGTTCTTTTGCCATCACTGAGCATCAGTACATTTTTCATGTCCTCTTTATTAATCCCACTAACCCACTTGAACACTTCTATCATATCCCCTCTAACTCTGCGTCTTTCTAACGAATGTAAGCCTAATTTTGTCAACCTTTCTTCATATGGTAGATTTCTAATATTATCAATAATTTTTGTCATTCTTCGCTGTACTCTCTCCAACGAATCTATGTCCATTCTGTATTAAGGGCACTATTGCGATACATGCGATACACTTCGGCGATTTGCATTCGATTTTTGGATTAACCTCTGAATCCTTTCCCTAATTACATTTGGATTAGCATATGTACGTCTGGCAGCGCTGAGGCCGGGTCGGCGGCCCATATAGGGAGCCTGACAGGTCAAGCAGGTCACTCCACAACCTCCAATGAGACCATCAACAACATACACCACTCCTACTATACCACCAAGTCGTCAACATGCCACCCAAGTCAGCAAGAGGCAAGGGCGTGAAGTCCAAGAAGCCAAGGACGCCGAGCCCCATCTCACTGCCAATAGACCCTATTCAGGCATCTCCTGTGCTGGAGGTGGATGAAGAGCTCATGCAGATAGAGCAAGAGGCTGCTGCTAGAACAGAGGGAGGAAGTATAGATTTGTTCCTCAAACAAGCTATGGAGGTGCCAGTGGAGGTGCACGAACCAGCAACGCACAGCGGCTGCAGCACCCCCATTTCGGTGCCCTTGCAGGAGGACACGCAGTTCTTCTACGGAGGATGAGCTGGGCGGTGTGGTTACTGCCAGGATTGAGGGTTACCTGGCACAGTGGCTCCAAAGGCATCCTACTATTTGGAGCAAGGCCGACACCCGCCACTGCGACCGCTATAAGGATCGCCTTTTCCAGAAGAAGGTTGAAGAGCTGAAAATACCTGGTAAGTTTTGTTGAAAATTTAAATTTTAATTATATTTGCATGCCACCACATTTGCCTGTGTTATACGTGCTATGTTAATATACTTTGCGGAGAACTGTTGTTGACAAACTTATTTTGAATACCAACCAACGCAGAGAAGACAACTAGAGACCGGATGTCACCAACCAGGGACGATGACGACTTATGGAGAGCTGATCTAAATCCTTCCTGAAGAGGCCAAAAAAGCCATCAGAAGAAGAGAGAGCATAGCCAAGAAGCTCTGCAATGCACAACTTAGTATCACATTCAACGAAATATATATATATATATATATATATATATATATATATATATATATATATATATATATATATCTATATATATATATATATATATATATATATATATATATATATATATATATATATATAGATATATATATATATATATATATATATATATATATATATATATATATATATATATATATACACGTTTACAATAAGAAAACATAATCAATAAAAAATACAAACCTTTACCACAAATACTTATTTTCCAAACGTTTTAACTAAATGCATGAAAGTTATAAGGAAAACAAAACTGCACAATACTAACATTTATGGCCAAATATGAAGATTTGATATGGATAATACAAAATAGAAAACAATTGATGATTACAGAAAGAAAGGAAACATATTAATAAAATTAAGCATACCGACATATACAAAGAACTTTCCTATTGAATTTTGTTAGAAAAGCACTCTTCACTATGCTATTATAATTATTTTGAAGATATAATTATGAAGGAAATTACACAAGAATAAAGAGAAATATTAATATGCTCTATACACAAATTGAAATATACATTGAAGAAAATAGAATGAAGGCACATCTATCTATCTATCTATTGCCTGACGCCGCGATCCCCGAAGGGGTGGCCACGAACGAACCGCCCCCATGCACCTCTGTCCCCAGTCAGTCGACGCCCCTCCCCCCAACCAGCACCGCCTTCGTTCATGTAGTTCCTCACTCCATCCTTCCACCTCATATTCGGTCTACCTCTCCCCCTCTGTCCCTCCACCTCGCTCTCGTACACCCTCTTAGTCATTCTCTCGCTTTCCATACGTTCCATATGGCCGAACCATCTCAAGTTGTTCCTTTTCACACTTTCCAGCACATCTACCTCCACACCACACCTCCTGAAGGCACATACCAACGACAATTGTTCAAATTATAAATTTTTTTGTTTGCACATAAAATATCTGTAGGTTAAGTATGGAAAGAGGCAAAAAGCATGTGTAGGCTATGTACAATTAGAATACAAAAATATCCTGAAGAAAAGTGTAATTTTATATATTTAAAAAAGATAAAACGATGGTATATTGTGCCTTGTTATAAGAACACACAAAACTAAGAAAATTGGAGTCTGCAGAAAGCAGATTGGCCCACACAAGGCCCTATCACACCATATTCGACTAATACACACAAACAAAAATACTTGTCTGTCCAAGGTTGTGTATTTTGTATAGCATCATGTATCAAATTGAACAATGAAGGACAAAATTAATGTTTTTAAATGTTCAATATAAAACGTATACCACGTAGTTAATACATATGCGTTGGCTATTTATATTAAATAAGATGGTTGTCAAAACCGTAGAAAGCTTAAACATAATCCCCTCAGATTACCCACCTGTTTTCCCTGTAAAGGTCAAGGTCATAGTCAGCCTTCTCAATACTGCTATAAGCCGATCACCTTGCTTATAAACGAGCCGACTGTGTATGAAAGTTCAAGGTCATATGCCGGTTTCTCCCAACTGTTATAAGCCGATCAGCCTGGCTACACACAAACCATCCGACTGTGTACTGAAGGTCGAGGCCATAAGCCGCTTCCTCATACCACGTTGAATGCCACCAGCATTTCGTTAAATATTGTTCACCTTCTTTTCTTGCTAACAGAATATTTTTGAGCTAATGGTATATTTTTATTAGTCACCGCAATTATTTATGCCAAGCTGAAAACACAAGTATGTTTAGTTTGTTTTCTAATGTTCTTAAAATTATTGATTTCTTATAAAATCATACAATAAATTACCATCAATATCATAATGAAGGATATTAATTGTATATAGAGTATATATATATACATATATATATAATATATATATATGTATATATATATACTGTATATATAATTAATATATAATATATATATATAAGAACATAAGAACATAAGAAAATGGGAGTCTGCAGAAAGCCGATTGGCCTAAGCAAGGCAGATCCCTGTCCCACACAACCCCAATTCAATTACAAAGCCCAATTATAGGCTTCACACTCTAATACCCTGAGGATCATCTTACCAAAACGGTTAGAGATTAACGCAGGATTATGGAGGTCTGCAGAGCGCTGATTGGCCCAACCCGGCTGATCCCCCTTCACACCCAACCCTTCTCGTCCATATGCTTATCCAATTTTATCTTAAAGCTCCCTACAGTTTTAGATCCCACTATAGCACTTGGTAGTCCATTCCACCCATCTACAACTCTGTTACCAAACCAATACTTGCCTATATCTTTTCTGAAACGAAATTTATCTAATTTGAAACCATTGGTACGAGTTCTTTCGCTATCACTGAGCTTTAGTACATTTGCCATGTCCCCTTTGTTAATCCCACTAACCCACTTGAACACCTCTATCATATCCCCTCTAACTCTGCGTCTCTCTAACGAATGTAAACCTAATTTCTTCAACCTTTCTTCATACGAAAGATTTCTAATATTATGGATCATTTTTGTCATTTTACGCTGTACTCTCTCCAATGAATCTATGTCCATTCTGTAATAAGGACACCAAAATTGGACAGCATAATCCATGTGGGGTCTCACTAATGACAAGTAAAGTTTTAAGATAACATCAGCAGTTCTGTTACTCACACTCCTAGAGATGAACCCGAGAATCCTGTTTGCCTTATTACGAACGCTTATACACTGTTTTCTAGGCTTCAAATCATTGCTAACAAACACACCTAGATCTTTCTCGCAGTCTGAATTTTCTAATTCTAAATTAGCTAGTTTATATTTAACATTTGTTTGCATCTTCCCTATCTTTAATACCTTGCATTTGTCAATGTTAAACTTCATCTGCCAATTTACTGACCATTCATGTAAGGTATCTAGATCCCTTTGGAGGCACTCTATATCGCTATCTGAATCAATTGATCTCCCTATTTTAGTATCGTCTGCGAATTTACTTATCCTACTAGTTATACCTAAATCTAGGTCAT
>CM064560.1:11932291-12019791 GCA_032716605.1 Paralithodes platypus | reverse complement strand
GATAAATTCTTCTCAGCATGGATTCACTCAAGGACGTTCTTGCCTTACTAATTTTTGTTCTTGCCTTACTAATTTGCTTAGCTTTTTCTCAGAGGTATATGAAGCAGTAGATAATGACAAGTTATATGATATAATATATTTAGATTTCATTAAAGCTTTCGACAGAGTACCTCATGAGAGATTGATGAGAAAAGTTGAGGCACATGGAATAGGTGGGTCGTTGTTGGGATGGATTAGGTCATGGCTAATTGGTAGGACGCAGAGAGTCAGCATAAATGGTATTAAGTCAGAATGGGGAGAAGTCAAAAAGTGGTGTCCCTTAGGGATCTGTATTGGGTCCTCGTTGTTTGTTATATACATAAAAGACCTTGATTTAAGTATAACTAGTAGGATAAGTATATTCGCAGACGATACCAAAATGGGGAGAACAATAGATTTGTATTGCGACATAGAGTGCCTCCAAAGGGATCTCGATACTTTACACGAATGGTCAGTAAATTGGCAGATGAATTTTAACATTGATAAATGCAAGGTATCAAAGATAGGGAAGATGAATACAATTGTAAAATATAAACTAGCTAGTATGGAATTAGAAAACTCAGACTGTGAGAAAGATCTAGGTATGTTTGTTAGCAATTATTTGAAACCTAGAAAACAGTGTATAAGAGTTCATAACAAGGCAAACAGGATTCTCGAGTTCATCTCTAGGAGTGTGAGTAACAAAACTTCTGATGTTATCTTAAAACTTTACTTGCCATTATAGTGAGACCCCATATGGATTATGCTGTTCAATTTGGGTGTCCTTATTACAGAATGGAAGCAGATTCCCTGGAGAGAGTACAACGTAGAATGACACAAATTATCCATAATATTATAAACCTTCCATATGAAAAAAGTTTGAAGAAATTATGCTTACATTCGTTAGAGAGATGCATAGTTAGAGGAGATATGATAGAGGTTTTCAAGTGAGTTAGTGGGATTAATAAAGGGGACATGACAGATGTACTAAAGGTCAGTGATTGCGAAAGAACTCGAAAAAATTGTTTCAAATTAGATATATTTCGTTTCAGAAAAGATATAGTCAAATATAGGCAAACAGAGTTGTAGATAGGTGGAATACGCTACCAAGTGCTATAGTGGGATACAAAACGATAAAGAGCTTTAAGAACAAAATAGACAAGCATATAGACGAGATGGGTTGGGTGTGAGGGGGATCTGCCGTGTGTGGGCGAATCGGCGCTCTGCAGACCCCCGTTTACTGACCTCTGACTGTGTTGGTGAGGTCAGTCCTCATGGTATTAGTGAGCTGGGCCTATAATCAGGCCTTGTAATTGTGGTTGGGTGTGAGAGGGATCTGCCTTTTGTGGGCCAATTGTTTTTCTGCAGACTTCCATTTTCTTATATTCTTAAATAGGATTATCGGGTTAATCTCAAGGAGTGTGAGTATCAGAACTGCCGAGGTTATCTTAAAACTTCACTTATCATTAGTGAGACCTCATAATTATGGATTATGCTGTCCAATTTTGGTGTCCCTATTACAGAATGAACATATATTAATTGGAAAGAGTACAACGAAGAATACCACAAATGTGAGGTTCTTTACTCCGATGACACCGTGTTGAGGTATAACTTGAGTAGGCCTCTCTGTGATGAATAATGTTTGTAGAAAACTGCCACCACTAATAGTTTATAGACATATTAGGAGTCTGGAATCAATCAACCCATGCGATCAGCCTTTCCTTTATTTGTTGTATAAGTATGCAGGAACACAGTCAGGAATAAAATCAGGTGTGAAATGATGAAGTGGTGAGAATGGTGAAAGGGGTGTGTGAGAGCGTGGTGAGTGGACCTACGCCCTCGACTCGTGACTGTCGAGTTCTCTCGTGTGATCGCCGTCATGCCTAGGTTCAACCGCACCTCGCCTTCCGAGAATGCATAACCAATGATGAAAGCGTGAATAATCCTGAATGACGAGTGAATAATCGTGCATAACTCCAGTCCAGGGGTCTCCTGGTGTTTAGGTTAGCAAGTCGTTAATATAGGAACGAAATGATTAATCAGCATGTTTACCTTAGCTATTGATAAGGACACCTGTGGTCTTGCCTCTGGACCACAGCTAACAGCTCCTTGCACAGGCATATACAAAAGTCGTGCACAAGTATGAATTGAGTTATGAGTTGTCTAAATATGAGTGAAAGGATCGTATAACACAAATTATTCATAATATTAGAAATCTACCATATGAAGAAAGGTTGAATTAATTATGCTTACATTCGTTAGATTTGATTTTGATTTTGATTTTGCCCCGAGGGGCGAGTTTATTGAGCAGCGCACCCCCATCCTGTGAGGGGACAACCACTAGTAAGGCGATACATACTGCTCAAAGAGCCATTATTCCACTGAAACAACAGCATCGTCGTCTGGTTACATTCATATTTGTGTTTATAAGTCAGGTTGGCATTATTCAGATGTGTTATTATAGTTTCCTCATTTAATTGTCACATGGTCTGTATAAAAAAAAAAAAAAAAAAAAAAAAAAAAAAGCAAGCAAGCTTGTAGTGACTGAATTATTAATTGACATGTTGTAAATAGTAGCACTACAGAACTAGTGCAATCGTATGAGGAGACTATTCATATTTTCATTACATCAATGATTATTGAGATCATAGTTAGCTGAATACAATTATTACAAAAATAGGCAATGGTATAAATCAACATAATACATAATTTAATACAGGCGGACATAATCATGATCCGGTTCGTTGTGCACTGGGAGCTAAGGTGTCTTGAGATCGCCTCGTACCCATACACAACGAACGTATTATAGTCTGCATGGTTGGTATCTAATTGAATATACTTAGTGGGTATTTCAAGAATGTCAGGGGGTAAGGAAATGTGATTTGTATATTAGAAGACTGTGATTAACGAGACGTGTAACATGTGGAGGGAGGTGGTAGAAAGAGAGGGATCTCGTTGGGGGTGGAAGTTTCGCTCCCAGGAATTTTCGTTCCTGTGGTATTTCAATAATAATAATAAAATAATAATAATAATAAGGGGACAACCACTGGTAAGGCAATACATACTGCTCAAAGAGCCATTATTCTACTGTAACAACAGTATCGTCGTCTGGTGTTATTATAGTTTCCTCATTTGATTGCCACATGTGCTGTATATAGGTGCTGATGAGAAAAAAGAAAAACAAAAATGTGACTGAATTATTAATTGACAGGTAAATAATAGCACTACAAAACTAGTGCAATCATATGAGGAGGCCATTCATGTTTTCTTACATCAATGGTTATTGAGATCATAGTTAGCTGAATACAATTATTACATACATGACATACATTCGTTAGAGAGACGCAGAGTTAGAGGGGATATGATAGAAGTGTTCAATTGGGTTAGTGGGATTTATAAAGGGGACATGACAATGTACTGAAGTTCAGTGATAGCAAAAGAACTCGAACAAATGGTTTAAAATTAGATAAATTTCGTTTAAAAAAGATAGGCCCATAGGCAAAGATTTGCTTCGTAACAGATGTGTAGACATGTGGAATAGGCCACAGTCTACAAATATAAGGTCGGTCCACCAGGCGACCCAAAAATGGTCAGTTTCCCATACTGACGTCACTCATCCTTACTGACCAAGGGTCAGTACTCTCCCTCCCTTTGACTTGTGAAGGTCGTGCATCTCTCTCCCAAATTAAGTGAATTAAATATGCATAACCCTGGTGTCCAACTTTATTGATTGATTTTATTCAAGTGTGAAGACATGCCCAGCAACTGTGCAGTGTTTAATTGTTTCTCAAACAGTAATAAACAGAGTGATAAGCATTTTTCTGTTCACAAGTTTCCTAATAATGAGAGTCTTAGGAAGAAGTGGATTCACCTTTGCAGTAGGAAAGACTTTATTAATGCTGATTATGTAAAGGTTTGCAGTTTACATTTTCACCCTAGTGAATATGAAAGACATCTACAATATGAACTGCTAGGCATAGCTCTACCAAAAACACCTGCACAGGATCAAATGTGATGCACAACCATCTCTTCAATTACCAACATCAAGAGGTGAGCATTGTTTTTAACAAATTAATGTGTTTTAGTGTTACGATTTCTTATTAGTCCTATTTAGTAAATATGTGGTGTATGTGCAAGTTTGTGTGTTTGTGTTTGTTTTAATCTGTGTATGTGAATTTGTGGAAGAGTGTGCATCTGTTTGTGTGAATGTGTGTATGTGTGGGCGAGTGATTGTGCTTCCTGGTGTGTGTGTGAGTGTGTGTTTATGGGTGTGAGTTAATGAGTGTGTAAGTGTTGATGTATGTGTATGAGTGCGCGTGTGTGTGTATGAGTGTCTGTGAGTGAATGACTGGGAGTGAGTAAGTGAATGAGTTTGAGCAAGTGAGTGATTGAGTATCTGTGAATGAGTGAACGAGTGCGTATATGTTGGAGTGAATGAGTATATGTGAGTGAATGAATGAATGTGAGCGAGTGAGTGTGCATGTATATGAGAGAGTGAATGAGTGTTTGTGAGTGAGTGAATGAGAGTGTGGAAAGGTGTAGCAGGTAAAGTACCTTACTGTTGATATATATATATATATATATATATATATATATATATATATATATATATATATATATATATATATATAAACCGGTATGCTGTATTTGATTTTGGTAATATGATACTACCCAACCCTCCCCCCATTTCCTCACCTGCTGTAGGGGTATACTACACACAGAGACTGATATATACACACACACAGCAACACACTTATACACACACACATACATGCACACAAACTTACATTCTTAAGCATACACATGCTTACACAAGTGCACGCATAACTATACGCATATGCATGAACACTTACACATTCACATAAACGCACACAGTCACTTATGCAAATGTATACCGTACATATTAAAACATATACACACATACAGTAGATATGCACATGCATCAGCATACACACGTCCAACTTCCACACAAGAACACACAATCTTACACTTCCACATACACAAGAGATAGGCTATATTACCTTACAAATTGTTAAGCACATTTACATACATGCTTAAACATACTAACAAACCATACTTACACACAAGAAGACACACATGCACATAAGAATACAAACACGCACACAGACGAGTCTATACACACGCACATTTACCCATGCATGTCCTTTTTTTTGTACATACACATACATCATTATATTGAATAACAATATATATTCAGCACCAAAGCAATGTAACAAAATGCTAAAAGTAGTTAAGTAAAACAGTTATTGCGTTGCTAATACAGTATGAATTCACAATCCTCTCTGAATTATTGTAAGAGACATTATTTATGTCACACTGGTTAGAAGCTGACATCTGCAGAGCATTAACATTGCGCAGTTTGAGCCCGAAGGCATATACATTTTTACGTGAAGTGTGGAAGTTTCTTTTGCCATCTAAGACTACATTACATCGTTGGGTGACTAAATTTGACTGTGAACCAGGAGTGTTACACACTGTCATAAGTCTGTTGCGGCAATAAGGTGAGTTCATGGATATCCGTGATCGCGTCTGTGTCCTATCTTTTGATGAATGCAGTATTGCGCATGAGTGGACTTATGACAAACGAAAAGACATTCTCTATGAACCAAAAAGTAAAGTTCAATGTGCAATGATTAGGGGATTGGTTGGCTCATGGAAGCAACTAATCTTTTATGAATTTGATTGTAAGGTGTCAATATTGACACACATTTCAATCCGATCCCACCCAACATATCCTTCACAAATCCATCTGCTTCGGAAAGAGATATATTTGTTTTTGCAGATGTTCCTCATCTAATCAAGTTGATCAGGAACAATTTTATTGATTCTGGTTTTAAGATGTCTGGGGAAAAAAATGTGAACAGTGAATGTGTTCGAGAAATGTTTCAAAAAGTGTGAGTGATTTGAAAACTACACATCGTCTATCTGTAAAACACATCACACCTAAGGGTGTGCAATGGATGAAAGTGAAGTTAGCTACTCAGCTACTATCAGAGACAACTGCTAAGTCTGTAGGATATTTTGGACAAAAAGAGTTGCTAAAAAGCAAGGATTGGGATGCTACAAGCAAATTCATCTCCTTAACTGACTCTTGGTTTGATGTCAACAATTCTAGAGTGCCAGTTGATTCAACATTTTCCAGAAATGCTAATGGAATAAATTTGCAGTATCAAAGTCAAATATTAAATGATATGAGGCAAACCATGGCATCGATGAGAGTTGGTACAAGCAATCACATGTACCTGTTTCAGAAAGGAGTAATTGTATCTTCCCAATCCTTGCCAAAGCTCTATGAAATGGTAACAAAAACATATAATATCTCATTCATACTAACCTACAGGCTAAACCAGGATGTGTTGGAACATTTATTTGCTTCTCTTAGACAATTTGGATCAAGTTATGAGCATCCTTCTACTGTGTCAATGAAGCAACGCATAAGAAGTTATTTGCTTGGGAGAAACACTGCACTAGTGAGTGAAAATTTCAATTGCCAAAGAGAATGTCAAGATGTGAGCATGTCTTAAGGCTTGTTTGACATAAATAAAGGTCAGTCAGTGGAAAATGAGGAAGATGGCAATTCACTGGAACATGAACTATTGCTTATCAGCCATGGTGTTTTCAACCTTAACCTGACAAGCGCTAAATAGACCTAGGGGCTAGGGTAGTTATTTGTGCATTTCTAGCCTTGGATTCTGACAGAATTTGTTATATTTACAATATAGAGCATTATTTGTTTTCGGTATGCTTTTATTTTACATATATGATGTATATATGAACCTTCAAGAGTGCTAAAATAAATGGGAAAAGCATTTGGGTGGTGAAAAACGAAGATATTGGCCACCCGGTCATAATCTCAGGCGAGAGAGAGCCACAGGCAACCCTCCTCTCTCGCTGTCTGTGAGGTAACTGAGACGAGCGGGGCGGTGTGGGCCGGTGTCTGGGTGTTGCATAACGATCTTTTCTGCAACCCACTTGTGCTACACTATCGCGGGAGAGAAAAATAACCGATAAATGATGATAATAAGAGGAAAAATAGGTGATAATTGAGGAGGAGAGGGAGGGGGGAATAAGGTGGGGAAGGAGGGGAGGGGGGTGGGTGAGATTTACATGGATGAGTACTGGAGGGGAATTATCTCACCTAGAGACAAATTCCTTTGTTTTGATAGGCCCTTTTTTTTTATGGTCTTGCTTCCGTGAGGCCTATCACGTTCCCTATAGGAAGCCTTCCGTGAGGCCTATAGCGCTTGCCGGGTTAAATGAGGAAATAGTGCCAGATAATGAAAACACTGAACATTGGGACCCAGGTTATATTGAACCTGAATTCAATTTAGAAAAAGCAACTGAAACTGAAGGTCTCCGATATCTTGGTGGGTTTATTGTTCACAAATTTCCCCAATACCAGTTCCTAGGAGAAAAGGTGGAAAAGGACGATGATACCTGGATTGGGGCAGTTGACAGAGTACAAAGGAGTACAAAGGAAATCAAGCAACAACATATCTAGTGACCCTTCTAGGCTGCTTGTCCTCCAAAACACTGAGGATCAAGTGTCCAAACAGTGGTTTAGAGTGGGTAAGGGAACATTGGAAAGGGAACTACTGCCCTGCCACTAACGTGGCAGGACTAGGAAGTTAGTAGGGGACATATGGGTTAGTAACTGAGGGGAGGATAAAGTTATTCATTTACAAACGCAGTCAGTCGCGGGTTTGATGCGAGATATTTGTCTAGGCGGAATTAAATGAATCAACGGTGCTGCAGTCTATAACGTCTCGGGGAAGCCCATTCCACAAGTTGACAACTCGATTGAAGAAGAAATTCTTAGATTCGTGCGAGTTAAAAGATTTACCAATAATTTTGCAACCGTTTCCCCGCGTGTAATTAGATTGGTCGATAGTGAAGTACTTACTACAGTTCATATTGTCGATGCCTTTGATGATTTTGAACACTTGAATTAAGTCACCTCTTAATCTGCGCTGGGTTAAAGGAAATAGATTTAATTCTCTAAGACGCTCTTCGTATGGTTTGTTCTTTAGGCTAGGTATCATTTTGGTAACTCTACATTGAACTCGTTCTAGCTTGTTTATATCTTTTTGGTAATAAGGGCACCAGGATTGAACGCAGTATTCCAGAAGAGGGCGGACTAAGGAATTGTAAAGGGTTAGGATAACTTCTTTGGATTTATGCTCAAATGACCTGCCTATAAAGCCAATTATTTTGTTTGCCTTCTTAACAACTTCTGAACATTGTTGACTCGGTTTTAGGTTACTCGATATTGTTACTCCCAGATCAGTTTCTCTGTTTACATTCTTAAGCTGAGTGCCATTCATCGAATAGTTTGCTTTCTCATTTAGGTATCCGACATGTAGTACTTTACATTTATCCGCATTGAAACTCATTTGCCAAATTTGGGCCCAACATGACAATTTATCTAGATTGTGTTGCATATCGTCAACTTGTTCTTTTGAGAGTACGCTATTTGCAATTTTGTATCGTCAGCAAATTTTGAGATTGTGCAGGTGAGACCCTCATCTATGTCGTTGATGTAAATTAGAAAGAGAATTGGTCCTAGTACCGATCCCTGGGGTACCCCGCTACTTACATTGGTCCATTTAGATGCCTTACCGTTTATGACTACCCTTTGCTTTCTGTTGCTGAGCCAATTTTCTATCCATTTCAACACACCGTCTTGTATTCCATGCGCTTTTAGTTTTAGCAGTAAACGTTTGTGGGGAACTTTGTCAAAGGCCTTTTGAAAATCAAGGTATATAATATCTACAGCTTTACTCTCATCGTAGAGGTTGAGGATATCGTGGAAGAAGTCTAAGAGGTTTGTTAAACAGGAACGTTTTTTACGAAAGCCGTGTTGAGTATCTTTAAGTATGTTATTTTCCTCTAAGTGATTTACGAGTCTGTCTCGTATGACCGTTTCTAGCATTTTACATACAACTGAGGTTAAGCTAATTGGACGATAGTTACTGGGTAGGGATTTGCTGCCTTTTTTGAATATCGGTGTTACGTTGGCTAGCTTCCACTGATCAGGCATAGTTCCAGACTGCAAGGATTTATTGAATAGTAATGTCAGTGGTTTGGAGAGCTCATTCTTAGCTTCCTTTAGAACTCTAGGCGAGATTGTATCAGGTCCTGGCGTTTTATTTACCTTGAGTTTATCTAAACAATTCAATACTTCTCTCTCTGTAACGGTGATATTGCTTAGAACATCTGAATTATCAATCTGAATCGGCGATGGTGTAGGGATATCACTGAGGTCTTCTGTTGTAAAAACTGATGCAAAGAAGGTATTGAGGGCATTACTCATTTGTACTTCGTCTTTGGTGTATTCTCCTTTTTCATCGACTAACGGTCCAACGAGGACTAGCCTTAATGAAACCTAGTTCTGAGTTCTTCAAAAAGCTGACTATAATGGAAACATTATTTAAATGTCATCATGGAGAATCAAAACTAAAGCCAGGTAAAGGATCCATCAAACTCCTAACTTCATACATATCAGAATTAGTACAACTCCCCACTGCTGTGATATCCTATTTCGTTAGGTGCCGGATGTTCTTTCGTATGAGAGTATTGAATAGAAATATATATTCAGCACAAAAGCAATGTAACAAAATGCTAAAAGTAGTTAAGTAAAACAGTTATTGCGTTGCTAATACAGCATACATTCACAATCCTCTCTGAATTATTGTAAGAGACATTATTATTGTCCCCATATACTTCTCTTGTTAACTTAAATAATATACTGTTTATATCCAAATGTTATTAGACTTTTATTACTACCCTTGTTTACTCATCCTTTTTAACTGATTTAATAATGCACAATTGAATTGCACATTTGCCTACAATGTGTAAAATTGAAAAAAACAAAAACAAAACAAAATATATATATATAAAGGCCTATATATATATATATATATATATATATATATATATATATATATATATATATATATATATATATATATATATATATATATATATATATATATATATATATATATATATATATATATATATATATATATATATATATATATATATATATATATATATATATATATATATATATATATATATATATATATATATATAATTATATACCGGTATATACTGTATATATATATATATATACAGGTATGTACTGTATATATTAGTTGAATAGATAGAAACTTTTTTAGAGATAATATGTGATGGAAATAAGAAGTTAAACACACATGCAAACAACCATAAATATATTAACTAATCAAACACAAATGCGCTAAGGCTTCACATTCGTAAACACACACACACACACACACA
Source organism: Paralithodes platypus (assembly GCA_032716605.1). Classification (NCBI taxonomy): domain Eukaryota; kingdom Metazoa; phylum Arthropoda; class Malacostraca; order Decapoda; family Lithodidae; genus Paralithodes; species Paralithodes platypus. Next base: position 12,009,447 of record CM064560.1, on the reverse strand, counting down.
CTATCTAACACACACAGAGGGGTCATTAATCAGTTTTAGTGGAGAGAGAGAGCGCGCGGGGGAGAGAAAGAGAGAGAGAATTAACTAATTGAAAGCGAGAGAGAAAGATAGAAGGAGAACGAAAATGCGCGCGTGGGACCTGTGACGTCAAAGGGTCGCCTGGTGGACCGACCTTATATCTGTAGACTGTGGAATAGGCTACCGAGTAATATGGTAGGATCGAGAACGATAGGGAGCTTTAACCCGTATAGCCCCAGCGACGCGTCTGACGCGTCGGCGATGTATGTAACGCACAGCCCCAGAGACGCGCCTGGCGCGTCACCCTAAATGCGCCGACCGTAACCTCAGGTGTAGCCACTCAAGAGGGCTCAGATTTGTATGGGAACTGTGTACGTATCCCACGCAACCGTGCCGATGGTTGAAAACTCTCAAAGTCCACGTGCGTGCGCGCGAGCGCGCAATAACCTGTTTTTTTGGGATAATTGCCTTCAATTTTTTACTCTTGTAAAATCCGTTTTCGGGGGCTCTGTTGGACCATTTTTTAAGCTTTTTGAGTGGTTTTTCGTGGTTTTTCCTTCATTCCTAACCTATTCGCTATTGTTTCTGGAATAAAACCATTTTTTGAAAACCGACCGGGTTCTGGTGCGCAAACATTACAAAACTAGCCGGGGCTCCACGGGTTAAGATTAAACTAGATAGGCATATGGACGAGATGGGCTGGGTGTGATGGGGATCTGCTGGGTGTGGGCAAATTGGCACTCTGCAGAAGAAAAACAAATATATATATATTCCCGTGTTAACCTCTGACCGATTTGGTGAGGTCGGTCCTCATGGTATTAGTGAGTTGGGCCTATAATTAGGCCTTGTACTTGGGGTTGGGTGTGAGAGGGATCTGCCTTGTATGGGCCAATCGGCTTTCGGCAGACTCCCATTTCTTATGTTCTTATGCTCATATACTGTATATATATATATATATATATATATATATATATATATATATATATATTATATATATATATATATATATATATATATATATATATATATATATATATATATATATATATATATATATATATATATATATAAAAGGTAAACAGGAAGGGTATATATAGAATAGAGGGTGGAGGATCAGAGGAGGCGGAAAGCAGGGGGCAAAAGTCTGCTATTGGTGGAAGCGTAAACTAGGAGAGAGAAAGGGGTTAACCGCTTCACGCATGCGCACTGGATGCGGGATGGTGGTCAGTAGGTGGGGTCGAAGCTGATTGGCTGCGTGTCGAGGGGCGTGGCCTAAGTTGTGTGGCGCCTGCAGAAGACGAAGCTGAAGGAGGTAGCGCGGGGGGCTGCGTCAAGGGCACCGGGGGAGGAGGAGGGGTGTTAGGTCCTGTAGGGTAGTGCCTTTTGGCAGAAGGAAGGATCTGAAGGTCCAGAGTTTGGTTCCCAAACCAGCCAATCAGCTTCGACCCCACCTACTGACCACCATCCCGCATCCAGTGCGCATGCGTGAAGCGGTTAACCCCTTTCTCTCTCCTAGTTTACGCTTCCACCAATAGCAGACTTTTGCCCCCAGTTTTCCGCCTCCTCTGATCCTCCACCCTCTATATATATATATATATATATATATATATATATATATATATATATATATATATATATATATATATGTGTACTGTATATATATTCAAGAATTTAATTAAGAGTAAGTCTAAACAAAAAAATAATAATAATAGATTTGCATATAAGTACATTAATATAGGATTTGTAGTTAGTAGTATTCAATTCACATTTTATTCATATAAATTAACAATACATATACAGTATAGTAATTATGCCAAACAAATATTATATTTAAATTATGGATACATCTCTACCCAGTAAACGTTTTGGTATAATTCCCTATAGAACATCAGGTTTTGGTATAATTCCCTATAGAACATCAGGTTTTGGTATAATTCCCTATAGAACATCAGGTTTTGGTATAATTCCCTATAGAACATCAGGTTTTGGTATAATTCCCTATAGAACATCAGGTTTTGGTATAATTCCCTATAGAACATCAGGTTTTGGTATAATTCCCTATAGAACATCAGGTTTTGGTATAATTCCCTATAGAACATCAGGTTTTGGTATAATTCCCTATAGAACATCAGGTTTTGGTATAATTCCCTATAGAACATCAGGTTTTGGTATAATTCCCTATAGAACATCAGGTTTTTTGATAAAGTTTTGTCGCCATTCAAGTAGCATAAAAGTTATTATGAATCACCAAAGCAATGTCATAATTATACAATTTTTAAACAATACGGAAGAGTTTGAGTGATTGAAATATATAAAGATAATTGTGTGAATAATTGTTTTTCACAACCAAATACATTTTGGTACATGTGCATACTAAAGAACACAACAATGTTGTGGTTCAATTTTTGTGAGCATACAATTACGTTGTATATATTAAAAATCCAAATTCAAATATGATAGCGAGGCAACTCCTAAATCAATATCTAATGATATGTTGGTCAGGTTGGGAGAGAGGTATCCTGACCAGGATTCGAACCCAGCTCTCCCAATTATACCTGGGGTGAGTGGGTTCGAATCCTGGTCAGGATACCTCTCTCATATCCTAAACCAATACCTATTAGTTTGATTTTCTCCGTCCAATAATTGTATCCTGCCAAGAAACACTGCCTAGGGGAAAATTGTAGTAATTGCACAGGTAGTCTCGCAAGTTTTTCGCATTTTTGGTTGCTATATTTCCGGAAAGGGATACAATGGGATCTAGGAGATCGTGTGCCTGTCCCGTCCTGGTGATACGTCTTGCTTGAATGTCTTCTTCGATGATTCCTTTGCGGTCCGAGGGATTTTTTATTCATTGCAGGTCATGGAGGCAGAAACATGCAAGTACCACAGACTCCACCCTCTTGGGAAGGAGTAGATTCGTCGTGAGGAGACACCGATACCTGTGTGAAGAAAGCAAAGGTTAAATATAATAGTAATAATAAAATATTAGAGGACAAAAAACGGGGATTGAATTGAAAAATGGAGAGAGAGAGAGAGAGAGAGAGAGAGAGAGAGAGAGAGAGAGAGAGAGAGAGAGAGAGAGAGAGAAACAAAAAGCGTGATAAAGAGATGGAGGAAGAGGTGGGGGAGTACGGGAGTGCAGGAGAGTAATAGTAAATATAAGCTACTATGGGTTTCAGAGGCCGTGTGGCATCGTTTTTCGGGAATAACTTATTAACAAACAGTTGGATCAGTATGATATTTTGACACAGCTTTTTTCACACCGTCCCCTAATTTTTGTCAATATAGTGCATTACCAAAAGTGTTGAAATAAGCCACTTGTCCCTTAGTCATGAGGTTAAAGTCGCACATTAATGACTAAGAAACAGACATGGCTACCGTGGCTTACCTGTGAGAACCACCAAACCATTATTGCTCCTCCATCAAACACGGTAGTTATCAGCCACTACCCAACCCTATTATCACATTTAAATTCAAGTTATCTGTCAATATCAAGTATAAATATACAGACAGTATGTATTTTTGTATATTTATACTTGATATTGACAGATAATTTGAATTTAAAGGCGATAATAGGATTGGGTGGTGGCTGATAACTACCGTGTTTGATGGAGGAGCAATAATGGTTTGGTGGTTCTCACAAGTAAGCCACGGTAGCCCTGTCTGTTTCTTAGTCATTAATGTGCGACTTTAACCTCATGACTAAGGGGCAAGTGGCTTATTTCAACACTTTTGGTAATGCACTATATTGACAAAAAATAGGGGACGGTGTGAAAAAAGCTGTGTCAAAATATCATACTGATCCAACTGTTTGTTAATAAGTTATTCCCGAAAAACGATGACACACGCCTCTGAAACCCATAGTAGGTATGAGCAAATGAGTGTTATGTTTGTTCACAATATTAGACAATATACTCACCTGTTGGACATAATACCGAAAACATTCTCCACAACTCGCCAGGCTCTTGAAAGTTGGTAATTAAAGATTCGTTTCTCGTCTGTCATGCCTCTCATCGGGTATGCCTTCATCAACCAGTTACGCAGAGGGAATGCGTCATCCCCAACAATTAAGTATGGTGTTGGTTCAACATCATTCGCCAGTGGTTCTGGTTCTGGCAAACCAAAATCTTTTCTGTCCAACAGTAGCCTCAGAGGTGTCCGCAGGAACAAGCCTCCATCTGAAGATGATCCCTTGGCACCCACGTCACTGTAGAGAAACTTGTAGTCGGCATCAACAAGGGCGAGCAAGACAATGGAGTGATAACCTTTGTAGTTGTAGTACATCGAAGCAGCATTGGGAGTTTTTTGCTCGCCACATGTTTTCCGTCCAAAGCACCGAGGGTTTGCTGAAATTGCCATTTTTTGGCAAACAGGTCTGCAACTGCCTTTCACTCTTCAGATGTCATTGGGCAATTTACCAATTCATCCATGTACACCTGTACAATGGCCTCACACACCTCTGGCACAATTTAGGGGATGGTGTTGTATGCTATCCTAAACACGTATTGTAGTCTCTTGTAGCTGTCCCCAGTGGCAAGGTATTGCAACGTGACAACCAAATGTAATCCTGGTTCATCCGCTTTCCTCATATATGTGTCCTGTTTAGTAATCAATGGTTTAATTTTTTAAAGGATCTCTTTGAAGAGAGCTGGGTTCATTTTCATGAAGTTAATTAAATTTACAGGGTCCTGTGTTTCCATTTCTTGCATTAGGTTTTCGTAACACCCAAAAGTCTTTCGCCGTAGAAGCCATGGCCTCGTCCACACCAACCGTTTTTTTTTTTGCTTCTTCCTTTTCTTCTCCGCTTCCTCTTCCTTGCTTTGCTGCTCATGTAGAAGAAGCAACATATGCAGCTGCTGCTTTATTATATCCAACTGCAGCCACATTAAGGTAATATCACTTAGGTTATGAAGAGGCATTGCTGAAACTTGACAAGTATGTGCGAAGGTTTAGGCCAGGCTGGTGTGTGAGATTTGCAAATCCGGTTTTATATACCAGCACACAAGGATGGGAGTTGGGGGACATAATTACCTAAGCGCAATTAAAGAGTCTCACCTTACCATCGCTCACTGTCGCAAACATCGCCGATGTTCGGCAACGGCGTCGGCGGTGAGTTGTTGAAGAATCGTTCAAGAATCGCATGAAGTCCTTCTGTCTCGTCTGCCTGAAATTCCAATTTCAGTTTGGGATTGGTTCAAAAACTTAAGGTCACAACATATATCTTCGAGTGTATAGCTAAAATCAATAGTCTACCCAACCCTTGATGATAATAATGTGCAATAACTAAAGAAAGGGAGAATGATTGTATATTTCTGTGATGGGAAGCAAATAGAACTACAGTATAGTTTTTTTTTCAACTTAAGGTAAATTGTCATGTTTTCTTAATTACCTAGCTAATCCAGCTATTACGAAGATTTTGTAGCAAAATATTTTCTTAATTATGAAAACTGTATTTATATAAGGCAGATACTTAAAAGTTTTATATCTATCTATTAAGTTTTGCGTTCTTTTATTTCAAAAATATAATTTACTAAAGCATTATTTCCACATAGCTATTTTGAGAAGTTCTTTTGTCTTTGTATTGAGTCATCTCTGTTTTTGTTTGTTTATTTTGCAGGTTTTACATTCGGGGGCCGGGGGAGTGCTGGAGGGACCTTGGTGATCCTGGTCTCTGGGTCTTCTTCTGGATGACCTAGATGTGTGTTAATTTGTATTTTGTATTTGTGTGTTCAATGTTTTGTGTTGTGTTGTCCCTGTTCGGGCTCTGTCTTGAGTCCCCCCCCCAAAAAAAAAAAAAAGAAAAAGTGGGGATTGGGCCTGAATATATATAGATAGATATATAGATAGAATCCTGCTAAGTGCATCTCTTATAGTAATTATGACGCTACTTAAAATGTGAATAGTGTTTGTTGAAGCTGGAGTAGTACCGTACGGGGGTTAGGTGGTGGAGGCTGAGCTATGCAGAGTCTATGTTGAAGCATTTGTTTTTGTTGGATGCTACGCTCGTAATTGAGGCGATGTTTAACAGCAACACAGAACGACTGCCATATTGGCTTGTTAATAAAAAAATATTCGAATGTGTTTAGCTGCATTCTTTAAGGGCTCCCATAAATTTGATTTTCAACCGTTTACAACAAACATCTGATCTTCAGGGAGCATATAATATTATTGTGCATACAAGATTTGCCTGAGTAGGTGGTCCACAGGTATTCTAATGATATGACCAGTTTTCTATGGGTTGTGATGAGGTCCAACGCAGAAATTCCTTGTATGCTCTCGGTCCCTCCATGCAATTTCCAAAATGCTTTGAAGGCTCCGGAGCATATGTGATGCACTCCAAGATAGAATATTTTCAATAGAAAACATGCTGTTGTTCAAGTTTATAATTTCTTTTGAAAGATGGATGCACAAAAAGTATGGTTTACTGAAAAAGATTATATTTTATTTATGATTATTATTTGTATGTATTTTTAATGTATCTTATATATTTATTTTACTTTATGATTATTATTGGTATGTATTTTTAATGTATCTTATTTATGTATTTTACTTTTTTCAAATAACCTACACATGAACTAAACCTGGCAAAAGCATCAGAGGTCAGGTTACAGGGTAGGTGTGATGGAGCAATCTTATACTGGACAAGTAATCAAACTTGTTGTGTAATAGTCTTGTATTGGATCCTCCTGATTGATTATGAATAATCTTACTCTGGCTGTGATTACTTGTTTACGGTATTTTGCAAGTTAGGAACATTAGAGCATTTAAGCATATAGGTTGGGTTCTTATGGAAGTAGTATTTGGTATAAGGCTGCATTTCGTATTAGTTGAAAGTATTTTGTAAGTTGCAGCTATTTGATATGATATGGTTTTATTTAATAGGGCCCCTCCATCATTGACGACTTCGCCTATTAGTAATAATAGTCTCCATTCAACATCCTGCGCCAGCATTTTGAATAGCCCGCGCGGAAGCATCATGGAGTACTCGTCATAAGTGCACGCTTAATTCCCTTATGGGATCGTCATTTTGATAGGGTACCCTACAGAAGAAAAAAAATCCGTAAAAAATAAAAAGAGAAGAATCAATTTAATCTCTGTTATCTTATGACTTGCCATAATCGTGGATTTCTCATGCTTTGTTTCCCCAACACCAGGCCCCCTAGCGGCCATCTTCGTCCTTCCTTCTCCCTACCGATAACAGGGCTCGCGCCGTGTCCGCTTCATTCGACGTTCGCAGAGCTTCTAGTGAGTCCTTGCTCATTTGTATACATCTGTGTTGTAGTAACAGGGTTTAGATTAGTTAGCACGGCTGCCAGATTGGTAGGTCCGCAGGAAGAGTGTGTTAAAATAGGGTACCATTGTCACAGGCGGCTACGAGTCCCGATTGGGTGTACCGCGTGTGTTTTGTTTTTTTGTGATACGCCTTAGCTGTTGTGTTTACTTAGCTAGGAGGCGATCACTCTACGAGGCATGATACAGACTGTCAATATTAAGGAGAGTACATGCCATTGTCTTCAAATATCAGCAAAAGCTCTAGTTTAAGGGTGTCTGCACGTGGTGCTCCACCTTCCAGGGTCCGGGTTTTGCTTAGGCCCCCTTAGAGGGGCCTCTCTCTGCATGGTGCGGCTGCTGGGTGCCGGAGCGTCGTCTGCTGGGATGTTCTTCGGACCACGTGGTCGCCCGACTTAGGGGTCTCCGACGTAGGCTTCAGGTAATTTAGGTTTCTAAATTTCTGTTGTTATTATTACATATGTATGCCCCCTGTGTTGCTTCTTGCTTGCGGGCTTGCTCCGTTGGGGGGATGGGAGACGTCCCTACATGTTATTATGCCTTTTTTATATATATGTGTGGGACTGCGGGAAAGAGGTTGTGCCAACCCCAGTTCCCGGCAGTTTTTGTATGTTCCGGCGGCCCTGTGCGGTGGGTCCAGGTTATCCGTCTCTAACGGGTAGGAACGTTCAAAAGATCCCGGCGTGGTTTGGCTGAACCACTCTCTCCCGGTGGAATTGCATTCCTAGAAGGGCTACCAACTCGGCCCGCCGAGTTAACGCGCCCTAACTGGCCTAGTGACACTTAAGACTTTTAGCCTGCGGCACCACCGGTCAAGTGTACACAAAGTGATAAGATTAGTTTTGCAAACTCACTCAGAATACTCACAACTTAAAAGGTCACGGGACCTGTGACTCTTGTCACAGGTAAGTTATTAAAAAGTCAGCCAGACGGATTCGGCGGAAGGTTGGCAGGGTGGGGCACCTTCACTAATTTTCCGGCGGATTTGGATTAGGATGTTTTAATACCTCGCAGGTATTCCTTATGAGCATTGATTCCTGGAAATTTTCTTTCCAGGCCCCAGACTACTTCTCCGGCGGAGTTGGACACCTAATCCTGGCGGAGGGGGGGACTCTCTCAATTACGGCAATATGCCTAGGTTTGAACTTTGCGCTACGCCCTCTTGTTCCCTCTTACCCATTTTTGCTCATACTTTTTGCATTAAATGTGTAAAGTGTTTAGATCGCTCACGAGGCGTGTGGTCGTCTAAAAAATGCGCCATCTGCTCTGAATTAAAATCCGCCTTGCTGGCGAAGAAAGACCTGTCATGTTTAGCAGCCTTGCATGAAATTAAAGCGGCATTCAATTCTTATGCTAAGGACACAGCCCATAAGGCACTTCAATGTGATGACCAAGTCCTATGGGAAAAGCTAATTATCAAGTCACCTTTAGTAAAACCCGGATCCTCCAAATCGGTCAGACCCAAGGTCAAAGCTGAAGCCATCAGCAAGGAGGTTATCAGTAGCGATAGTGAGAGCGACATATCTGAGGTCCCCTCCTCTGACCGTGCCACGCGGCGGAAGTCGAGGTCCAGGTCAAAGTCTCCCCGGAAACACTCTCACCACACCACCTCGGACTCTTCCCGGTCTCACAAGCGGTGGAGAAAAGAGTATGACACATCGAGCAGCCGGCGAGAGACTCCTCAGCCGCCTCATCCCACGCCTCCCTCTGACACCCTTATACATGATTCAGGAGAGTCAGAAATAGGATCTGAAGTATTAGCATCTCCACATAGTCAGGAACATTCTGTGCATGTACCTCTTGATGTGACTTTTGCCATACCAAAGTTGACTGTAGTTCCACGAAGTGTTAGGTCGACCGGCCCGAGTAGGGTGCTGGCCAACCAGTTTAGGGGTTATCCGGCAGGGGCCCAATTTAGCTCACCGGTGACTCATGACCCCTCAGCCCATAGCAACAGGGGGATACTGGCGCCATTCCGTTCCACCTCTTAATGTCATTCCAGAACGGACTGAGGACGGCGACATCAACGTGTTGCCATCGTCAGTGCCAGATTTGTCTTGGCCCCCGGTGGATAATGAGATAGACTCTCAAGAGATAGCTTCACAAGACATCTTGGAGCAGAATGAGGAGCCGGCGGATGGTATGTTCTCCCCGGCTCCTCAGTCTCTCCCTAGTAATTATTTTGAGACTAGTTCACATTCATCCAAAGACCCCTCTAGGAAATGGATAACTTCTGATCAGGTAAATGAATTGTTACATAAGATAATACAGCATTATCAAATCCCTGCCTCGTCGGAGTCCCCGGTTTCTCTCTCAGCTGCCCCCCCTAGCACTTCTGTGATTAGACCTTTAGAACTCCCGACAGTCACTACTTCTTGCCCGACCCCATTGGTGGCAGCTATCCCAGGCCCTACAGTGCCGGCGGCGCTAGCAATGTCCAACCTCAGGGTTATTACTGATGTCCAACCTCCTCCCTTAGATAGAGCACCTCTGAAAAAGGGCCCCATGCCCCTTCTCTATGGTACTGATTGCTCTTGGGTACCTGTGGTACCAGAGAATCCCCTTATAGCTCAACCTTCAGTGTCAGGGGACCCACCAGTTCCCGGCGGGTGGACCATCGAAATCAATAAGAACCGTAGATTTCGGGCTAAAGACGAGACAGGGAGGGTCTTTGATGTACTGATTAAGGGTGTTCCAAGTTCCGGCATATTGTGTGTATTCAGCCGCAACGGCCGTCCCTTCCGCCGCGTCTGCATGACTATTTGCTAACTGGTCGAAGACTGATGGCATCAATGATGTCAAAGCCTTAAATGCTATTAAGAGTTGGCTACAACTCCGGCTCTGGACCAGGCTCATAATCTGGTACTGCAGATGCGGCAGCTGGGAGTAGGCCCGTGGGTAGATTGGGAGGTAGAAGCTCAGGTATTTGCCACTACTATCACCTCCAAATCATCACATCAAATTCCCCCTGAGAATCATACATACTTTTCCCTACCAGTATCCAAAGCGGAAGGGGTGTCCCCAGCCTTATTAACATTTCTGGCGGCCCCTAAAGTGTCTTTACATGCTCTGGACGAACCTTTCCCCCCCCCCCGCTGCTCACTTGGAGCGAGATTTTAAGTTACGCAGTAAAGCCTACCGGATGTTCTCTCAGTACTTGGTGAGTCATCAAGTAGCCGCCTCTCTTGCACGAACAATCTCGGCCATCACTGAACCCCAACTTAGGAAAGCTATTGAGCTGTCTCGTAGACTTTTGCTACAAAATGCCATTCAGTCCCTAGGAGACATTAGAATTGCAATCTTGGAGGCGGTTCGGGCCCGCCAAGATCTGAGAGTCCATCTGGTGAGGAAGTTGCCGGCGGACAACTTCAAGAGAGCCCTAGATGTCGAACTGCAAAAAGTGCCAGACGAGCCCATCCTCGCAAGGGAGCGAGCTGTCGCTTCAAACAGTCTATTGCACCAAATCACCACCCATAACGAGGGGCGTCGCGCTCCTTGGTGCCGCTAGAAGAGCGGCGAACACATCAAAAGGTATCAAAAGGTAAGGGACATAGGTCGCCGGGTAACTCTCTCCCCGGTTCTTACTGCCACCCTTCTTAACTCTGAAACGGAGTTTAATCTTTAATATGGTCAGTGGGTGGAAGCAGGTTACTTCCCAAGCTAGGAAAGACCCATCTAAGAAGCCCTTTCATAAACCAAAGGGTGGTAACAAACCATTCCAACCCCTAGCTAAACAAGCGCCACGAGACCCCAGACCACCTCCTCAGCAGGGAGGTACTCAGTACAAAACCAAACAAGGTAAACAGCACGGGTATAAGGGTAAGGCCCCATATAAAGGTCATCAGGGCAACGCACCAGCCAAAACTAGTCAAGCGTCCGATGCCAACCTACCCCCACCTCCAAAAACTAGCCACTCACACTCCCCACATCCCGGGGCCGAGCTCAAACTCCCGAGATTGGGGAGTTGCCTTGAAGGACGAACCCCGGCTGCACCGGGGTTCGTTCCGTGCATTCCGCTCAGCCTGGCCCAAATATACATGGGCCAGGAAGATAGTGAGCAAAGGAATCACCTGGCGGTGGCGCCGGCAGCCTCGACTGCGTCAGCCGCGGAAGTATACCCCAGTGTCTCAGGAGGAGGAGGTCATGTTACAGGACATGATTGCCAAACAAGTACTTATTCAGGTCAATACCTCCCAGCTAGTGTTCACGTCAAGACTCTTCTTAGTGCCAAAAAAGGGACAGTGTGCAGATGCGACCAGTTCTAGATCTCTCGCACCTGAACACCTTTGTAGAGAATTCACCCTTCAGGATGCTGACTGTACAGCAACTCAGACTGGCACTCCCACTGCAAGGTTGGATGTGTTCGATCGATCTCAAAGATGCCTATTGGCACGTCCCCATAAACAAGAGGTTCCAAAAGTTTCTCGCTCTGAGAATCCGGCACGAGACTTATGTCTTTCAAAGGATGCCGTTCGGGTTGAACATAGCACCAAGAGTATTTACCAAACTCGTCCAGCAAGCTCTTTTACCCTTGTTAGTCAGAGGCATACAGGTGTTTTGGTATCTGGACGATTGGCTAGTAGTGGCGAACTCTGTAGAATTATGTCAAGACCATGTCAACCAATTGTTAGCGCATGTACAAGCCCTAGGGTTCAAGGTGAACTTGGCAAAGTCACACCTGGTTCCCTCAAGGACGATTCAGTGGATAGGGCTGGTCTAGGATACCGCCGCTCTGACTCTTACTCAGAGTGAGGACAACCGCAACAGATTTCGAAGGAAACTGTTTCGGTTCCTCCACAGTCTTGATATGACCAGGAAAACGTGGGGTTCCCTGATCGGTTCTCTCAACTGGGTGCAATTAACAATCAAGTTGGGCCGATTGAAAACCAAGCGATTAATCCTGGAAGGCAACAAAGTGTTCCCTCTCTTGCCGGAGAAGAAATTATGGCCAATTCCTCCATTAATCCACACTTTACTATCGGCCTGGACCAAGCACGAAGTCCTCTACTCAGTCATGTCATGGGTTTCTCCCCCACCTACGGTATGGGTAGACACGGACGCCTCAGGGACCCTAGGTTGGGGGTACCAGTCAAGCCTTAGGCCATCAGGGACAGGGCATTTGGGGGGTAGACAGCCAAGCCCATATCAACAAGCAAGAGCTTCTAGTCCCTCTGTTTTTTTCTCCAAACTCATGGCAGGACATTGAAGAACAAATCAATAGCATTCAGAATGGACAATCAAACCGCAGTTTTTTGCATTCAGAAGCAAGGCTCAGTGAGGTTACGAGAGTTGTTGAACGTTTCAGAACAAATTTTTACCCTAGCCGACTCGCTAGGGATTTCCCTGCATGCCACCTATCTCCCCGGCGTAGCGAACGTCTGGGCAGACGCTCTCTCTCGCCGGCGGAGCACTCTAGTAGAATGGACTATCAAACAGGCGATCTTCAACGAGATCATTGCAAAGCTGGCCCGTCCACAGGTGGACTTGTTTGCGTCAACAACCAACCACAGACTTCCCCTCTTTCTTACCAGGCACAGGGTAACCCCGGCAGGGGGACCCGATGCGTTGCTGGTGGACTGGAACAGGTGGACCTCAATCTATCTGTTTCCGCCACCAAACTCTGTGTTAATGTGCAAGGTCATTCACAAACTGAGGGATTACCGGGGCTGGGTAGCCTTGATCGCGCCGCTTTGGCCGGCCCAGGTATGGTACCACCAATTGCAACGATGGAGCAGGACCCCCGTGTCCCTCCCGGTCTCCATCTTCCACTTGGAAACGATTGGCAACCTTCGGACCTCGCTCAGTTTTCCCTTATGGATATTTACTCTGCCAAATGGTTAAATCAATTTGGGCCAAGTGTCACTCAGAAACTCATGTATCAGTACACACTGTCTATCAGGAGACAATATAAATCACATTGGAAAACATTTACAACCTGGATTGTGGAGTCAAGGCAAACGACTGCCTCGGGAGCCTTAATTTTCAAGTACTTAGACTACCGCTTTGAGCAGAAGGGTCTTTCGGTCATAACATTAAAAAATCACCTGTCTGCCATTAGGACCCCTTTCCTTGACCTCATCGGTCTTTCCATACCACAGGCGGAGGAGAAAGGTTTTATGAGGGCGTGTTTTAAGCTTCGTCCTCCTCCCCGCCAGCTCATGCCCACCTGGTCCCTTGATAAAGCCTTAGAATTGCTTCAATCGCGCAAGTATAATTATGCGCCGGACTTTGACTCACTTTTAAAGAAGGCCGTCTTTCTCATGGCCCTTGCCACCGGAAACCGGGTGTCTGAGCTGGCGGCGATGAGCAACGAACCTAACTGTCTCAGGTTTGGGAGACTGCACGACCATGTTCAAATCGCGCCGTCTCCCTCCTTTATTGCTAAGAACGAACATTCAAACCATGTTTTTTCTGAATTTTCCGTCCCGGCCCTAAAGAGAGGCCTTATTCATCACATTTTATGTCCTGTGCAAGCAATCACAAAGTTTATGAGGGCTGCGCAACCTCGCCAACAAGGTGCTTTAGGGGTTAACCGGACAGGTAAGCGTATTACAAAACGGAAGCTAGCTTCCTTGCTTGTCGACGTTATCAGGGAAAGCAATCCCGGCGTAGTAAGCAGGGCTCACGATGTTAGAAAATGGGCGGTGTCCCTCAGATTTTTGCAAAAATGTTCTATTGATGATATTGCTCAAACCCAACTTTGGGCGTCCAATCATACATTCCTTACACGCTACCTGTTTGTGGCACTAGATAAACCAAAGCGTACCTGTGTAGCTTTAAGGCAACGGGTACAGTAGTTAATGTTATATTATATGTTGAGTGTCAACATATAAGGAATAGTCCATATCCTCCCTGTACCCTTGGAGATTGTGATATATCACGAGCTGTGATAGGACGGGTTCTACAGTCCAGTATTAGCTACTTATTTTAGATTCTAAGAAATATATCGCATAGTTGCAACAATGTCTGTTTTACCAAAGTGTACAAAAAACAATATTACTTTACAAATATTTTAAGGACAGAACACATAACTACCGTTGAGTTATAGTCTACTGGACACATGCGTGTCACATCTTTTCATGCATACGATCGATTGCAACGATCTGACCATGAGCGAGCAGTTTCTTAATGCCACGCACTGCTAGCAAATCTTTTATACCTTTTTTATATTTTTGTATTGCATACAATAAATCTTGAGAAAATGTTATCTGGATTCTTCTTCCCTAAGGTTAGGATATTTTGCGAATGTCCCGCATCCAGTCTTGATATTCAGGCGAAGTCGTCAATGATGGAGGGGCCCTATTAAATTATAGGTTTGATTCCCGAAGGGAAGTAGTGAAAACCTAATATTTAGTAGAGCCCCGTAATCATTGACGACTCGGGCCCTCCCTACCATCCCACTTCCCATTCGCTGATTTCTATAGTTTATTCTTGGGATATCAGTAAAGGACGAAGATGGCCGCTAGGGGGCCTGGTGTTGGGGAAACAAAGCATGAGAAATCCACGAATATGGCAAGTCATAAGATAACAGAGATTAAATTGATTCTTCTCTTTTTATTTTTTACGGAGTTTTTTTTCTGTAGGGTACCCGATCAAAATGACGATCCCATAAGGGAATTAAGCGTGCACTTATGACGAGTACTCCATGATGCTTCCGCGCGGGCTATTCAAAATGCTGGCGCAGATGTTGAATGGAGACTATTATTACTAATAGGCTAAGTCGTCAATGATTACGGGGCCCTACTAAATATTAGGTTTTCACTACTTCCCTTCGGGAATCAAACCTATAATTATGTATTTTTAACTGGGCATTTCACTTGTATAAATGTATATATTGTATCAGTGTATTGTTTATTGTCATACGTGTTATGTCTCTTACGCCTGCTGTATTTGTCTTCTCTCGTTATGTTATCAATTGACTGCACTGTACAGCATAGCAAGATATAATACAGCTATGCAAGATATTGCCATATACAGATAATGAAATACCTTTTATCCTTATATTAAACAGGTATTTTACTACCAATATACCTAATTTATAATTTATTTATTATGGACAATTAAATACCTTTTTTCATAACCATATTTTTAGTGGTACCTTATGTTTCCTCTATCGGTATTTTATTTCATGGTATGGCTTCTCTTTCTGGATCTGTGAATAAATTGTGTTGTGAGACAGAAAGTATTGTTATTGTTTCTTCCTCCGTACCTTACTTTCCAATAGCGTGGGACTCCACGATCGATCGGATCATATATTTTCTTTTATATTGCCTGGCCAAAGTAATGAATAGCTTCTGTTTCGGGCTATGAACACTAGAGTAATATGCTGCACTTCGATGGGGAAAATTTAACTTTAGGTTATTTCCTATTTGTTGTATGTATATATATATTGTATATATATATATATATATATATATATATATATATAATATTATATATATATATATATATATATATATATATATATATATATATATATTCTTTGTATAAATTAGCAGATTTTCTTTCAAGTGTATTTAATTGGTTATGGCAAGTTGGTTGTTACAGAGCTTCTTGTCTATCTTTTCTCTTTTTCTGAGAGTAATCTTGCCTTCCGTAGGAAGTTGTCTGATGATCTCTTCAAGAGTAAATTTGGTTGGTTGCATAGGATGTTATGTACATGGTTTTAGCTAGAACGCTTTTCATGCTTCATGGCACTTCTTGAGTAGCAAGAAAGTGAATGGTAGAGAGCTTGTATACCCTACACTTGGAAAGTGATCTGGTTTTAAGGCTTCTAATTAGCTAGCCGTGAGGTGGCTGGCTGGATGATGTGACCTTAGTAGCCCTCTTTTGGCTGGCCGCTGTGACCTCATCAATAGGTTCTTTTCATGCTGGGAATGTCTTGTAGATCTTCGGCTTGTGTATTTAAGTTGGGGGATAACTGTTTTATGAAAAGAGCTTCTAGGATAGGCAATCATCTTTGATCTTGATAAATTGCTAAGATTTCTGTGTTTTCTACCAAGAACTCTCTCTTCAAGGTCGCATTGTGTTCGTCTCTGTGATGGTTTTTAGGGGTTCCTGAAGATAAATGATAAGACAGACAACGTGATAACTTCATGGTTGTCATGCCAATATAGGTAGAAGGTTGGGTTGCACAGTCCCAAAATATACAGGTGTACCTATAGATGACATGAGATTTTTGAAGATCATTGTCGGTCTGCCTGGTATTATTCTTCAGTAAGAGGTTTGAAGTCTTCTTATTCTGATAGTAAATAATTAGGTTGATTCTGGCGATAGCTTCAGTAGGTTGGATGTTCCTTTTGATGATCTGTGACATAAACCTTTGATCTTCTGTATAGGCCATGGAGAAAAAGGATTTATAGTAAATATTTATGATATTTTCGGCAGTGGAGTCTGGGTTGTTGGAAAAACCTCCGTTGTTTTACCATCTGTCAATGATTTTCTTGGTGACTCTCTCAATATCCTTATTTGCAAAGCCATTGTTTATTAGGATCTGAGAGGCTCTTTCCAATTCTGAGTGTACTGCATGCCACTTACTACAGTGGTTAAGTGCTCTTCTTATGTATGCACTGATGGTAGAGTCTTTATACCTTTGGGGGCATTTGTTCAGACCATTAAGGCAATGTCCAGGGTTAGATGCATTGATGTATACGTAAGTAAGAAAGGCACCTTCCCTCTGTTTGACAAGCACATCTAGTAATGGGAGGAATCCGTCCATGAAGCGCTGCGGTAGCTCTTCTATTTGATGTTGATGTTTGGCTTTAACGAATATATCATCTACTGTATATTATAGCAACAATATATTTGTGGCTTTTCATGTTCTTTTTATATAATATATAATTTTGCTGTATGTGTGTGTATATATTCATGTATATGTATATTTGTATTTATATGTGTATTTATGTATGCATGCATGTTTAGTATACGTCTTTGTATGTATTTGTATATAAAATATATATATATATATATATATATATATATATGTATGTATGTACAGTATATGATATTAATTTTGTTTTGTGTGTGTGTGTGTGTATATATGTCGCCTGATACCTTTAAATAAGAATCCAGGAGTTAGACCAGTAGGCGTTGGGGAAGTTCTTAGAAGGATTATAGGAAAAGCAATCATGTCTGTATTTGGAAAAGATGTACAAAGAGCAGTGGGCAACTTACAAGTATGTGCAGGACAGCAAGCCGGAGGAGAAGCAGCAATACATGCAATGGGGAAGGTGTATCATGAGGAAGATTGTGAAGCGGTACTGCTAGTGGATGCAACAAATGCCTTTAACACCATTAATAGGGAGGCAGCTATTCACAACATCAAGATCAAATGCCCGAGCATCGCAAAGTACATAGAAAATACTTATAAGGAGCCAGCTAACCTGTATATAGTTGGAAGCACAAAGAAGGAAGAAATGAAAATTCTCAAATCAAATGAAGGAACAACGCAAGGAGATCCAGTGGCAATGGCAATGTACGCACTGGCACTATCAATTCTGCAGCAGAAAATAAAACATGAGGTAACCCGAGTGAAACAAGTGGCGTATGCAGATGACCTCACAGGTGCAGGAAAAATAGGGGATCTCAAAGAATGGTGGCGGAGAGTACAATCGGTAGGCGAAGTCATTGGGTACCATCCGAATGCTAGTAAATCTGTACTAATAGTGAAAGAAAACAAGTATGAAGAAGCGGTGCGGACTTTTGATGGGACAGGAGTGAAGATTACAAAGGAGGGTCAACGCCATTTGGGAGCAGTAATAGGCACAGAAGAATGCAAGAGAGACTATGTGCGAAAAAAGGTAGCAGAGTGGGTAAAGGAAGTGAAAACCCTGGCAGACATTGGGAAATCTGAACCACATGCTGCATATACTGCCTTCACATATGGTGTTAAGCACAGATGGACCTTTCTTATGAGAACAGTGCCTGGCATTAGACAGATGCTCCAACCGCTTGAAGAAGCAATCAGAGGAACATTCATACCGGCCCTAACAGAGATGGAAGGCGTCGCGCAAGAGCTAAGAGATCTATTAGCTCTTCCGCCAAGGTTCGGAGGTATGGGGATCATAAACCCAGTAGAGGCGGCACTACATGAGAACCAAAATTCCCTTAAACTTACTACGTCTCTGACAGAAAAAATACGGGAGCAAAATGAAAATGATGAGGTGGACGAAGAGGAACAACGAAATGCAAGACAGGAAATTACAAAGAGCAGAGAAGAGAGACAGAAACATAGCCTAGAACAAATTAAGACCAGATGTAGGGAAGAACTGAAAATGAGAGTTGAGATGGCACAAGACACGGGGGCTTCAAATTGGCTCACATCATTACCAATAAAGGAGAAAGGCTTCAGCTTAAATAAACAAGAATTCAATGATGCCGTAGCCTTGAGGTATGGGTGGCCAGTTTCGAACCTGCCGCTGAAATGTGCATGTGGTGAAATAAACAACCCAGACCACTGTATGACTTGTAAGAAAGGAGGATTCATCTGTATCTGGCATGATGAAGTACGAGACATCACTGCACAAATGCTAGACGAGGTGTGCCATGATGTCAGAATCGAACCGGAACTTCTGCTTATGGACGGACAGCGCTTGGCCCACAATACTGCAAATACTTCAAATGAAGCAAGAGTGGACGTAAGTGCTCGAGGTTTTTGGACGAGGGGACAACGGGCTTTTTTCGACATCAGAATCTTCAACCCAAGAGCACAAACATATCGTGAGCGAGGACACAAGGCGGCATACTTGAGAAACGAAAGTGAGAAAAAACGCGCTTATGAAGAAAGAATTTTGAACAGGGATCAAGGAAGCTTTACTCCTCTGGTCTTCTCATCGTCGGGAGGTATGGGACCTTCTGCAAGTGTCTTCTATGCCAGATTAGCTGAACAAATATCGGAGAAAAAGCGCCAGCATAGAAGCCAAGTCATAACTTGGATGAGATGCCGGCTCTCTTTCTCTCTTCTCAGGTCTGCACTCCTATGTCTCAGGGGTACAAGGTCCTCCCCGCTACAGAGGACAAGAGTGAGAGACTTGGACTTTGAAATGGTCGTGGCGGAGGGACGAATTGGGGAACAACTAGGTTGATTGTAGGGAGGTACTGGTACAATAAGATAAACTACAATGTAACTAGAATAAGATAGATTGTACACCACTTTGTAACTGTCACCTTAATAAAGTGTGTGTGTATATGTGTGTGTGTGTGTATGTGTGTGTTTATGTGTGATATAGAGACTGGTAATTAGTTAGATATAGGTAGTTGTTAGATTCATAAGTAGTTAGAATGAGAGAGAGTTGAGAGAGCAAAAATTGTGTGTTGTCTTATCACACATGTAGTTCGATACAATTATAAGTGATTTCCAGTGTTGTGATACCAGCAATTAGAAGCTTCTTGTGGTGACCACCAGATGGAGAATGGTCGCTGCTTTGGAGGCGGACCATAGGACAAGTAGTAATTAATTTTACAACTCAATAATATACAATTCTGATTTTCGGCGAGACGGCAATCCCATCAGAGACCCGGTTACAGCAGGGAGATCCTGTCGGTCCTGCTCTTTTCTCACTAGGGGTGGATGCAATAGCTAACAAAGCTAGGTCAGAGTTGAATGTTTGGTACCTGAACAATGCTACTTTGGGTGGGTTTGTAGAGAATGTTTTAATTGATCTAAACAACATCATAACTGACCTCGGCCGGGCTGGGCTAGAGGT
Organism: Paralithodes platypus; assembly: GCA_032716605.1. NCBI lineage: Eukaryota > Metazoa > Arthropoda > Malacostraca > Decapoda > Lithodidae > Paralithodes > Paralithodes platypus. The sequence continues at coordinate 11,989,435 of CM064560.1, read as the reverse complement.
AAATGACACCAAATGTGAACTTGTCCTTCTCAACCACGCACTTGAAGAAAGAGAAAACACTTGCGCCCAATTCCGAGACGCATTGCCAGTTGTTACTAAGGGTCCTTCAGGAGCACCAGCAAACCCTGTTAGGCTCTCCACTTACTCCGGCAGCAATCCCACCAGCACTTCAAGGTAAGAAGGAGGAGCTTCAAAGTCTTGAGAGCCGCTTGATATACATCGATGCCCACTCAGCTCTGGCCCTTCTCAAGAACTGCTTCTCCATCCCAAAGCTCCAGTACGTTTTGCACACATCGATGACTTACATGAACACTGGCATCCTCCAAGAACTAGACAACATAATCCAAGAAGCAGTGACCAGTATCACCAACGTGGAATTTCAAGATCAGACCTGGGCACAAGCCACTCTCCCTGTTTGCCTCGGGGGCCTTGGGATATGGATAGCCACTGATGTTGCCTCCCCTGCCTTTATTGGTTCCCATATTACAATCAACGACCCCGTAGAGTCCATCCTTTCTTCTCAACCCGGAATGACACTTGATGAGGACTTAGCAGAAGCGATTAACACCTGGAAGGAAAGCACAGGAGCAGTGGAGGAATCTCAGGGTACCTCCAGGAGCAAGCAGAAAGCGTGGGATACCATATTGATGAAGAATACACAAGAAAGTCTCCTAACCAATGCGGACCAGGCTGCTAAAGTACACCTCCAGGCAGCCGCCTGTTTGGAGAGTAGCTTGTGGTTACCTGCCATCCCAATCCCACCTCTTGGAACTCCCTTGGATGCTGAAGCGCTCCGGGTTGCCATCGTGCTCAAAGTGGGTGCGTCAGTTTGTCACCCATACACTTGCAAGTGTGGTGCATTGATGGATGCTCAAGGTTACCATGCCTTGTCATGTAGTCACAGCGCAGGTCGCCTGCCAAGACACTCAGCACTAAATAATGTCATAAAACGGGCCCTGCAGAATGCTAACCGTGCATCAATCCTTGAACCACATAGACTTGCCAGAGATGACAGCAACGGCAAGATGTGATGACCACCTTCCCTTACAAGAATGGCTGGTGCCTCATGTGGGATGCTACATGTGTTGACATTTTCTCAATAACCAACATCACCAGAAGCGCCAACGAAGCAGGTAAAGCTGCCCGGATAGCAGAAAGTAGAAAATGAGCACAAATATCAAGTCCTCGCCAGAAGTCTTCAGTTCGAGCCTCTGGCGTTCGAAGAATCATGAGTCTTCGGCCCTACCACCCTCAATATGGTGAATGAAATAGGCCGCAAAATCAGAGAAGGTTCGGGAGAACCCCGGGAATCCCTCTGGCTCAAGCAAAGACGAGGGATGGCTATCCCCCAGGGCAATGCCACCAGCGTCATGAGCTCAGTACGACTAGGCCATGACACTGTGTGATGCCTGGGCAGGAGTGGTCTATCCGTAGTCTTTACACGGTAGGGTGTAAGAATAAACATTATTTGTGTATTACATGTTGTTTGATGTACATGAATAAAAGGAGATGTGTCGAATGGTTAAAGGCCACAGTTGTTCGCGCGTTTGGGGCCAGCAACACCTATTATGAAAAGAATGTATCCATTATAGGCTTTAGTTTCTCTCACCTCACTCACTCACTCTCACAATTTACCGGAGGATAACAGGTTTGTCACAATACGTAGACGGAGGTCATTTTATTAAACAATATAACCAGCTTCGTTTAAAAGACACTCCATTCACAAATGGTGTGTTTTTGGAAGTAACATATATATTTATGAACACCCAATAATTGTATCGTATATATATATATATATTTTGATTTTCTCTGTGTGGATGTGAGAGACAGAAGGCAAAACTGCCTGTGACGAGTGCCTCCTCCAGAATAAAAAGAGTGACAGGGCCAAAATCAAGGAACGTTCGAGCCAAAATATGTATTAACTTTAACCATAAAACATTACACATGACGATTTTTTTTTTTACGAGAATCCACAAATTGTTTGCAAAGTAGGAATACTAAACACCAACTCCTTATAGAAATATTATATATAATAAGCACATGTTACAGTAGAATTATTAACAGTAGAATAAGCTGCTGCTAGTAAGTTTAAATATTGTTAAAATTCACTGAAAATATATGAGAAAATGAATCAGCATCTCATCAATCTTCACTGCCCGACGTATGATACACCACACAATAACCCCTCTCAAGCCAACAAACTCACACGTGTGCGCATCTTGTTCCCCAGACCGATTGTCATTTTCGTATCCAAAAAATATATCGACAGCTTACTAAGTTTTCCAGAATTTCTGTTGATTTCTTGTAAAAAGTTATCTTATTACAATAATATATAAGATTAATTAATAGAGCATGCTATTTAGATGAAAATATAATCATGCATCTCATGATACATTAATAAAGTATAAGGGAATGGCGAAATCAGAGATCCTAATTAAGCAGTCCTGTTTACGTGTAGAAGTTGTCGTACTGTAAGACAGTAAAGATAAATACTCTGATTTTTTGGACTATCATATTTTTCTACTCTAAGTGAGGTTTAAACGCTATATATGTCAAATTATTTTAAGAAACTTACATTGGTATGAATTATTACCTTCATAAACCTCTGCATAAAGCAACTGAAATGATAAAGATTCCAACAAAAAGTGATCAGGATCTCAACTGATCTTCATAGCTTGGTCTTAGAATCAATGGAGTAAGCTTTGTCGCCCTAGCTTGAACTTTCTCTAGTCGGGCTATATCTCTCTCGAGTGCTGGAAACTAGAATTGAGAGAGAGAGAGAGATGCAGTTTTCCTCACTCATGAACATACATTGAGGAGGCTGGGGTTGATGTTGATGTTCTATTCCTTTAGTCCCTGATTATACGTTTTTATTTATGCTTTTATAGTATACATAAAACAATTATTTTCAAGGAGATAATCCTTAACTTTCTATTTAATCACAAGCCTGTCTTTTGCGTTTATTCTATGTTTTTACTTATTATTCCAGAATGTATAAGCCTTTAATATATGGGCCCTTGATACCAAGATAGTACACAGGAAGCGGAGGTCAAGTTCAATAGATGGAAGGAGGGTATGGCAAACAAGGGGCTAAGAGTGAATATACAGTATATGAAATAAAGGTCAAGACCAATGGAGTAGGGTGCGGAACTATGGCAATAGGTAGCGACTCTCCATGTGCAGTTTGTGCGAAGGGGATGGAAAATAACTCTATTCAATGTTGCATCTGTAGTGACTGGGTATACAAGAGGTGTAGTGGAGCGAGAGGACCTTTGACAAGAATCATAGAGTTTGCATGTGCAGTGTGTAAGGGAGAACTTGGGTTGAATGACCCACATGATAGTATCGACTTCATCTGTGTAACGCTGGAGTGTGTTAAACAAATTTGCTACTTGGGTGATACGGTTTCCGCCGGAGGTGGCGCTGAAGCTACTAGCTCCCTTGCTAGAGTCAGAAGTGCCTGGGGAAAGTTTAGAGAGCTGTTGCCTCTCTTAACCATAAGAGGACTCCCATTTCACCTGAAAGGGAAGGTGTATGCCTCATGTGTTAGGAGTGCGATGACCTATGCCTCAGAAATGTGACTGGTTAAATCTGAGGAAATAAATGAAATGGAACAGAATGAGAAGAGAATGGTGGGATGGATATGTGGGGTTAACCTCTGGGATGGGGTATCACTTAAGGGGGGTGACCTGCTTTTTTAAATTTTTCTCCTTTTCTCTCTTTCTCTAGCTTGTATCCATTCGGCCCCATTCAGCCAACTATTCTTAAGACGTTTAACCCCATCTAGGTGTCGATTTCTTCCTGGTTAGCTATAGCGAGCTAGCATTATATGAAGAAATCCGGCTTCGCCGGAGAAATTTTTCTACCGAAACATGTCAAATGCTGTAAAAAATGCTGTCAAAATTGTTTTTAAAATATGCTGGCTCGCTACCGCTCACCAGTAAAAAATTGACACCTGGATGAGGATAAAAGTCTTAAAACAGTAGGCTGAGTGGGGCCAAATGGATACAAACCAGAGAAAGATAGAAAAGGGCAGAACAAAAACAGGTCACCCCCCTTAAGGAACTAAGAAGGCGTCTGAGCATTATGAGTACCAGTTAAGTGATGCACATGAGCAGACTTGGTTGGTTTGAACACAGAGAGAATGGATGATCAGAACTGGGTGAAGAAATGTTGAACTGTGAACGTGGTTGGAGATGCAAGTATGGGTAAATAGAAAGACGTGGGATCAGGTACTTTGGTCCGATATCAAAACAAAGAGCTTGATGACAGAGGCAGCCCTTGACCAGGTCGCCTGGAATGCTGCCATTTAGGACGTGAGACTGAAAACACACTCTGTAGATAAGACAGTCTTTAAACTTGTTTGTATGTATGTATATATGTATGTATGCATGTATTTATGTATGTATATACTGGTAAGGAACTAACATATAAATGGTCCCATGGATGTGAATGTCAGAAATGTGTTGAAGGACCTTCGGCGCACCAGAACTAAGGGAGCTCACGGCACCCAATCAGAGGCTTTACAGTCATGCTCGTAACTCACCTTATGTCACCATCATTTACAATGTCTTTATTTATCTAGCAATAACAAAAACAAACAATATTGTTGCATGCAATATAAAATAAGCTGTTTATAATCATAGTTGGGTATTTAGGGTGGGATCAATTTAGTCTTATATCAAGACAAAAATATAAAGCAGTGAGGGTGTAGAACGACTTATGATCGGTACTGCACTGCCTTGCGCCGAGGAGTGACATATATTGGAATGGGAGGGAATTCTCTGAGCCGTCCCGAATAGGCAAGCGAGGAACCAAAGTGGAAGAGGGGTAACACACAAATATACATTCATATATATGAACAAAAAGTATATTGCAATTTTCTGAAACCTGATATTATATTAGCCCTGGGTACCAAGAAACTCGACATAGTTCCATTTTTTATTTACATTCTTTATTCACATACGGGACATTTGGATTAGACATTCCCAAAGATGAGTCTTAGTATATAAAAAATATATCAAAACATGATGAACGTAGGCAAAAGTAATGGTTATAATTTAGTAACTTTATTATGCTTATTACATTCTGAAACCGGGTATATATACGTACAGTACAAGGTGTTACTGATAGTTACAATGTGAATAAGAGTAAACGTCAGGATATACACGCCATTTAAAGAAGAAAACAAAACGGGAGGAAGCAACTGAGGGAGACCACCGTAAAGTATTAGTGAAAGTAGCTGCACTTGAAATGTATGTTTTTATTCTATGTGCATGAAGGAGACAAAAGGCAAAGCTGCCTTTAACAAGTGTCTATCCCAAAAGTTGAAAGTGTGTCAGAGAGCCAAGTTTAAGGGACGTTGGAGTCAAAATGTCTGGACAAATGCAGCTTGAAACAGTCTAAGTCATAGGATGAGGGAAAGACAAATTTAGGGAGAGAGTTCCAAAGCATACTTGTTGAGTAGAAGAAAGACTGGGAAAATCGGTCCACTGTGTAAGTGAAGGAGGGAGAGGAAGACGAAGTGGAGAGATGGGAGACTTAAAATGAAGGCTAATAAAACCAAGTGAAGTACGAGCAGTAGAAAGAGGAGGAGGAGGGGAAGCAGGAGGAGTAAGAGTAGGGCAGGGGACAACAGGAGTACAAAGGAAATCAAACAACAACAGGTCTGGTGACCCTTCTAGGCTGCTTGTCCTCCAAAACACTGAGGATCAATTGTCCAAACAGTGGTTTAGAGTGGGTAAGGGAACATTGGAAAGGGAACTACTGCCCTGGAACTAATGTCCGTGGCAGGATTAGGAAGTTAGTAGGGGACAGATGGGTTAGTAACTGAGGGGGGGATAAACTAAAGTTATTCATTTACAAAGGCAGTCAGTCGTGGGTTTGATGCAAGATATTTGTCTAGGCGAAGTTTAAATGAATCAACGGTGCTGCAGTCTATAACGTCGCGGGGAAGCCCATTCCACAAGTTGACAACTCGATTGAAGAAGAAATTCTTAGATTCGTGTGAGTTAAAAGATTTACCGATAATTTTGCAACCGTTTCCCCGCGTATAATTACATTGGTCGATAGTGAAGTACTTACTACAGTTCATATTGTCGATGCCTTTGATGATTTTGAACACTTGAATTTAGTCGCCTCTTAATCTGCGCTGGGTTAAAGGAAATAGATTTAATTCTCTAAGACGCTCTTCGTATGGTTTGTTCTTTAGGCTAGGTATCAGTTTGGTAACTCTACGTTGAACTCGTTCTAGCTTGTCTATATCTTTTTGGTAATAAGGGCACCAGGATTGAACGCAGGAGGAAGACAGAGAGAAGGAGGCAGGGGTAGTGGGAGGAGTAACAACAGGACAAGGGACAACAGGAGGAAGGAAGAGAGAAGGAGGCAGGGGTCGCGGAATGAACACGAGGACGATGAAAAGAATGTTGACGATTAGAAAGAGAATGATGAGAATGACGAGAAAAGAAAGAGGAACATAAGTAGGAGAACGAGTTGGTTGAAATAAGAGGAGAGGATGACGAACAGGAAGAAGAGGAAAAGAAGGAAAAATAGTAGAAAGGAAGAAGAACAAGAGGACGAGATGGAAGAGAAATAGGAAGAGAAGGCCAGAGGAAGAGGAGTAGAAGGAAAAAGAGAATGAAGAGGAAATGTGAGAAGAGGAATAGAAAGAATAGAAAGGAGGAGGAAGAAGATCAAACACATAATAGAAAGATGAGGAGGAGAGGAGTAAAAGGAAGAACACGGGAAGGAAGAAGAGCAGGAGGTGGAGAAGGAAGAAGTAGAACATGAGGAGGAGGAAGAACAAGAGAAGAAGAATAAAGAACAGGAGAAGGAATAAGGACAGAAGAAGAACAGGAGAAGGAGAAGGAAGGACAGGAGGAGGAAAAGGAAGAAGAACAAGAGGAGAAGGAAGAAGAACAGGAGGAGAAGGAAGAAGAACAGGAGGAGAAGGAAGAAGAACAGGAGGAGAAGGAAGAAGAACAGAAGAAGGAAGAACAGGAGAAGGAGGAAGAGGAAGAAGTACAGGAGGAGGAGAAGGATTACATAGGAGTACAAACTGCAACATACCTATTGGTCCTTACGGGGCAGTTTGGATATCTAAAACTACTAATCTACTGATTACGAGGTAGAGAAAACGATAGCAAAGAAGGCAGCTACTCCCCACCCACCTTCCCTCCAGCTAATGCTGGCATGGAAACAGTTGGAAATATACCATGTAGTATGCAAAAACTGACACGGAATTTCGGATAGGACATGGACAAATTGAAAAACAATTGTAATTTAAGCTAACTCTATTGCTACAATTCTAAAATGGAACAGGTGTATAAATATCAATATACATTGTGGTATGCGTTATCACTACATTACGCGTTATTCTGAAAGGAACTGTCTTAATTGGGGATTATTTGCCAAGAAGAACATAAGGAGGAGAAGAGAAAGTAGAAGAAAGAGAAGGAGGAAAGGAAGAAGAATAGGAAGAGGAGGAGGGAATATATCTACCTCAGTGGTTCTTCCACGCGTCACTTTAGAGGGTTATCGAGGCGGTGTTTAAGAACATAAGAACATAAGAAAAATGGAAATCTGCAGAAGGCCTATTGACCCATACGAGGCAGACCCCAGAATTCCTACATCACTATTAGTTCTTTCCCTACACTAAATACATCTCCTACTACAACCTATATCCCCTACACTTCACCAATATTATAGCTACCTAAGAACATCTCCCACTACAACCTATATCCCCTACACTTCACCAATATTATAGCTACCTAAGAACATCTCCCACTACAACCTACTGTATATCCCCTACACTTCACCAATATTATAGCTACCTAAGAACATCTCCCACTACAACCTATATCCCCTACACTTCTTCAATATTACAGCTACCTAAGAACATCTCCCACTACAACCTACTGTATATCCCCTACACTTCTTTAATATTACAGCTACCTAAGAACATCTCCCACTACAACCTATATCCCCTACACTTCTTCAATATTACAGCTACCTAAGAACATCTCCCACTACAACCTACTGTATATCCCCTACACTTCACCAATATTATAGCTACCTAAGAACATCTCCCACTACAACCTATATCCCCTACACTTCTTCAATACTACAGCTACCTAAGAACATCTCCCACTACAACCTACTGTATATCCCCTACACTTCACCAATATTATAGCTACCTAAGAACATCTCCCACTACAACCTACTGTATATCCCCTACACTTCACCAATATTATAGCTACCTAAGAACATCTCCCACTACAACCTATTGTATATCCCCTACACTTCACCAATATTATAGCTACCTAAGAACATCTCCCACTACAACCTACTGTATATCCCCTACACTTCACCAATATTATAGCTACCTAAGAACATCTCCCACTACAACCTATATCCCCTACACTTCACCAATATTATAGCTACCTAAGAACATCTCCCACTACAACCTACTGTATATCCCTTACACTTCACCAATAATATAGCTACCTAAGAACATCTCCCACTACAACCTACTGTATATCCCCTACACTTCACCAATATTATAGCTACCTAAGAACATCTCCCACTACAACCTACTGTATATCCCCTACACTTCACCAATATTATAGCTACCTAAGAACATCTCCCACTACAACCTACTGTATATCCCCTACACTTCACCAATATTATAGCTACCTAAGAACATCTCCCACTACAACCTACTGTATATCCCCTACACTTCACCAATATTATAGCTACCTAAGAACATCTCCCACTACAACCTATATCCCCTACACTTCACCAATATTATAGCTACCTAAGAACATCTCCCACTACAACCTACTGTATATCCCCTACACTTAACCAATATTATAGCTACCTAAGAACATCTCCCACTACAACCTACTGTATATCCCCTACACTTCACCAATATTATAGCTACCTAAGAACATGTTTGATGGTGCTGCTTCAATCACTGGCCAAAACATTATTACGGTACCACAGGAGAGCTTTTAGCGTCAACATTCGATGGTCACCCTATTTCTGGTAATAATTTTGGGGATCCTTTGCACTAGTATCAGGAACTAGAAGAAGATAGAATGATTAGAATAGAATCAATTATGTACGTAATACTCGTTCAAAATACATTGATTAATTTAAAAGAAAATATGAGATTGATATTAAAGTCTACAATATTCTGATTACCCGAAAATAAAAAGCAATGTATTATTTATTTTTTTTCAAAACCGGTCAAGGAAAGACCATGAATGTCTCTGATTTCCTGAAAGCAGTCAAACGTCATTAAACAGAGCGACAAAGATGAGCAGCCTTCGTTTCCTAAAGCTCTTAATTCCACAGGTTCTTGAATAACTCACCAATTTTGCATATAATTACCATATTCATTTGTGTGCTCTTTTTCGTGCTAAATATTTATAAGTTATGCACTATAGTGATGGTATTTCTTTATATGTATGCATCATTTCACGATATTCACATTTACGTATGCCTATATATATTTATTAAGCGACCATACTGTATACAATTATGCTTCAGTATTCCTCTTTTCCATCAACTGAAGGTTTTATATATGTGATTGCTGCTGTGCGTTTCTCTGTCAGTTTCTATGATTTTGGTTGTCATTCGCTAAGATGAACTAGATTTACGCGTTAAAATTTATGAATATCAATTTAACCCGCTGAGTGCCAAGTCCGTATCTATACTATAGCCTACGGACTGGGGTGTTGTCACGCCTAGTGCCAGGTCTGTATATATAAGGACTCGAAGATAAACATTTGTAGCGGCGAAACTACTGCACCAACCGCTTCAATAATTATACCACAAGTATCCTACCGTTCGACCTTCTCGCGACCCCCTCGCTCCCCTGCCACCTCTCAAACACCATGTAAATTATATGTAATTATAGCTGTATAAGCAGTGGTGGGCATCATAATCATATATCCACTTCCGTGAACGCATTTCCGCATCCTCTACCCCTTGCCTTCCGCAACTGCAATTCTGCCAATCAATTAAAAACTATGGTTCCACTAATTCAAAACTGTAAGCTTCGTAAACGCAATCAGGATTTATGATTTTCACTACAAAAAGTGCAAAAACAAGGGTAAATAGTTTGGTTGCGGAGTAAATTTGTATATTTATTAATTATGTATCACATGCTTACCACTCACAGATGTCATAGCTCATATATATCTTCCTCAGTCAGGCCTCACTTATTTTATCAGATTTGTTTATCTTATTGTTATCATTTGGACCGGGATTAATTAGTACTAATTCAAAGAAACAAACAAACAAAAATAGTTTATTAGCCTTTTTTTTTACAATTTGATCATGGGCGATTTACATATTAATCTTATTTGATATAACTAAGGCTGAGCCTTTTAAATAGTAATATTTATTAAAGGCTCCTAAAATATATAATTAAATGTGATACAGACGTAACTGATCGGACTTCGCCATAAAGTCTATTTTCATATTAATATGTTTATCATTTTACTAATACAGAATACACAAATCTACTTTTGCCTGAATATTCTTGGTACTTCCTTGATGAGTACATGACAATGAGAATATTAAAATACCTTACATTGTGATTTATTGGCTACACGTACAGTACATAATAATTAATTCTTGTCTACTTAGAGTCAAAAATACAAACCGTACTCATGCATATAATGTATACACGTATTTATATATACACTTTTTTAATAATACATTATATTTATGATGTTCAAGTAATTCAACCAAAAACATGATTTCATATTACGTGAACGTTCGGGGTCATATAATATAGTGTGGTTATATATTACGTGAACGTTCGGGGTCATATAATATAGTGTGGTTATATATTACGTGAACGTTCGGGGTCATATAATATAGTGTGGTTATATATTACGTGAACGTTCGGGGTCATATAATATAGTGTGGTTATATATTACGTGAACGTTCGGGGTCATATAATATAGTGTGGTTATATATTACGTGAACGTTCGGGGTCATATAATATAGTGTGGTTATATATTACGTGAACGTTCGGGGTCATATAATATAGTGTGGTTATATATTACGTGAACGTTCGGGGTCATATAATATAGTGTGGTTATATATTAACGTTCGGGGTCATATAATATAGTGTGGTTATATATTACGTGAACGTTCGGGGTCATATAATATAGTGTGGTTATATATTACGTGAACGTTCGGGGTCATATAATATAGTGTGGTTATATATTACGTGAACGTTCGGGGTCATATAATATAGTGTGGTTATATATTACGTGAACGTTCGGGGTCATATAATATAGTGTGGTTATATATTACGTGAACGTTCGGGGTCATATAATATAGTGTGGTTATATATTACGTGAACGTTCGGGGTCATATAATATAGTGTGGTTATATATTTTAGCATGGCATTACATTTTAGTACCGGTAAGTACTTAGAATATATTGTTTTGTATTAATCTTAAAAATTGTCTTGTCAACTATTTCTATCAAGTTTTGGGGCAGACTATTCCATTCTTTACATCCAGAGTAGGAAATTAATTTTTTACTTAATTCACTTTTTGTTGTTGTTGTTGTTATTGTTGTTGTTGTTGTTCCCCAAGCTGCCTGGCCGAACAACCCCAAGGCCCTGAGCAAGGCCAAGGCCATAACCAAGCGCCCCAACAGAACCCTCCCTGCCTACCACAATAAAGCCTGGGTGACCGAAGCCACTCCATGGTGGGGAGCTGAGGAGGGTGCGGAACCGCCCAGGAAACCAAAGCCCAACCCAGGGCCCTGTGCCCCTCAGCAATTATGAAGAGAAAGTTGAAGGGCAAAGGAAAAATGTGATGCTTTAGCTTCCAATCTTGGGAGATTGGGAGGTCAATCCACGGAAGAAACGCCGTCACTTGAGATCTAGAAAATATATAAGTAAAAGGAACAGTCAGAGTAAGCTATGAGTATGGCAGAGATCGCTCAGCTCTCACTCTGATAGACCAGCCCATCACCACACTTTTTGGTGTTGGTGGTCTTAATTGATTTTGATTTCTAGTGTTCAAATTGTGAATGTTAGAGGCACTATTGAAAGTGATAATCTGCCTATAATAAAGTTGACTATGGACGAATTTTAGAGATTCCAGTTTATGGACATTTTAAATTTTTAATAGACATAATTCTTTAAAAAGTATATTTGTGTGGTCATAGTAGGCAGCCCCTGCAATTATTCTTACCAATTTCTTTTTTTTAAAGTAACTCCAAAGGACGAACAATCGTCTTTGCGGCAGAATACCATGCAATATTGCAGTACTGCAAATGTGGGTAAAACAGACTATAATAAACAGACTATAATAAATAGTTTTGAGGGCCTCTTTTGAAAGAAAAGGTTTAATTTTATACAAAACACCGGTTAGTTTTGAAAGTTTCCCGTGAATGTACTCTGTATTTGTTCTCCAGTTTAGTCTACTATCAAAATATACCCCTAAGAACTTTGTTGAAAAGCGTCTCTGAAGTTCGTGAACTCCAATTTGTAATTTGATATTATCTGCAACCTTTTTGTTTCACATAAATATAACATAATGAGTTTTTGAAATATTCAGTGAGAGTTTATTTGTTATTAACCAATTATAAAGTTTATTAAATGCTCTGTTTACATCATGAGCAAGTGTTTCCAGACTTGGCCCCGATTTGAATACACTTGTATCATCCACAAACACTACAAATTCTAATATTTTTGAAAAGTGTACTGTATAATATCATTTACATAAATTAGGAAGAGGAGTGGACCCAGTATTGAACCTTTAGGTACCCCTGCATTTATATTTTTACATGTAGAATTTGTGTCATTAATTAATGTATACTGATGTCAACCTGTTAGATAACTTCTGAACCAATCTAAGACATTGTTTCGAACTCCATAGTGATGTAATTTTCTTAATAGAATGGTACGGTCAATGGTGTCGAAAGCTTTGCTTAGGTCTAGGGAAATTCCTATCGTGTAGTGTTTATTGTCCAATGAATTGGTATTTTAGTAGGCTGATTGAGGTGACAAGTTTTTTTCCGGAAGCCAAACTGATTTGTAATTAGTATATTATTTGATTCTAGAAAATACATAAGCCTATTATAAAACAAAAAAAATCGATAATTTTGCAGGTCACAGGGAGTATGGATATTGGGCGATAATTTGTAATATTTTGTTGATCTCCGTTTTTATAGATTGGTATTACTTTAGCTAATTTCAAAAGACCCGGAAATAAACCTGTATTAAATTAGTTGTTTATTAGCCTGGATAAAATTGGTGCTAATGTATGCACTGCTAGCTTTATAACTTTAGCATGAATATCATCAAGGCCTTATTTAAGGGCATGACTTGTGTTTACCTTTGACCCTTTGGCCCTCATGGGAATTATATTATATATATAAATTCAATCTGTCAGTCCTCAATGTGACTCCCCCTTATTTTATCAAATTAACAAGGGGTTTTAACAGTTAAATATTACATTAATAATTGGTGCTACATTGCTAATATTACATTAATAATTGGTGCTACATTAATAATTGGTGCTACATTGCTAATATTACATTAATAATTGGTGCTACATTAATAATTGGTGCTACATTGCTAATATTACATTAATAATTGGTGCTACATTAATAATTGGTGCTACATTGCTAATATTAATAATGTGGTCCTTAATTAACAAGGGGTTTTAACAGTTAAATATTACATTAATAATTAGTGCTACATTAATAATTGGTGCTACATTGCTAATATTACATTAATAATTGGTGCTACATTAATAATTGGTGCTACATTACTAATATTAATAATGTGGTCCTTAATTAACAAGGGGTTTTAACAGTTAAATATTACATTAATAATTGGTGCTACATTGCTAATATTACATTAATAATTGGCACTACATTAATAATTGGTGCTAGATTGCTAATATTAATAATGTGGTCCTTAATTAACAAGGGGTTTTAACAGTTAAATATTACATTAATAATTGGTGCTACATTGCTAATATTAATAATGTGGTCCTTAATTAACAAGGGGTTTTAACAGTTAAATATTACATTAATAATTGGTGCTACATTGCTAATATTAATAATGTGGTCCTTAATTAACAAGGGGTTTTAACAGTTAAATATTACATTAATAATTGGTGCTACATTGCTAATATTAATAATGTGGTCCTTAATTAACAAGGGGTTTTAACAGTTAAATATTACATTAATAATTGGTGCTACATTGCTAATATAATAATGTGGTCCTTAATTAACAAGGGGTTTTAACAGTTAAATATTACATTAATAATTGGTGCTACATTGCTAATATTAATAATGTGGTCCTTAATTAACAAGGGGTTTTAACAGTTAAATATTACATTAATAATTGGTGCTACATTGCTAATATTAATAATGTGGTCCTTAATTAACAAGGGGTTTTAACAGTTAAATATTACATTAATAATTGGTGCTACATTGCTAATATTAATAATGTGGTCCTTAATTAACAAGGGGTTTTAACAGTTAAATATTACATTAATAATTGGTGCTACATTGCTAATATTAAATAATGTGGTCCTTAATTAACAAGGGGTTTTAACAGTTAAATATTACATTAATAATTGGTGCTACATTGCTAATATTAATAATGTGGTCCTTAATTAACAAGGGGTTTTAACAGTTAAATATTACATTAATAATTGGTGCTACATTGCTAATATTAATAATGTGGTCCTTAATTAACAAGGGGTTTTAACAGTTAAATATTACATTAATAATTGGTGCTACATTGCTAATATTAATAATGTGGTCCTTAAGTGTATATTTGCCTTTATTATGGCTAATTATTAAGAGCAGGGCACTTTTTGAAATTATTGTATTGATATTTTAATTAAATTATTAATTTGAATTAGAGTTTTACTTGTAATCTATATATTGTTAATTGCACCACAACACCAAACACCTCCAATGAAATTAATGAACGCATATATTATGTGATCCACCGGCATTCGAGCCTGGGTTATCACCCACAGATTTTTAAACAGACTTGTGAGTTTGAGGGCATGGATGTGATTGCAGGAGTACTTCCGCTATTCAAACACGCAGATATGTGATGAGATTGACGCAAATAAAAATCTGTCAATAAAATCAGACTTTTGCAACTACAGAATATGCTGTTTACGGAAGTGATAGTGGAAGTGCCCACCCCTGTGTATAAGAATATAAGAATAAATATAAATAAATGAATAATTACCAGTGATTTTATGCTACAAGATTTGGTGATAATTATTAGTGTGTGTGTGTAAGGGATAAAAGACAAGCTCAATGTATATCAATGATCATTATTTGAAGATAATGTGATAAAAATACTCGTGGTTGTGTGGCGCAATTTGCGGACCCGTAGATTGTCTCCTGAGTGTGCTTACATCCCCATAGAAATTGTGCGTCGAAAAAGCCCTTCATACTTAATGTTGATATACTCTAAATACTCTCTAAGTGCGCTTGCAAAGAACAAAATTAACTCGATTTTTTTTTACATAATGCATTTGTGTAGAAATTTGCGTAATTATGGTGCCTCTCGTGCGCATACGTACACCACAAAAATATGTGTGTGTACTAAATGTAGTCCTTATTCAACATAACACTACTTGAAATGCCTGCATTCGTCGAAACCAGACGGTGGGAGCAGATGCAAGTTGGCTGAACACCCTAAAAAGGGCGATAAAGTCTACAGTATTTAGGAAGGGAAGAGGGTGTGTAGACCAGATTTGTGCCTTGAAAATAATGTGTTGTGAAGGAATATTTGGTGAAGGAACAAGAGTTGCATGCTGCCTTTATGGACTTACAAAAGGAGTTGATAGTGAAGTATTGAAAATATACTGAGTACCTGGTAAGTTGCTGAAAGTGGTGAAGAGCATGTATGAGGGTGCAAAGGCGGCAGTACGTTGGGAGAATGAACAGAGCGAGTTCTTTTATCTGAATGTTGGGTTAAAGCAAGGGTGTGTGATATCCCCATGGTTGTTCAATATATACTGTATGCGGATGGAGTCATGACAGAAATACATGGAAGAGCAGTGGATGTTCTGTACCGCTGATAAGAGAAGGAAATAAGTGGAAGTTGCCTGTACTGCTGAATGCTGATGATAGTTCTGATAGTGAGTGGGAGTTGCAGGGTCTGGCAAAGTGTGACAGTGTGTGAATAACGGAATCTAAAAGTTAATGCAGGGAAGAGTAAGGTTTCGGTCTTTGAGATGGGAGCAGTCACAGAGTGTGAGTGTGAGGTGAGGTGAGTGTGAGGTGAGGTTGAAAGATCAAGAAATGTCAGCTCATTTAAGTATTTGGGCAGTGTGTTGAGTAAAGATGGGAGTATGGAGTAAGAAGTGCAGGAGAGGGTGCAACAGGGTAAGAAGGTTGTAGGAATGCTGAAAGCAGTAACAAGTAATAGGGTGGTCAGCATGGAAGTAAAGGTGTCCTTGCATGATAGTGTGGTAATCCCGACATTGACATACGGGAGTGAAGCATGGGTGCTGTTGGAGAGACACAAACCAAAAGTGAGAGGGGTGGAAATTAGATACTTGAGAAGTGTGTGCAGAGTTACATGGTGGGACAGGCGGACGAATGAGGAAGTACGAGAGTGGTGTTGTGTGGATGTTGATGTGCTGGAAAGTGTGAAAAGGAACACCTTGAGATGGTTCGGCCATGTGGAACGCATGGGAAGTTAGAGAATTACTAAGAGAGTGTACAACAGTGAAGTGGAAGGACAGAGAGGGAGAGGTAGACCGATAAAGAGGTGGAAGGATGGAGTTAAGCAGTATATGAGTGAAATCGGTGTTGGATGGTAGGAGGGGCATCGACTGACTCTGGACAGATTCCCCCTTTAGGGATCATGACTTCTGGAAATAAATAGATAGATAGATTTACATCGTTACTTTCATCTCTCTAAATGTGATATCAGCTACCTATTATTGGTAAAAAATGGACTAGATGAGTACTTTTTTTACCACTATTCTTCTTTTTTCATCTAACATGATAGATTTAGCCAACAAAAACAACAAACAACAATGGTAAATCAGCCGACACTGTGGGTGACACAAGGTCGATAATACTCTGGCATTCTGCGGGTTAAGCAGCTAATGTGAGTGTGTGGAAGGCCAACTAACTCAATATAATAGGCACTGGGTGATAGATTCTGATTTTGCAGGCGTAAGATATATTAATAACCATAATTTTAACTGTGCAGGGCAATCAGTAGTAGTAGAGTATTAACTCATTCCTCATGGGCATAAACAAATGGATGGTGTGATTGAAGGATGAATGTTGTATTATGTATGCAGGTCACTAAACAGATCAGGATGATGTTGATGTCAGCTTTATTGTAGTTCTGGGATCTAATCTTAGTAATGTTTCGTTTTGGCTTGGGGGAAATTATCAATTCCAAAAAGCAATACAGTGTGATTGCAGTACACTGTGAAGGTAATATATATGACTGTGTGAGTTATGCTCTGTATCAAAGTAATACAGTGAGGGTACACAAATGTATATGTGTGTGTGTGTGTGTGTGTGTGTGTGTGTGTGTGTGTGTGTGTGTGTGTGTGTGTGTGTGTGTGTGTGTGTGTGTGTGTGTGATTACTACACTCTAAAAATGTTGTATAGTAAATTATAAGATTGTAGTACACTGAGAGTATAATCAATTCGAGTGAATAGTACGCTGTATGTAAGGAGAGTATTGAATGTAAGTAATACTGTATAATGTGAACAATGATATTACCCGGTGTGTTTCTATACATAAGTTGTATCTTCAGCTCTCTGGGAATCCTCTTCATGACTCCTGAAGAAACCTCCAGAGAGTGACATTGTTGTATTTAGAATATAATGTTCGTTCTTTCGTGTAACAATAACTTATTGTTACTATTACTATTGTTGTTATCATTATTATTATTATTAGCAATACTAATAATAATAATAATAATAATAATAATAATAATAACTGTGAAAGAACTTATTTATTTATAATACAAATATGTTAACTAATATTACTATTTATTGTGTTTTTATTTGCTCTTGAAAGACTTAGTTGGTACATGTAGTCTACACCGCTATTATGTTATGAAAATCAGTTAGTCGGTGTGCAGAATAAACTAATGAAACAGGGCAGTATATTAATAATTACTCGCTATATATGATGATGCAAAGAAAAATGATTTTTCTTTGCGTAATAGGAATATAAATGGAACGATTGAAAACAGAGAGAGAGAGAGAGAGGGAGAGATGCTCTATGCTAAAGTTGGCTAGCGTGGACCGCTTGGGACATTTTCTTAGTCCTTGTGGATTTCAATGCAGTCACTGGCACTGCCAGAGCCAGGGCTAGCTACAAGAACTATGTAGGTCTTCATGGCTCTGGTAACGGGATTGTCAATAGTACTCTCTTTCTGAACTTAGCAAGTTCCAGGAAATGAAGGATTGTGGGATCCTGGTTCCAGAGACCAAACTTACTTCGTTGTACTTGGTATTCCAATTCTGGCATTGTTTTGATAGAGATATATCACATTCTTGTGGAGACTCATTGTAGAATCATTAAGAACCATTGGCTGTACAGGAGTGCTGAGTTCTTTGCTCCACAGGCTAGTTGTTGCTACTCTTTGGCTGTACTCCAAAACTAGAAAAATCTAAAAAAAATATCTGCATGGTTTTCATCTTGAGAAGTTAATGGTTGAGAAGTGTGTGAGGGAGTATGAAGTGACTGTCTCAATTCAATTTGAAGAACTTGGTTCCCTGGAAGACCCTGTGGGAAAGCTTCAAACGTGAGGCAATTGGGCAGCTGTTGTATGCGTTAGAGCTTAACCAAAGTCAAGGAGGGACTTTTTATTAGGCAAGACACAGAATATTATACAGGAGAGCCGTGCTACTGTCACTGAGCTTGACTTTGGTAATGATGCAGTGACCCTAGCGGAGTCACTATAGATTCTCACACTAGTTCTCAAGGCACTACATGAGGAGTCGGAGCCCCTGGGTCTAAGGTATCTTGGAATAAGAGCTTTTGGGGAGTTGTTTGGGCGAAGCAGTGCATACTGTACAATTATGTGGCTAGACATGTGGCTTGGATAAATTAACTTATGTTGGTAGTGATATCCATAAACAGTGGTGGGTCAGGCCACGATCTTGTTCGTCATCTTGTCCTAGCATATTGGGTTATGAATGTTCTTAATCCACTGGACCCCAGCGCCGCAGCATATGCATCGGCAATGTATGTAATGCTAAACCCCATGCAGCGCCGCATAGGGTGCGTCGCGGTTAATTACTCCTGTCCTATGGCAACTAGAGGGCTCAGATTTGTATGGGAACTGTGTAAGTATCCCAAACAACAATGTCGATGGTTGAAAACCCTCAAATTCCAGCCACGTGCACGTGAGCAATCAAAACCGTGTTTTGCATGATTTTGCCTACCCCTTTCCCCATGTTAATTCCGACTTTCGGGCGCCCCGTAGGACCCCTTAATGACCTAGGGGATTGTTTTTGTTTTTGTTTTTTTTCCTTCATTTCTAACCCATTCCAGGTGGTTTCTGGAAAACAATTTTTTTTGACAACCTGCCGGGCCTGGAGTGTACATTTATATTATATTGCCTGGGGCTCAGTGGGTTAAGAGTATATGGCGATAATGATACCTGTGCAGAAGGACGAAGTTACGGATCTTCAAAACACTGATACTCTATGTCTTGTTATATGCTTATGAGACATGGACACTTAACGTGATTTAGAGAGACACATCAACTCTTTTGGTACCAAGTGTCACCGAAGGATCATGGGGTACCGCTAGTATGATCACATATCAAACCCGCGCCGACTCTTTGAAAGACATATTGGGTGCATAGTCTATTACCGCCAGCTTCAGCTATATGGGCTCGTTTCCTACCATATACAGTATACACCATACTGTACATAATACATATATACATAACTAACAGATTGTAGGTATGTAAATAATAATGTAAGCTAATGTATACAAAAAGGGATCAAGAATCAATGTTATAAAGATTAATGGCATTCATGTTCCTCAACTAAAAAAAATATATGTTATCCATTTCATGTTTGCATAAAAATGTGGCCGAAGCAAACATGAACAAATGGAATACGCATGTAATCTATACTGGTGTTGTATGAACTAAAACAACGACACTTTTGTTTATACTTTTTTTTGTTTTATATATTGTCAATCCAAGCATCGAAATTAGTGCATGTACTGTAGTAAAATTATGAAAAGTAAAGTAATAATTTTTAAAATTGTCGATGTTTTCGTGGGATTCTCTAAAATGTGTTAATGCATGGCAGTGAGTGGTAGTGCCGTGTTTTTATCCTCTGGTTATTATATTATGTAATTTGCGCTGTACCATTGTGGCTGTGCAGAGGATATTTCAATGCACCTGTAAATATATAATGTGTGTGTGTGTGTGTGTGAGAGAGAGAGTTACGCAGATACTAAGACCACACAGACCGTGTGATCCCTACTAGGTAGTCCGGCCTTAATACTACTAGAAACAGGGACAGTTTATAGCAGAAGAATAGGACAGCTAAGTAGAGGGCTCTCTCCACATCCTCCGGCTAAAAAGCCGCACAGGAAAATAGGTCGCATCCACACATTGCTTAGAGCAGGGGTTCTTAACCTAGCACCGCGCCCCCCTTTCGTCAGGACTGTATCCATGATGCCCCCCTTTCCCCCCCCCCCACGCCTCTGATGCCTAGATATTTTTTATTTTATGTTTTTATCCATTCCATATGGATGCTTAAGACGCAAGATACTGTAAAAAGGGCGAAAAAATAACCAATCTGCATGCAAGGATTAAAACTGATTAATGGTTTTATGTCAACACTACATGTAGTTGCTCGGAATGACGGTTGTGAATTTTTCCTATCAAAGTTTTTATTTATATATGTCTTTGCGATTACCCGGTGTGCATTTGAATAGCCTAGCCCTATTTTGAACTTTGATTACCCCACGCCCCCCTAGCATTGTCAAACGCCCCCCTAGGGGGGGTGCGCCCCCCTGGTTAAGAAACATTGGCTTAGAGGATTAATTATAGGCTCTCAGATGGCATAACCTCGAGATCATCAACCTTAGAGCTTGCTATTATTGGTTGGTTTTCACTTGATAAGCATAATTTTAGTTATTTGTACCTACACACAACATTTGACACTTGTCAATATTGTAGGGCGTTTGCCACTTTTCTGACTATTCCACAAATTTCCTTAAGTCTGATTGTAGGCTATATCCGTTTTCCTTGCGTAAGACTATGTTCCCATTTTTGTATCGTCAGCAAGTTTGTAGATCATGTTATTCAGACCTGCATCAATATCATGTACTGTATATACTGTAGATAATAAACAAAACCGGACCAAGGACCGACCCTCGAGGTACAACGTTGGTAACAAGCACCCATTTTTATTTGTTTCCATTAATAACTCTTTGCTTTCTGTCTGTAAGCCAACTATATATAGATTGATGTACTCGTACATTGCTATTTATCCCTAGCATTTCTTACTTATCTAATAACATATTGTGGGTAACTTTGTCGAATGGTTTTTGAGAGTCGAGGTAAACTATGTCAAGCGCCTTAGTTGATCGAGTTATTTATAGGAAATATTTAATTATCAAATTTGAGAAGGTTTGTTAAGCACGACTTTCTGGTTCTAAACCCGTGCTGGCTGTCTCTAATTAATTCATTAGATTTTAGGCACTCAACAATTTTATCTCTTAAAATAGTTTCAAGATGTGTTCCTATTACTGTCGTCAAACGTATTGCTCTATAATGTCCTGCTTTGGCTAAAGGGGGGTCACCGGCCTTTTTATTATCTTTCTCTCCTCTTCTCTTTTTCCCTGACTTGTATCCATTCGGCCCCATTCAGCCAACTGTTTTAAGACGTTTATCCCCATCCAGGTGTCGATTTCTTCCTGGCGAGCGATAGCGAGCCAGCATTGTATGGAGAAATCCGGCTTCGCCGGCGACATTTTTCTATCGAAAAATTTACAAATTTAGTGCTGTCAAAACAAAATATATATATATGCTGGCTCGCTACCGCTCGCCAGGAAAATATTGACACATGGATGGGGGGGTAAACGTCTTAAAACAGTAGGCTGAATGGGGCCGAATGTATATAAAGCCAAAGAGAGAGGGAGAGAAAGATAAACAAAAGCGAGGTGGGCTCCCTTAATCACCCTTTATATGAGTGGATGTGAGTTCACTGTTTTCCAATCATAAAGGACGCCTCTCTACTGTAGTAATTACTAAGTATTATAATGGTCAGGGATTCGCATAAGTCTTCTTTAACTTGTTGTAATATAGAATTATGGACATTTTCAGCCCCGGAAGTTTTGTTAATATTTAAATTACTCAATGTTCATAATATTTCAATGGAGAGAGAGAGAGAGAGAGAGAGAGAGAGAGAGAGAGAGAGAGAGAGAGAGAGCGAGAGCGAGAGAGCGCCTGTTGGGAAGATGGTTGCCTAAATAATAGAAAGGGGTATGATTGTGACTAGCACTCACCACTGTCCACAAACATGTTACGTATGGAACAATGGAGGAAACATAGCGATAAGGGAATTACTGCGAGGCAGATTGTTAATTGGCTTGCAATTTTTAGGGAACGATTGAGACCGAAATACTATTGATATATTCGAGAACAATTGAAGCGAATGTATAATTCAAAATATGATACAATAGAACAACATGAATATAAATCAAGTCTCATTTATATTGTAATAAACTGTAAAGTCTGATTGCAAATTTTGTGAGAAGAAACAAATATTTAAAGGATTATAAAGGATAACATGTATCTTAAAAACCTTGCAGCCCAATCCAGGGAGATTCTCTAGGCGAGGAGAACAAACGTGGAATGTACACATTGGAGACAATTTTGTTTAACTTCGTTCTTAAACTGCTTTACTGGATAACCAAGTAGGCCTACAGCTTATGTGGACACTACTTATTCAAGGTAGGTATATAGCTTCCCGGTAGTTCCATAAAGAGATATTATTGCAAGTCAGTTCCTGGCGTAAATATTCTCAGCAATTCTTCACATGTTATACATAACCATGTTGTTTGTAGTTGCCTAGTATTGTAAGGGCATCATCCCCCCCAAAAAAAAAATAAAAAAATAAAAAATAAAAAAATAAAAATACAGTCGACATCAGTAGAAGCTTGAGTTGCGGGAATGCTAGACAGTGTGACATCATGAGGTCATGTGCGCCATCTATGGGTAGGGAACCACTGGAGCCGTCGAGCGACCACACTGTCATTCGTTGAAATTCCTCCGGGTTTGATTGTCCATTTGTCATCAAATCCACAACGAGATAAAATACAACAAAATGTAAGAGAACAGATCTTATATCTGATAACAGTTGCACATATGCTATAAATTTATTTAAATTACAACCATGACTTATATACAGGGTGTCCCAAGAGGAAAGGGCATAACTTTGGGAAATGATAGAACAAAATATTCTAAGCCTAAAATGTTTTATAGGAAATATTCAAAATCTCGACCGGTATAGCGATATTGCATGTTAAAAATTGTATTTTCTTCAGTATTTACCCATAAGGCTGGCCTAGCTGTCCTAGTGCTTACCACAACTCCATCTAACTGCTATTATTTAACCATGTTATTATAAAGATATTATAATTATGTAAGTTGCAAAATGATTATAGACATATTAGCTCAATTTGGACCAATTGGAAACTATTTGACATGGAAGAGTCCATTACAGTGATGCAGAGGAGGACACTACATTAAACTTTCAATATCTTTTTAATGGTTGATATTTGGAATTTTTGTTATAGAAAAATTTATGCTTAGAATACCTTGTTTTATCATATCACAACGTTATGCCCTTTCCTCCTGGGACACCCTGTATATATTGAGAGGGAGAGAGAGAGAGAGAGAGAGAGAGATGGTTGGGGAATGGAGTTCTATGAAATATACTGATTATGCCAGACAGAGGGGGGGATATGTCGTCGTAAATGTTTTCAGCATCGTTTGTCCACCATGCTAACTCCGCCCGCCACCACTGTCAAACTAATGGAAACTAATGTCCAGGTTAAAGGTTGTTGTTGTTGTTGTTGTTCCCCAAGCTGCCTGGCCGAACAGCCCCAAGGCCCCGAGCAAGGCCAAGGCCATAACCGAGCGCCCCCACAGAACCCTCCCTGCCGACCACAATAAGGCCTGAGTGACCGAAGCCACTCCATGGCGGGGAGCTGAGGAGGGTGCGGAAATGCCCGGATAATCAAAGCCCCACCCAGGGCCCTGTGCCCCTCAGCAATTATGAAGAGAAAGTCGAGGGGCAAAGGAAAAATGTGACGCTTTGGCTTCCAATCTTGGTAGATTGGGAGGTCAATCCACGGAAGAGACGCCGTCACTTGAGATCTAGAAAATATATAAGTAAAAGGAACAGTCAGAGTAAGCTATGGGTATGGCAGAGATCGCTCAATTTTCACTCTGATAGACCAGCCCATCACCATCCAAGTTAAAGGTTGTATGAGGCACTGGAGGGACTGTACGATAGATTTATTAGACAGTTCGGAGATATTTAGTATACTGTACAGTCGACTTAAATTGTAATTAAAATTCACATATAAATGACACTTTTTGTATGAAAGGAGACAAAAGGTAAGCCTACCTACCTGTAGTTAGTGTCGCTTCAAACTGAAAGTGCGATGTACAACATAGTTGAATTCCATGTTTGGACAAGCATAGACAATTATTCACACATATCTGAAGAAGTATTTATTATAATGACACTAGAGTTATCTATATTCTAGAGGCTGAAAGACGACGATAGTTGATATTGTTGACTCTCTATCAGATACACATATTTTCGTCACATTAGCATGATTATTTACATTATACATGTACGTAAGAGATATGCTGTATATTATCGTATGACTTAAACAGAGCTCCAGTTCAATTACTTGCAGGGCGAGTAGAGGGCAGTTTTTTGTGAAGTATGCTATAAGAGGAGTTGTGAGAACTTGATCAATACATTCGACAAACTATAATAAACAGAGGTTGTACAGCACTACAGACCAAGAAATAGAAACATCAAACATATTACTAGATTCATATAGTTTGAAGTTCATTATGTAGTTCAGATAGCACAAATGGCGACGTGTTTGATAGCACATATATTACTTTCATAGATTGTATCAACATACATTGTTAACGCAATATGACTTTAGGTATAATAATATATAAATTATATATTGACAGAGTTGCTTACTATTACCAAGGGATTATGTATATGTAATCAACCAACCTGTGATTACTACAGGATTTATGACTCAGGGCCCCATGGTTGTATGTCCCAATTATTCGTCTGGTGTCGTCCATAAGGCGGATTACGACCACAGCCTTCCATACCTAGAATCACTCAATTTGTGTTAATAAGAAAAGGAATGTTTTATATCCAGCCTTACGTTGTCTGTATGCCTTACACTGTTGTGGTTGAAGTCTCTACGATTTATTTACAATATATACAGAATAAGATATCTGTTTAGGGGGATTCTTATTATATATATATATATATATATATATATATATATATATTTATTTATTTATTTTTTCTTCTGGTGTCCTCTTTTTACCTCCATCAAACTTTAAAATATTACCCCAATACCCTCCTTTGGGATACATTTTTGCATTTTTAGTAGAAAAAGGGGTATTCTGCAGAACAACTACTCAATTACGAGATTCCTGTCTTATGGTTGTGTTTTTCTTTTGTTTTTACCTTACTCAAGGGACCTTACAGATGCGCGGATACGTGCTACTTTTCTAATTTTGTCAATTTTATTTTCACTCTCCTATACAAATTTCAGTCCTCCTCAGCTGGGTGAGTCGAGCCTCAGCGGTCGTCAATCAAGAGCACTTTTGTTTATATTTTTGGGCTCTTCCTGAAACACGACCGCTCTCTCTCAGTCTATGATATTTAGTAGCCAATCAGAATTGAGCTATAACCTTACCCAAACGTGACGTCACTACATTTGGTGCACTCTGACTGTGTGGTCTGATAACATTATTATTTATTTACTTCATATTCTGCACTTTGTCGTTACTTATGACTTTCCAAGTATTTACATATACTTTTCATTTATATTTAGTCATCTTTGTATATATCTTTCCCTTGAATATAGATATCATGTTTGTGGATCATTTGGTCACTCACTTCCGTCATTTGTCATGTCCACGAGCATCCAGCTGGTCACCATTCCTTTTCGGATTTTGGGTGAGGGATAAAATAGGGGTGATATGGGAATAATTCTGAATTTATAATATTGAAAAGTAACACAACCCCAAAATGTTAAAATCCGAGCCAGTTTTGGCAAAAGTTGGCTCAGATTTGGCCATTTTTAACATCCCCCCCCCCCAAGCTGTTAGGCCATGAAGATTATTAACCCATTCCTGTTCTAAATAGATCATTATTTCAATAGGTCACAGGATTAATGAGGGTCTCAGCCCATCGCGGATCCTACGGTTGACTCTGAAGTCTGCACATTACCCCAATCCGAGTCAACCTTATATTTTCAATTTTGGTGTTTGTATACTCTGAAAATTGGTCAATTCCGAACCAAACTTTGTTCTCTTATTGTCTTTTTCTGTTCTTTCTTTACTCTGAAAATTTACCAAATCCTAGCCAACTTTCTTTTTGCAATTTACGGTATTTTTGCCTTTAAAATTTGACCAAATCCGAGCCAACTATACAGTATTTGTTTGTAATCCGAGCCAACTATACAGTATTTGTTTGTAATCCGAGCCAACTATACAGTATTTGTTTGTAATCCGAGCCAACTATACAGTATTTGTTTGTAATCCGAGCCAACTATACAGTATTTGTTTGTAATCCGAGCCAACTATACAGTATTTGTTTGTAATCCGAGCCAACTATACAGTATTTGTTTGTAATCCGAGCCAACTATACAGTATTTGTTTGTAATCCGAGCCAACTATAGAGTATTTGTTTGTAATCCGAGCCAACTATAGAGTATTTGTTTGTAATCCGAGCCAACTATAGAGTATTTGTTTGTAATCCGAGCCAACTATACAGTATTTGTTTGTAATCCGAGCCAACTATACAGTATTTGTTTGTAATCCGAGCCAACTATACAGTATTTGTTTGTAATCCGAGCCAACTATACAGTATTTGTTTGTAATCCGAGCCAACTATACAGTATTTGTTTTTTAATGTTAGTGGTTTTTTTACTCTGAAAAGTGGTAAAATCCGAGCCAACTTTTTGTTCTTCCAATTTTGGAGTTTTTGGACTCTGAAAAAATTCCCAAATCTGAGCCAACCTTGATAATTCTGCAGAACAATTACTACTCTTTGTTTTGTTAAGTTTTATATTTTTGTATTTTAAAGGAATATTATGGTGTATTTCATTGTTAGAAAGTGAGGAAAGCAGTTTCTATTGCCATTCTCATTGCTAATTGTAATTCCGATACCCCTACAATGAAGGGGAGAGTTTGGGAATGCGGGGTTTTGGGTGGGGGAAAAACAGGGTAATATGGGAATAACTCTGAATTTGAAATATTGAAGAGTCACAAAACTTCAAAATGAGAAAATCCGAGCCAAGTTTGGGCAAAAGTTGTGGGTATTCTGCAGAACAACTACTCAATTACGGGATTCCTGTCCAGCCAAAGCTGGTATCTCATAAATTGCAGGTTTCCTATCGCTCGCCAGGAATATATCGACAACAACATGACACGAAAGGTCTTAAAATCGTTTAATGGGCCAAATGTCTTAAAATCTCAAAACTAATGGGCCTAAACATGAGCAAAAAGGGGGTCAAGAAATCCCCCTTAAGGCAGAGTAATGCAGGCGCTTTGTGCAGCACATGTGTCGTATTTCTCACTAGGGAATATCGTGTGTTCTCATATAGGTGTTCGTTGAGGCCGGTGTAATCCTCTTAGTGGCAATGTTGGCTCGGGTGTGGAGGGCTAAGAGGTTCAAGATGTTGGTGAAGGAGTCAAATATACTGAATAATTTGGTTCCACGTTTACTCGACATTATAACAGTACTTGTATAAAATAATCTCTTATCTTGCGTGGCCTCATCATTCTGAAATATCCCAAGCTAACTTAATCCTACCTAGGGGAGGTGTGGTGGAGTGGTCTTGCCACTGAACTGGTAATCCAATGGACCTGGGTTCGAATCCCGATATGTCAATGTGAAGATATCATTGGGATGGAATTTGTGTTGTACAGTACCTAGTATCATGCATTACCATAAAGCCCACCGAAACGCAAAACAAAATACCCTCATTGTTCCCTGATTAAATAGCACTGCATGAATACTCCCATACTCAAAATATGCTACAGGGGTGCAATCCCTAGTAAGTAAAATTCTCAATAGGAGGCGTTCTGAGAGAGAGGGTCCGAGCCTATGGGATGAGACAGTGAAGCACAGAGGCAAAGCAGCTTCAGAGACGGGGCTGCTTCGAGCCGTGAGTGGGTGCTTCACATGTCTCGATTTTTGTCTTGGGGAGTGATAGCCAGCCTGTAATTTTGGAGGAACTGGCCTTCGGCCGGAAAATTGTTCTACCAAAAATTGTACAAATTAATCTTGAAGGGGGTTCTTGAGGATGTTTGTTTTAAGCTTGGTGGAGGCGTAGGTAGGAAACTAAAATAATAAGTAAATAAATTAATAAATAACAACTACCCCATGAAATATTTCGAGTGTTAGCTTTGGTGCTGAGGACCATGGTGTAGAGGATGGAGGTGTCTACTAGGCTCAATACAGTGCTTCTGTGTTACCTGTTTTTAATAACTTAGCACTTTCTATTTTATTTAAACATAACGAAATACAAACTGGGGAATCTAGTATAGCCTAAGCAATCATATTGTAATCTAGTCTTACCGAAATCTGCATCAAATTATTAAATCCTAACCTGACTTATTCAATCTAAGATAATCCAACCTAGCTTAATCTAACATACCCTAATCCCATACAAATTACCCTAACCAACGCAATACTTCATTGAATGACAATATTTAATATCAATGAAAACATCAATGACATTTCATTAACTAGTCATATTATTGAAAACATTAGAAGGTATGGCATTAATAAATTATACGAATATTTATTTGTATATTAAATATATCCATTCAATGATGTAATTAGTAATTATTGTTTTGTGATCATTTGATTCAATCGGAGGTCAACTTCACTGGTAAAACATATTTGCTTAAACTGCGTTGGCTAAGGTCATTTTATATGCTACGGTAAGTTAGATTAGACAAGGTTTGATTGTCTTGGATTGGATAGGTCAAGTTAGGGTTTAAATAAATGTAAGTTAGACTCTATTATGATAGCTTTGATTAGGGTACACTAGATTTCCCTAGTTTGTGTTGTATAAGGTTAAATTAAGATATATAATGCTAAGCCATTATAAATAGGTAACACAGAAGCACTTTATTGAGCCTATTAGACACTTCCATCCTCTACACCATGACCCTAAGCACCAAAGCTAACACTGAAATAGTTAAGTTGAATTTGGCTTGGCAAGGCACGGTAAGTTCATTTATATCTTGCGAGAGAGGTTCAATCTGTTGATATTGTTATTGTTTGTCAGTATAATTCGTATATCTTAAATTACTTCTACTGTATTTCACCAAGGAAAACACTAGCTATTCTTCAGCTTAGAAAGAGTGTAGCTAAGAGGCTAAAAGTATGGCCTACTAGTTCACTAATTCATTTTCTCGTTTTAAGGGCGCAAAGCCATTTCCTCATGCAATTATGGGAGTATGTGGTTGTTTGAGGCGGGCTACTTGTATGTCTCAAACACCTGGGTGGGTGTATGTTGTGTATGGGTGTATGTGGTGTATGCTGTATATGGGTGTATGTTGAGTATGCTGTATGTGGTGTATGCTGTATATAGGTGTATGTGGTGTATGCTGTATATGGGTGTATGTTGTATATGGGTGTATGTGGTGTATGTTGTATATGGGTGTATGTGGTGTATGTTGTATATGGGTGTATATGGTGTATGTTGTATATAGGTGTATGTGGTGTATGTTGTATATAGGTGTATGTGGTGTATGCTGTACAGTATATGGGTGTATGTGGTGTATGTTGTATATGGGTTCATGTGGTGTATGTTGTATATGGGTGTATGTGGTGTATGTTGTATGTGGTGTATGTTGTATATGGGTGTATGTGGTGTATGCTGTATATGGGTGTATGTGGTGTATGCTGTATATGGGTGTATGTGGTGTATGCTGTATATGGGTGCATGTGGTGTATGTTGTATATGGGTGCATGTGGTGTATGCTGTATATGGGTGTATGTGGTGTATGTTGTATATGGGTGTATGTGGTGTACGTTGTATATGGGTGCATGTGGTGTATGTTGTGTATGGGTGTATGTGGTGTATGTTGTATATGGATGTATGTGGTGTATGCTGTATATGGGTGCATGTGGTGTATGTTGTATATGGGTGTATGTGGTGTATGTTGTATATGGGTGTATGTGGTGTATGCTGTATATGAGTGTATGTGGTGTATGCTGTATATGGGTGTATGTGGTGTATGTTGTATATGGGTGTATGTGGTGTATGTTGTACATGGGTGTATATGGTGTATGTTGCATATGGGTGTATGTGGTGTATGTTGTATATGGGTGCATGTTGTATATGGATGTATGTGGTGTATGTTTGTATGTGGTGTATGTTGTATATGGGTGTATGTGGTGTATGTTGTATATGGGTGTATGTGGTGTATGTTGTATATGGGTGTATGTGGTGTATGTTGTATATGGGTGTATGTGGTGTATGTTGTATATGGGTGTATGTGGTGTATGTTGTATGTGGTGTATGTTGTATATGGGTGCATGTGGTGTATGTTGTATATGGGTGTATGTGGTGTATGTTGTATATGGGTGTATGTGGTGTATGCTGTATATGGGTGTATGTGGTGTATGTTGTATATTTGTGTATGTGGTGTATGTTGTATATGGGTGCATGTGGTGTATGTTGTATATGGGTGTGTGTGGTGTATGTTGTATATGGGTGAATGTGGTGTATGTTGTATATGGGTGTATGTGGTGTATGTTGTATATGGGTGTATGTTGTATATGGGTGTATGTGGTGTATGTTGTATATGGGTGCATGTGGTGTATGTTGTATATGGGTGAAATGCTGGGTGTGAAGGGAATTTTTCTGTCCTGACAACTCCCCAGGCCCACTTAGGGTCAACCTTTCCTGGGGCCTGGCACGGGGCTCGAACCTCTGAAGGGAGTTTAACCCTCCTAAAAACCCACAGGTTTTGAGATGCCTTGGATGGGGTTCGAACCCTGGTTAGTGACCATGACCATCATAGGTCAACCAGGCCCGCGCGCTAACCCACTGTACTACCACGGACGTACACAAGTATAGTAACCTTAGTCCGATTTGTAAAAACCAGGTGATAGTCTCGTGGTGTTTCACGTGATGAGTTTATTGGACTTCCCATCAACAACTATTTTACACTATACCTGACGTCAACTAGGGTAGTACATTATTGGGGTTGCGGGATATTTTCGAAGGCATTACAATGGGTGTATGTGGTGTATTTTGTATATGGGTGTATGTGGTGTATGCTGTATATGGGTGTATGTTGTGTATGGGTGTATGTGGTGTAATTTGTATATGGGTGTATGTGGTGTATGCTGTATATAGGTGTATGTTATGTATGTTGTATATGGGTGCATGTTGTATGTGGTGTATGTTGTATATGGGTGTATGTGGTGTATGTTGTATATGGGTGTGTGTGGTGTATGTTGTATGTGGGTGTATGTGGTGTATTCTGTATATGGGTGTATGTGGTGTATGTTGTATATGGGTGTACGTGGTGTATGTTGTATATGGTTGTATGTGGTGTATGTTGTATATGGGTGTATGTTGTATATGGGTGTATGTGGTGTATGTTGTATATGGGTGTATGTGGTGTATGTTGTATATGGGTGTATGTGGTGTATGTTGTATATGGGTGTATGTGGTGTATGTTGTATATGGGTGTATGTGGTGTATTCTGTACATGGGTGTATGTTGTATATGGGTGTATGTGGTGTATGTTGTATATGGGTGTATGTGGTGTATGTTGTATATGGGTGTATGTGGTGTATGTTGTATATGGGTGTATGTGGTGTATGTTGTATATGGGTGTATGTGGTGTATTCTGTATATGGGTGTATGTGGTGTATGTTGTATATGGGTGTATGTGGTGTATGCTGTATGTGGTGTATGCTGAATATGGGTGTATGTGGTGTATGCTGTATATGGGTGTATGTGGTGTATGTTGTATATGGGTGTATGTGGTGTATGCTGTATATGGGTGTATGTGATGTATGTTGTATATGGTTGTATGTGGTGTATGTTGTATATGGGTGTATGTGGTGTATGTTGTATATGGGTGTATGTGGTGTATGTTGTATATGGGTGTTTGTGGTGTATGCAGTATATGGGTGTATGTGGTGCATGCTGTATATGGGTGTATGTGGTGTATGTTGTATATGGGTGTATGTGGTGTATGCTGTATATGGATATATGTTGTATATGGGTGTATGTGGTGTATGTTGTATATGTTGTATATGGGTGTATGTGGTGCATGCTGTATATGGGTGTATGCGATGTATGCTGTATATGGATGTATGTTGTATATGTGTGTATGTGGTGTATGTTGTATATGGATGTATGTGGTGTATTCTGTATATGGGTGTATGTGGTGTATATTGTAAATGGGTGTATGTGGTGTATGCTGTATGTGGTGTATGCTGAATATGGGTGTATGTGGTGTATGCTGTATATGGGTGTATGTGGTGTATGCTGTATATGGGTGTATGTGATGTATGTTGTATATGGTTGTATGTGGTGTATGTTGTATATGGTTGTATGTGGTGTATGTTGTATATCGGTGTATGTGGAGTATGTTGTATATGGGTGTTTGTGGTGTATGCAGTATATGGGTGTATGTGGTGCATGCTGTATATGGGTGTATGTGGTGTATGTTTTATATGGGTGTATGTGGTGTATGCTGTATATGGATGTATGTTGTATATGGGTGTATGTGGTGTATGTTGTATATGGGTGTATGTGGTGCATGCTGTATATGGGTGTATGCGATGTATGCTGTATATGGATGTATGTTGTATATGTGTGTATGTGGTGTATGCTGTATATGGGTGTATGTGGTGTTTGTTGTATATGGGTGTATGTGGTGTATGTTGTATATGGGTGTATGTTGTATATGTGTGTATAGGGTGTATGTTGTATATGGGTGTATGTGGTGTATGTTGTATATGGGTGTATGTTGTATATGGGTGCATGTGGTGTATATTGTATATGGGTGTATGTTGTATATGTGTGTATGTGGCGTATGTTGTATATGTGTGTATGTGGTGTTTGTTGTATATGGGTGTATGTGGTGTATGCTGTATATTGGTGTATGTTGCATATGTGTGTATGTGGTGTATGTTGTATATGGGTGTATGTGGTGTATGCTGTGTATTGGTGTATGTTGTATATGGGTGTATGTGGTGTATGCTGTATATGGGTGTATGTTGTATATGGGTGTATGTTGTATGTGGTGTATGCTTTTTATGGATGTATGTTGTATATGGGTGTATGTGGTGTATGTTGTATATGGGTGTATGTGGTGTATGCTGTATATGGGTGTATGTGGTGTGTGTTGTATATGGGTGTATGTGGTGTATGTTGTATATGGG
Organism: Paralithodes platypus; assembly: GCA_032716605.1. Classification (NCBI taxonomy): domain Eukaryota; kingdom Metazoa; phylum Arthropoda; class Malacostraca; order Decapoda; family Lithodidae; genus Paralithodes; species Paralithodes platypus. Next base: position 11,955,691 of record CM064560.1, on the reverse strand, counting down.
TGTATGTGGTGTATGTGGTGTAAGCTGTATATGGGTGTATGTGGTGCATGTTGTATATGGGTGTATGTGGTGTATGTTGTATATGGGTGTATGTGGTGTATGCTGTATATGGGTGTATGTGGTGTATGCTGTATATGGGTGTATGTGGTGTATGTTGTATATGGGTGTATGTGGTGTATGCTGTATATGGGTGTATGTGGTGTATGTTGTATATGGGTGTATGTATGTTGTATATGGGTGTATGTGGTGTATGTTGTATATGGGTGTATGTGGTGTATGTTGTATGTGGTGTAGGCTGTATATGGGTGTATGTGGTGTATGCTGTATGTGGTGTATGCTGTATATGGATGTATGTTGTATATGGGTGTATGTGTTGTATGTTGTATATGTTGTATATGGGTGTATATGGTGTATGTTGTATATGGGTGTATGTGTTGTATGTTGTATATGTTGTATATGGGTGTATTTGGTGTATGCTGTATATGGGTGTATGCGGTGTATGCTGTATATGGTTGAATGTTGTATATGGGTGTATGTGGTGTATGTTGTATATGGGTGCATGTGGTGTATGTTGTATATGGGTGTATGTGGTGTATGTTGTATATAGGTGTATGTGGTGTATGTTGTATATAGGTGTATGTGGTGTATGCTGTACAGTATATGGGTGTATGTGGTGTATGTTGAATATGGGTTCTTGTGGTGTATGTTGTATGTGGGTGTATGTGGTGTATGTTGTATGTGGTGTATGTTGTATATGGGTGTATGTGGTGTATGTTGTATATGGGTGTATGTGTTGTATGTTGTATATGGGTGTATGTTGTATATGGGTGTATGTGGTGTATGTTGTATATGGGTGTATGTGGTGTATGCTGTATATGGGTGTATGTGGTGTATGTTGTATATGGGTGTATGTGGTGTATGTTGTATATGGGTGTATGTGGTGTATGTTGTATATGGGTGTATGTGGTGTATGTTGTATATGGGTGTATGTGGTGTATGCTGTATATGGGTGTATGTGGTGCATGCTGTATATGGGTGTATGTGGTGTATGTTGTATATGGGTGTATGTGGTGTATGCTGTATATGGATGTATGTTGTATATGGGTGTATGTGGTGTACGTTGTATATGTTGTATATGGGTGTATGTGGTGTATGCTGTATATGGGTGTATGCGATGTATGTGTATGTGGTGTATGTTGTATATGGGTGTATGTGGTGTATGTTGTATATGGGTGTATGTGGTGTATTCTGTATATGGGTGTATGTGGTGTATGTTGTATATGGGTGTATGTGGTGTATGCTGTATGTGGTGTATGCTGAATATGGGTGTATGTGGTGTATGTTGTATATGGGTGTATATGGTGTATGCTGTATATGGGTGTATGTGATGTATGTTGTATATTGGTGTATGTGGTGTATGTTGTATATGGGTGTATGTGGTGTATGTTGTATATGGGTGTATGTGGTGTATGTTGTATATGGGTGTATGTGGTGTATGTTGTATATGGGTGTATGTGGTGTATTCTGTATATGGGTGTATGTGGTGTATGTTGTATATGGGTGTATGTGGTGTATGCTGTATATGGATGTATGTTGTATATGTGTGTATGTGGTGTATGTTGTATATGGGTGTATGTGGTGTATGCTGTATATGGGTGTATGTGGTGTTTGTTGTATATGGTGTATGTTGTATATGGGTGTATGTGGTGTATGCTGTATATGGGTGTATGTGGTGTATGTTGTATATGGGTGTATGTGGTGTATGTTGTATATGGGTGTATGTTGTATATGTATGTATATGGTGTATGTTGTATATGGGTGTATGTGGTGTATGTTGTATATGAGTGTATGTGTGTGTATGGGTGTATGTATGTATATTGCATATGGGTGTATGTTGTATATGTGTGTATTTGGTGTATGTTGTATATGTGTGTATGTGGTGTTTGTTGTATATGGGTGTATGTGGTGTATGTTGTATATGGGTGTATGTGGTGTATGTTGTATATGGGTGTATGTGGTGTATGTTGTATATGGGTGTATGTGGTGTATGTTGTATATGGGTGTATGTGGTGTATGTTGTATATGGGTGTATGTGGTGTATGTTGTATGTGGTGTATGTTGTATATGGGTGTATGTGGTGTATGTTGTATATGGGTGTATGTGGTGTATGTTGTATATGGGTGTATGTGGTGTATGCTGTATATGGGTGTATGTGGTGTATGTTGTATATGGGTGTATGTGGTGTATGTTGTATATGGGTGTATGTGGTGTATGTTGTATATGGGTGTATGTGGTGTATGTTGTATATGGGTGTATGTGGTGTACGTTGTATATGGGTGTATGTGGTGTATGTTGTATATGGGTGTATGTGGTGTTGTATGGTGTATGTTGTATATGGGTGTATGTGGTATGCTGTATGGTGTCTGTGGTGTTTGTTGTATATGTTGTATGGGTGTATGTTGTATATGGGTGTATGTTGTATATGTATGTATATGGTGTATGTTGTATATGTGTATGTGGTGTATGTTGTATGGGTGTATGTGTATATTGTATGGGTGTATGTTGTGTGTATTTGGTGTATGTTGTATATGTGTGTATGTGGTGTTTGTTGTATATGGGTTATGTGTATGCTGTATCTTGGTGTATGTTGTATATGTGTTGGTGTATGGTATGTGGTGTATGTTATTGGTGTATGTTGTATATGGGTGTATGTGGTGTATGCTGTATATGGGTGTATGTTGTATATGGGTGTATGTTGTATGTGGTGTATTCTATTTATGGATGTATGTTGTATATGGGTGTATGTGGTGTATGTTGTATATGGGTGTATGTGGTGTATGCTGTATGGTTCACGTAGCTTGAAGAAGCGTCTTAGAGAATTAAATCTATTTCCTTTAACCCAGCGCAGATTAAGAGGTGACTTAATTCAAGTGTTCAAAATCATCAAAGGCATCGACAATATGAACTGTAGTAAGTACTTCACTATCGACCAATCTAATTACACGCGGAGAAACGGTTGCAAAATTATTGGTAAATCTTTTAACTCACACGAATCTAAGAATGTCTTCTTCAATCGAGTTGTCATCTTGAGGAATGGGCTTCCCCGAAACGTTATAGACTGCATCACCGTTGATTCATTTAAACTCCGCCTAGACAAATATATCGCATCAAACCCGCGACTGACTGCGTTTGTAAATGAATAACTTTATTTTATCCCCCCCTCAGTTACTAACCCATCTGTCCCCTACTAACTTCCTAATCCTGCCACGGACATTAGTTCCAGGGCAGTAATTCCATTTCCAATGTTCCCTTACCCACTCTAAACCACTATTTGGACACTTGATCCTCAGTGTTTTGGAGGACAAGCAACCTAGAAGGGTCACTAGATCTGTTGTTGCTTGATTTCCTTTGTACTCCTTTATGTGGTGTATGTAGTATGTGGGTCTATGTTGTACGTGGTTATGTTGTATGTGGTGTATGGTGTATGTTGTATGCGGTGTATGTTGTATGTGGTGTATGTTGTATGTGGGTGTATGTTGTATGTGGTATATGTTGTATGTGGTGTATGTTGTATGTGGGTGTATGTTGTATGTGGTGTATGTTGTATGTGGGTGTATGTTCTATGTGCGTATATGTTGTATGTGGTGTATGTTGTATGTGCTTATGTTGTATGTGGTGTATGTTGTATGTAATGTATGTTGTTTGTGGGTGTATGATGCATGTGGTATATATTGTATGTGGTGTATGTTGTATGTGGTGTATGTTGTATGTGGTGTATGTTGTATGTGGTGTATGCAGTATGTGGTCTATGTTGTATGTGGTGTATGTTGTGTGTTGTATATGCTGCATGTGGTGTATATTGTATGTGTGAGTATGTTGTATGTGGTGTATGTTGTGTGTTGTATATGCTGCCTGTGGTGTATATTGTATGTGTGAGTATGTAGTATGTGGTGTATGTTGTATGTTGTATATGTTGTATGTGGTGTATATTGTATGTGTGTTGTGTGTGGTGTATGTTGTGAGTTGTATATGCTGCATGTGGTGTATATTGTATGTGTGAGTATGTAGTATGTGGTGTATGTTGTATGTTGTATATGTTGTATGTGGTGTATATTGTATGTGTGAGTATGTTGTGTGTGGTGTATGTTGTGAGTTGTATATGCTGCATGTGGTGTATATTGTATGTGTGAGTATGTAGTATGTGGTGTATGTTGTATGTGGTGTAAGTTTTGTGTTGTGTATGTTATATGAGGGTGTATGTTGTATGTGGTGTATGTTGTACGTTGTATATGCTGCATGTGGTGTATATTGTATGTGTGAGTATGTTGTGTGTGGTGTATGTTGAATGTGGGTGTATGTTGTATGTGGTGTATGTTGTATGTGGTGTATGTTGTATGTTGTGTATGTTATATGAGGGACTATGTTGTATGTGGTGTATGTTGTACGTTGTATATGCTGCATGTGGTGTATATTGTATGTGTGAGTATGTTGTGTGTGGTGAATGTTGTATGTTGTGTATGTTATATGAGGGTGTATGTTGTATGTGATGTATGTTGTACGTTGTATATACTGCATGTGGTGTATATTGTATGTGAGTATGTTGTGTGTGGTGAATGTTGTATGTGGTGTATGTTGTATGTGGTGTATGTTGTATGTGGTGTATGTTGTATGTGGTGTATGTTGTATGTGGTGTATGTTGTATGTGGTCTATGTTGTATGTGGTGTATGTTGTATGTGGTGTATGGTGTATGTTGTATGTGGTGTATGGTGTATGTGGGTGTATGTTGTATGGGGTATATGTTGTATGTGGTGTATGTTGAATGTGGTGTACGTTGTATGTGGTGTATGTTGTATGTGGTGTATGGTGTATGTTGTATGTGGTGTATGTTGTATGTGGTGTATGTTGTATGTGGGTGTATGTTGTATGTGGTGTTTTGTTGTGTGTGGGTGTATGTTGTATGTGGTTGTGTTGTATGTGGGTATATGTAGTATGTGGTGTATGTTGTATTAGGTGTATGTTGTATGTGGTGTATGTTGTATGTGGTGGATGTTGTATGTGGTGTATGTTGTATGTGGTTGTGTTGTATGTGGGTGTATGTAGTATGTGGTGTATTTTGTATGTGGGCTTACGTTGTATGTGGTGTATGTTGTATGTGGTGTATGTTGTATGTGGGTGTCTGTGGTGTAAGTTGTATATGGTGTTTGCTGTATGTGGGTGTATGTTGTGTTTGCTGTATGTGGGTGTATTCTGTATGTGGTTGTATGCTGTATGTGGGTGAATGTGGTGTATACTGTATGTGGGTGTATGTGGTTGTCTCGCATATGGTTTCTTGTAGGTCTGAATAGATTAACCTTCTCAATACTCTAGGACGCCTATATTTATTATAGTCTGGTTATTATTTGACTCGTATATTTATTTGAGGAAGTATCTCTAGGGTTACTAACTATATTGATTAACATTTTAAATCTCACAGGTCCTACCAAAACTGAATAACAACGTCTAATGATTGCTAGAATACTGTGAAGAAATGCTTCTTCATATGCTGAAGGGGTAAGGTGTAGTTAGTTGTTTTTTCTAGCCTCCCTTCTCCATCATATTTTGCCCTATTAGTGTTGTGATTTTGTCAATAAGCAAAACCTTTCGTGCCATTAAGGTGTCGATTATTTCCCTGACGAGCGCGTATGAGCCTGTAATTTTGGAGGAACTAGACATTGTTTTACCAAAAATGTACAAATAAATCTCGTATGGGGATCTTGAGGATCTGTTTGTTAGCTTGGTGGAGGCTTAGGGAGGAAAATATGGTAATAATTAAGAAATATAGAAATACTTAAACCTGTAGTCTATGCTTAAACAAATAACAAGTACTGTACCCCCTTAAAACCCTGTCTAACGCAGCAATTGGAAAACCTGGTTGGAAGCCATCTATTATATGCTGGTATACAAATGAGAAACTTATGAAGTGGAATTTATTATTATTTCCTCCAAAGTCAGACTGGCTTGGTATATCAATAACAATTTCGATATTGGAGAATCTTTGAATTCCAGCAATCAGAAGACATTTTTGTTATATCTTATATCATTATCACTAGCAAAGTTTACTAAACTTACGGAGGATCTTTAGGAAGCATTAAGCATATATTTATCAAAATAACCCTATTGAGTATGGAATGTCCTTACATGGTTTTTGAGAAACATATTTTCGATGCTGGCCGAATGGCTAGGCGAAAATAAAATCTAAGATCGTGTCTAGAAGCAGCTCGCCAAGAAAAATCGAATGGCACCAAGTAGAATTCCCTAGGACTTATAGTTTGGGCTACAGAGGACTTTTAAAGTCCAAAAAACGGAACCCATATCTTTATGAAGTAATGAGAATACATAAACACCAAATATATCATATTGAAAAAGTCATGTATTTGTCAATACTCTCTGTGTGTATTAAGGTAAACCTAAGTAGAACAACACCTATAACGTTAACAAAATAGTAGAACAACACCTATAACGTTAACAAAATAGTATAACAACACCTATAACGTTAACAAAATAGTAGAACAACACCTATAACGTTAACAAAATAGTAGAACACTATAACGTTAACATAGTATAACACACCTATACGTTAACAAAATAGTAGAACAACACCTATAACGTTAACAAAATAGTAGAACAACACCTATAACGTTAACAAAATAGTAGAACAACACCTATAACGTTAACAAAATAGTAGAACAACACCTATAACGTTAACAAAATAGTAGAACAACACCTATAACGTTAACAAAATAGGATTAATGCACCACAGCTACCAATACCATCTCACAGAGCGTTAAGATTTATATATATATATATATATATATACTGTATATATATATATATGTGTGTGTGTGTGTGTGTGTGTGTGTGTTGGTCAGTATGTCCTACCACTTAAATTCAGACCTGCAAATTCGGTGGAATGTTTAGCTAATATTCTGGCTTTGATATCCTTTATTGTTTCCAGCTGTTTTGTTATGAACGAGTGTTGGGGGACTGGGGGCAGAATGTGGCTTCCTCTGCAGGTGTTTTTGTTTTAGATGGGAATAGCCTGGATTTGCTAATTTTGATATACATATTTGTTTAACCCGGGAACCGTGGGAAGACTCTTAAGAGTTCCCCCGGCGGACTGCGGAAAGACTCTTAACCCGTTGAGACCCAGCGTCGCACGTGTTGCGTCGGCAGTCTTTGATCACCAACTCCCAGCGACGCATCACGTGCGTCCGGCATATAAAAAACACTTACGTGGCTCGTAAGGTAGGAAATGGCGGGAGAATAGGAGGGGGAGGTACCGTAGTGTGTGGGGGAGCCGGGCCAGTAGGTGTGAGTGGGCCGAGACAGCCGCGCGGCTGGTGGTGGTGGGCTTAGTGGGGATAGTTTACACCCCTAGTTTACCGCCACTTTGAACCTTCATTACTCCGGTCGTATGGGAGCTAGAGGCTTGAGATTTATGTGAGATACTCCTTAGGATGTATGCCGTACAATGCCATACTCAGTTTTTACCCTAGTTATCCCGGGCAGGTGGTCATGCGGGGAGACGACCTATTGAAACCCCCCCCCCCCAAATGACCGAAATGAGTTTTTTTTTATTTGTGTGTTCATTTCTCACCATTCTCTTCCATTTTGGCTCAACAAATTTTTTTGAAGCTCCCCCCCCCCCAACCCCCCCACCGGCCCCCCCCAAAATAAAAAATGTCAGAGGTGATTTTTTTTTGTTTTTTTTTCATTTCTCATCCTTGTCTTCCATTTTAGCAAACAAAAAAAATAAGTGAAAATGGCTTGGGACTGGGGTGAACAAAATATTATAACTAGCCGGGGCTCAACGGGTTAAGAGTCAGAGAAAAAAAAAAAAAATTAAACATCGAAAAAAAAAATATATATTTTGTTTTGTTTTTTGCCCCTGGGCCATGCAAAATATCACTCCTCTACCTCCCCTCCTTCCCCACTTTCCTCCTGTCCTTCAGTTATTACCTATTTTCCCTGTTATTCCCTTATTCTGAGGTATATTTTCGTGCTAACATTAGCGAGTTGCAAGCAGGGCATTGTCATCACTGTTAGCAAGCGAGTGCAAGAGAGAGAGAGAGAGTATCGATCGACAGTGTCTCAATGGCCTTGGGGGAAATTGGCGGGAAAGGAGGTTGCCTCACCCATACATTATGTAACTCGCGGCCTGTATCGCCGATTTTGACCATCCAAACGCTGTTTTCACTCGTTTTATTGTTGTAACAGGTTAATACCTTTATAATCAACCTATAATAGGCGCATATGGATAAGTATTAATGCTATTTATGGTAAAATGAATATTTTAGTGATGGAAACAGCTCAAATACATGCGCACAGGCAGAGGTGTCTAATTACCCCCATGCACACTTAAGATGTTAATAATTCAGATTTTATTGTTCAGTTTTTACTGAATGTATTAATAAGTAACACCCCGTTCCCAACATCAATTATCAATTACAAACCCCAATGTACTTGAATAATCTAATGAAAACATTATGGTTCTCCCGGGATTCGAACTCGGGACACCACACCCGGAACATAAGCATCTAAATTATTACACCACCAATACAGTTAAAGGTTGAATACACGATCATGATTAATATCCATTTTCAAATTTTGGATATCAATCTAATCATATCAATCAAACCAACTGCATTATGGAAAGCGTAATGTTTTAGTGAGAGGAAAGAACATTGAATGGGGCCAAGATCACCGGCCTCGCTATACATTAGCTCCTTAACCTATAGGAATAAGTAACACCCCTGTTCCCAACATTAATCATCAATTACAAACCTCAATGTACTTGAATAAACTAATGAAAGCATATGGTCCTCCCGGGACTCAAACTCGGGACACCACACCCACAACATAAACTTCTAATCGTGCACGCTTAACCCCTTCAAAAATATAATGTTGTTGTATTATATTCTTATTGCATAATGAGTTTCCTTTAGAGATCGACGGCTTTAAAATTCAATTATTGCCTTCATAATTGAGAGTTACAGTATCCCAATACAGGAACCTGTCGGTAGCCAGATTAAAATGTGTCTTTTGGTTGAAAATTTTAAGAATTTGTCTTCTTATTTCCCAACTAACTTAGATGTTTATTATCTCTCCTGCTTATGCCTAATATCTTAATCTCTTCTAAAGATGTACTTTCTACCTTCTCTGGGCTTAATACTAAGAAGGCGTATGGTCCGGACGGTGTTCCTCCTGTTGTACTTAAAACTGTGCTTCCGTGCTGACCCCCTGCCTAGGCAAGCTCTTTCGTCTCTGTCTCTTCTCTAACGTCTTTCCTTCTTGCTGGAAGTTTGCTCTCATTCAACCTGTCCCAAAGAAGGGTGACCGCTCTCAACCCTCCAACTATCGTCCAATTGCTCTCATCTCTTGTATCTCTAAACTTTTTGAAACTATTCTTGCTTCCAAAATTCTTAAGCATTTCTCTTCTCATAATCTGCTCTCAGATCGCCAGTATGGCTTCCTTAAGGGTCGTTCTACTGGTGATCTTCTTTCATATCTTACTAACTCTTGGTCATCCAACTTTCGGGACTCCGGTGAGACTTATTCTGTTGCAGTAGACAAATCGAAGGCCTTCGATAGAGTCTGGCACAAATCTTTAATTTCCAAACGGCCCTCCTTCGGTTTCTGTCCATCTGTGCCTTTGTCTCTAATTTCCTTTCCGGCCATACCATAGCTGCGGTTGCGGACGGCCATCGCTCATTTCCTCATCCTATCAAATCCGGTGTTTCTCAGGGTTCTGTCCTATCTCCTATTATCTTTCTAATTTTCATAAATGATCTTCTCAACTGTACATCCAGTCCCATCCATTCATATGCAGACGACTCTACCTTACACCACTCAATTAGTTTTCCAGAAAGCCCCAGCCAGCAGTCCCTCAAAAACCAAACGTAATGAAACCATAAAACGCTTATCTTCTTATCTAGCTACTATTTCCAATTGGGGTAGAGAAAACCTTGTTGTATTTAATGCTTCCAAAACTCAATTTATCCATCTTACTACCCATCAGGAACCTCCAGTGGACTATCCCTTATTCTTCAACAATACAAAAATCAACCCTTCATCTTCTCTCAATGTTCTCGGTGTCTCTTTTCCTTCTGCTCTCACTTGGAAAGACCATATTACCAGTCTCGCTAAGGCAGCCTCCCAGAAGCTGGGTGTGCTCAACCGCCTCCACGGGTTCTGTACCCCTGCGCAGCTTCTTGCTCTGTACAGGGGCACAGTGCATCCTTATATTGAGTATTGTTCACATGTGTGGGGAGGATCCTCTCACACCGCACTCCTAGACAAAGTAGAAAGGAAAGCCTTTCGTATCATTAACTCCCGTCCACTCACCAACTCTCTGCAATCTCTCTCTCTCTTCGCCGCAATGTTGCATCTCTCTCGCTATTCCATCGCTACTACAATAATCAGTGTTCCTCGGAGCTTTCCCAGTGTATACCACCTCCTCTACATAGGGTACGTAGTACCCGGCTTGCAACACAATCCCACCCCTACTCTGTGCAACTGTCCAAGAGTGAAACACTATTCTCAGACTTTCTTCTATTCAACTGCTGAGCTCTAGAACTCTCTCCCAAAATTAGTCTTTCCCTCTTCCTATGACTTAAATTGCTTCAAACTCCGTGTGTCCAGGCATTTAAGCTCGAGTGTCCCTTGATTTTGGCCCTGTCACTCTTTCAACTCTGAGGGAGGCACTCGCTGCAGGCAGTTATGCCTTTTGTCTCCCTCATTCACATAGAAAAAAAACATTCAAGTTGATTGAGCATAGTTGGGTGACGGTTTTCTGTATCTCACTCCTTTGTGTCAGTCTGTTGGGATATTAAGTATAAAATCAATATATCTTAGCTTGTTCTTCCTCTGTCCAATTACTCTTCTATCCTATTTTACTCCAGCCATTTGGTGTGGATTTAGATACAGTTTGGTGATTTTTTTAACTCTATATTATCCAGGATGTAATATTTATTTAGTAACAATCTGATTACACCCGAGTTACATACTCCATCTCACTTTCAACGGCCCCAAGAATAGCTCCAAGTGTTTGCATATTTCATTTGACGTATTTCAAAACTCTTGCACACGTCCACTTGAACGATGATTGCATAAATACTAATTCATAAGGTAAATTTTATGTCAATACAATAGAGTCAGTATCTTTCTGGAACAGGATATAATTATAATTAATGCCCTTCCTTGATAATAGTAAATATGTATAGTCATCTTGTTCAGAATAAAATGGCCGAACGTTAACCAGTTGAAAGGAAAAAGTCGCTGACGAATCAAAAAGAGTTAAAAACAGTGCAAACCCTAACCCATTTATGTTCGGTTCACTTGTCCTTCTCCTCCTCATAGAATAATGTAGATAATAATGTCTAAAGATGTCCAGACCAGTGCATGATTCGTGGACTTATTTTGAACAATCATCTGTTTATACCCGTCTTATAGTAGTTTTGTAAAGGCTAAAGGAATGTTTCCCGTCAGGTCAGAAATTTCCTTAAAATTTCCCCAATCCCTCTATGTTGTGAATCAGTGTGATTTTACAAATTAAATCAATAATTGCCAAATTATTGTTGTAGTACCGGTAGTAATATAAGCATCCACACTAATGATTGTTGTAGTACCGGTAGTAATATAAGCATCCACACTAATGATTGTTGTAGTACCGGTAGTAATATAAGCATCCACACTAATGATTGTTGTAGTACCGGTAGTAATATAAGCATCCACACTAATGATTGTTGTAGTACCGGTAGTAATATAAGCATCCACACTAATGATTGTTGTAGTACCGGTAGTAATATAAGCATCCACACTAATGATTGTTGTAGTACCGGTAGTAATATAAGCATCCACACTAATGATTGTTGTAGTACCGGTAGTAATATAAGCATCCACACTAATGATTGTTGTAGTACCGGTAGTAATATAAGCATCCACACTAATGATTGTTGTAGTACCGGTAGTAATATAAGCATCCACACTAATGATTGTTGTAGTACCGGTAGTAATATAAGCATCCACACTAATGATTGTTGTAGTACCGGTAGTAATATAAGCATCCACACTAATGATTGTTGTAGTACCGGTAGTAATAAAAACATCCACACTAATGATTGTTGTAGTACCGGTAGTAATATAAGCATCCACACTAATGATTGTTGTAGTACCGGTAGTAATATAAGCATCCACACTAATGATTGTTGTAGTACCGGTAGTAATATAAGCATCCACACTAATGATTGTTGTAGTACCGGTAGTAATATAAGCATCCACACTAATGATTGTTCACTATGGACACTGTTTGGAGTCCGAAATAGTTGTACCATTGTACAGTTAAGAGCATAAATGACAATGCACCCATTTGAATCACTATCGCATACAAACGAGACAATACTATATATTGTATGTTTTCTTTGTGGATGAGGGAGACAAAAGGCAAAACTACCTGTGACAACTGCCTCCCCAGAGTTGAAAGAGTGCCAGGACCAAAATCAAGGAATGAACGAGACAAACTGCCTGGACACATGGAGTTTGAAGCAACTTAAGTCATAGGATGAGGGAAAGATAAATTCAGGGAGAGAGTCTCAGAGCTTAGCTGTTGAATAAAAGAAATACGGGGAATATCGTTTCACTCTTGGGTTGGAGAGCTGTACAGAGTAGGGGTGGGATTGTGTTGCAGGACGGTTGCTATGTGCTCTATGTAGAGGAGGTGGTATACACTGAGAGAGCTCTGAGGAACACTGATTATTGTAATAGCGAGAGAGATGCAACATGCTTCAGAACTTGGCTTCAAAGATCTGAACTGGTATAACCTTATAGCTGCACAATCTCAATGTGGTAGGGTTTCAGTGTGTATGACCTATAGCCATATACAGTATAGGTCATTCAATATCTCCGATGTCTATGCACACATTATTTTCTAATCATTACTCGATCATTTACGGCAATCAAATTTTACCGTGTATTTGGCGTCATCTCTAGTGCTAATGCCTGCTCTTCTTGTTCCTGATTGTTGAGATACGACTAGTTTTGAAACTTGCCACTCAAGCACTACTAATTTCTTTGGGTCGGGATGCTCTACAGAAAAATAAGTTAAAGCGACTTCGTTCAGTGAAGCAAAACAAGAGACTCGTACTTTATTATTGGCTTCAGTCAAGAAAGGATAGTAAAGTTACAAACAGATGACACAGGAGCAGGTATTGTGGAGGTATAGATAGCTTTAATACTCTCACAGATACATCTATAGTTGAAAGGAGAGTGCAAGAGTTTGACTCTTTGCAGTAATAATGTTAGCAGTGAATGCCATCATTCATTCATCATAGTACTATAAAAAAAAATCCTTAGAGTTTGGAATTGTACATACACTCTGTAAAAAACAAATATGAACATTTACTGACTTATTTATAAACACTGGCACATTACTCCCCTATATCTTATTGAGAAACAAATGCATTTTTATTTTTTTGGAAACTGGGAAATGTCGAGTTCTCTTCCATAAATTAGCATTCAGTTTCCTAGACTTCACTCAGCAGACAACCAACACTGATGGTCAAATATTACAATAATTTCATGCAATTTTCTAGTTATAAATTATAAAGTCACCTGAGGAAAAACATATGTAACAATGCCTCTCATTAAATAAGAGGAAAGACCATTAGTACAGTCTACGACAGAACTTGTTGTCATGGCCTTAGGCAATGTATTAGTTCACTTATCTTTTAATAGATGGCCCTTTAATCGCTTCTAATAAAAGGGGCGGTGTTAATATAGAGGTTGGAAGGAGGAGTCAAACGTGTGTGTGTGTGTGTGTGTGTGTTCTAGAACAGCACGCAGAATAAGTTTATTTTAACATAACTCACAGGCTATATTATGAGATTAGCTCATGCCGGATCACAAATAAGTAACACACATCAGGTGTTGCGTTATTTATGGAATTTAATATACAGACAATCAAGTTTCTATCCTTCGAACTTCCCAGGCTCCTCCCCCTCCCCCTTTCACCCCAACTCTCCTTCTTCACTCGCTTTCTCGCCCCTCCCTCCCACCTCTCTCTCTCTCTCTCTCTCTCTTTCTCTCTCTCTCTCTCTCTCTCTCTCTCTCTCTCTCTCTCTCTCTCTCTCTCTCAAAGACGTAAATGATACCCTCTAAAATACGCAGATTAATACTATGCGATAGTTTTGAATTTACATATACATAATAAATGTTAGGGATGACTAAAATAACAAACATATATTGATTAGGAATAGGATAACTAGCGAGGCAGCGAACAACACCTGTTGCTTGCTGCCTCGCTAGTTATCCTATTCCTACTTAAGCTACGATTCCCGAAGAACACGTCTATATTTGTTTGTATATATATTAAGTGTAACAATAACACTTAGGATTTAGTTATTTGTGTTGGGTTAAGGAATAAGCTGGATAATACATATACTTATGAACTCCACAATTTGTAATGTTTGGGGAGACGGCGCTTCAACCTCTCTCCTCTGTCCATCACATGCAAGCACCAACCCACCCACACCCACACTAACACAGGATACAAAACACACACACGCTCACACCCGATAACATAAAACGCACATCACACACATGATCACATACAACGTAATGGGCACAAATCACTCACACTTGATAACATAAAACGCACACCCACAGACACACACACACACACTGGTCCAGGTAAACTAGAAAATGTATTAGCATTATTGAGGAAATGCTGCTGTCTTCAGTGCGTGCCATGGCCATCCTGAGCCTTACGACCTATACAAACTAATAAAACACATAACAAAGCCACTACAACAACTTCGTCTCTCCCCAACACCCCTTCTCCCCTCTCTACACTCTTCAGAAAATAGGAAAAGTAGAAAGTAGCTACGAGGAGCCGTTGTAAAGGCTTATCCTTCAATACCTTCACCTGACTTGACCCCATCCGGGGTTTAGCTGGTCCACAAGGGTGTGTGACATGAACCCAATAGAGAATTTGTGGGCCATCATGTCATGGAGTGGAATGTGGTCCAGGTTAGGATTGGAAAGGGCGGGAGGAGTGGGATCGGGGGGCTGGGGGGGGGGGGGGGGAATCCGTCGCCGCCCTAATATAAGTTAGAAAATGTTTAAATCAGCTCCAACGAGAATACAGGAGGTAGTTGATGCAGCTTGTGGGTGGAGATCATATTGATTGAATAAATATAAATTGTAAATGTTTACATTTAAGATCCCTTTATATGTATTATATAATGTGTATGTGTTTCCAATGTTCACCGTAACATAATGATGGTGAAATATACATATTAAATTAAATTCAAGGTAACATACACAGAGCTATAGTATACTTTTAATTATGTTTGGAGGATAATTTAAACAATTCGAAGTAAAAATATAAAAGCCTAAACAATTGATATCAACTTTAAAACAACATAACCAGATTGCTTGGATTATCGTTAATTGTTCAATTCGATGACTTACTTTATAGTAAATCATTACAATGGGTAGCGCCGAACTGTTTACTGATAATGGGAAGCCACAGTAATTAAGCTAGTAATTAAGAATCCACTGAGAAAAGTATAATGCAATAATCATAGCGTGTCATATTACATGTTAAGGTAGATTATGAATTGGTCAACCACAGTGCTGTGAATAGTGGTATGGAAGAAAAAATATTTACTCTAATATCAAATTTGTTTTTGTTACAAAGAAACACGTTTCGGCTCATCTAAAGTGTTTTTTCTAACTGTGCCGATATTATCTTGTCTTTATGATATATATATATATTTGGTTATAATTTGGTCCAAGCTAGATTACAATGTGATCCAACTTGTCTTGATGCGCGGATTGTAACATCCAATTTCAATTACTTATATAAGTAATTTATACGATTGTTCACACCAACCGGAGCGCGTTCAGTCTACCCAAACACGCAAACGGGATAGCTCTACTGAACGTGATCGCCTCTGATTCGACGAATCACGTTTGTGATTGTTTGCAATCAGACGGCGATCACGCTAACACTCCCTGGAGGTGACTAGCGAACCTATCATAACAGTAGGCCTAAATCTCTCCTCTAAATTATATTATCATAATTAAGCTTAATTAGCCTACCTCCATGTTATTTATGTGTCGCAATCTCAATTATAAGGTGGCACACCTATAAAAATCATAGTTATCGTGACCATTTTGCTATATATAACATAAAACAAGCAGCTTGGAGCGCAAGTCTCACAGCTACTTCGTCAGGCCTTCAGTGCGGTAAGCGTAGCCTAGTTGGTAACGACTTCGCTTTTAAATCCGTAAGCCTACTCGCAAGGGTCCGAGGCTCGATGAGCTAATGTTTGTTTTTGTTTTTGCAGTTATTATTTAATTTGTATCGTTATATATTGGTAATGTTACTATGCCAATGATGTATTGTAATGGGTTATAACTTGCTGTACAGGTTTTTGAGCGTTTGTCTATATTATTGATTGATTATTATGTTTTGTATGCGGTTTGTATTTCATTGTTATAGTTATATATCGGTAATGTTCCAGTTGTTACTGTGCCAATTGAATGATAGCCTATATTTTAACGGGTTATAGCCTAGCTTGCTGTACAGGTTTGTATTTCATTGTTATAGTTATATATCGGTAATGTTCCAGTTGTTACTATGCCAATTGAATAATAGCCTATATTTTAACGGGTTATAGCCTAGCTTGCTGTACAGGTTTGTATTTCATTGTTATAGTTATATATCGGTAATGTTACAGTTGTTACTGTGCCAATTGAATGATAGCCTATATTTTAACGGGTTATAGCCTAGCTTGCTGTACAGGTTTGTATTTCATTGTTATAGTTATATATCGGTAATGTTACAGTTGTTACTATGCCAATTGAATGATAGCCTATATTTTAACGGGTTATAGCCTAGCTTGCTGTACAGGTTTGTATTTCATTGTTATAGTTATATATCGGTAATGTTACAGTTGTTACTGTGCCAATTGAATGATAGCCTATATTTTAACGGGTTATAGCCTAACTTGCTGTACAGGTTTTTCGGCGCTTGTCTATTTTTGATCGATTACTCTATTTACATTTCTTAAAAACAATTTATGAGGCATAATTGCATCGAAGTATGATGGGTCAGTTAAGCTATGTTTAGTAAGGTAGCCTATCCACGCTATAGTTAAATATGCAAGGTAATCTAATGGTTAAAAAATAATATTTATGAACCTTCCATAAATATAGGCTTGCAAATAGCCTATATACACATAGATCGTCAGGAAAAAAAAGTATGCCTATACATACATTGCCAGGAAGAGATAATATAGCCTATATAGGCTACTATTTAATTCAGCCTGGCTACATAGCCAATATATATAAACTATAGGCCTATAGTTTAGCATATTCATAGTCCTACATCGCCAGGAAAAGAACATCTACTTTTGATTTCCCCAATAGACTAACGGAGAATTGTTTGAAAATTACACGGGGAAGAAAGAGCTACCTTTGCCAGATAAGGACCGTAATAACTTTGTCAACATTTCTTAATAAGATTATAAGATATAATAGCCTGATGGTAGCCTAGCCTACCGTCTGTCTTGAGCTTGAACAAGGCTGCTGACTGTAGATGACAGTGTGACTACCTTAGCCAATAGTCTATATTGATGGATAATAATATCCAATATTAAAATGTATTGATTTGACAAAACCATTTGACTTTGATTGAAATTAATACACCGAAGAAGCACTGTAACAGGCCTAAAACCTTCGCAGACATCGCCAACAAGATTTGAATTTCGTGCTCATAGCCACTGACCAATCAGCGACGAGAATCAATGTTTGGCTATCAATGTCGTTCAGTCTGCGCGATCATAAACAGGATTGCTCAAACAGAAACAGGATTGCCTGATAGGGTAGACTGAACGCGCTCTTGCAGGGACGTCAAGGTTAGCAACTTTGAGTGTTTTGCAACGGAGCACATCTATTTAGTTTCTATAACACATTGTATAAGGTAAAAAATAGAATACGAGTTAATAATTGAGAATTAGTAAAGGTAAAAATAACTATTATTAAAACACCAAAGTAATTTTGATGGACAGCTTTGAACACGATGATGAGGAAAATTATATACTCGGTTAGGAGAGAGAAGGGGGAGAAAAAAAGAGAGAAGGGGGGAGATAAGGGAAGGCAGCAGAGAGAAGGGGAGGAGGGGGAATGGGAAGTTCGAAGGATAGAGACTTGATTGTCTGTATATTAAATTCCATAAATAACGCAACACCTGATGTCTGTTACTTATTTGTGATCCGGCATGGGCTAATCTAATAATATAGCCTGTGTGTTATGTTAAAATAAACTTATTCTGCGTGCTGTTCTAGAACACACACACACACGTTTGACTCCTCCTCCTTCCAACGTCTATATTAACCCCGCCCCTTTTATTAGAAGCGATTAAAGGGCCATCTATTAAAAGATAAGTGAACTAATACATTGCCTCAGGCCATGACAACAAGTTCTGTCGTAGACTGTACCTTCCCGGCTATTGCCTGGAGAAAATTCTTCCACCATTCAATGTGTAAAAGTACATTGTATATTCTGAGTATCAATATACTGTAGAGCCAGTAGTACAGTATCCATATACTGTAGAGCCAGCAGTACAGTATCCATATACTGTAGAGCCAGCAGTACAGTATCCATATACTGTAGAGCCAGCAGTACAGTATCCATATACTGTAGAGCCAGCAGTACAGTTTCCATATACTGTAGAGCCAGCAGTACAGTTTCCATATACTGTAGAGCCAGCAGTACAGTATCCATATACTGTAGAGCCAGCAGTACAGTATCCATATACTGTAGAGCCAGCAGTACAGTATCCATATACTGTAGAGCCAGCAGTACAGTATCCATATACTGTAGAGCCAGCAGTACAGTATCCATATACTGTAGAGCCAGCAGTACAGTATCCATATACTGTAGAGCCAGCAGTACAGTTTCCAGATACTGTAGAGCCAGCAGTACAGTTTCCATATACGGTACTGTACAGTCTGTGTGGAGGGAAAGCATCTTGCCTACCTCGCAAACTAGAGGCTATGAGCTCGATCTGCGCTACTTGAATGTCTAATTACATCGCCATGGTCTCACAACCTCTCTCTACAATAGCGGACATCAGAAGTGCAGAAGGCCATTGTCACGTTTATAATGTGAATGCTAGCACCTGGTCAGCATGATCGAACTGATTACACCGGTTACAGGCTACATACACAACCACAGCCACTCCAACAGTAGCATAACATTCCACATGAACCTCACGCACTATACAACAACCCTCCCCTGACAACAAGCTTGAGAATCCGAAGAAATTGCTTCTATGCAGACGATTCGTTCGGGCTACCTCCTCGGGGATCAAGGCAGCTATCAATATATATATATATATATATATATATATATATATATATATATATAGATAATACAGCACGTTTGCCACAAACTTGTAATACAAACTGATTTTACTTTTAGAATATGATTTTGAACGAGATTTAAAATACAATGCGCATTTGGTACCATTTACAATATCCATTATAAATGTTTTCTTTTTGTTATAACATAGCAATAACGATTAACTGGTTATGTGTATTATGCTACGTGTATGTGTTCTACATTGCATACCTGATAAAACACTGTACTGTACACACAAATTATAACGTCTATCATATATATTTAGTCTTAAGCACTGGAGAGAGCCTCTCTTGCCCGACTGACTTACGTGTAATATTTAACTGGGTAGTGAAATTAATTCCTTCCCGCATATATGAATAGGTCTATTTGTCAACAACCTAATGTTTTCTGCTTGTGGAATGGCCTCTAGAAATGGATTGATGGCATTTTATCCAGTAAAGTAGACCAGATATAATTACTTTCCCCCGAACGCATTCTGAACAACGGATGTACAGTATAATAATAAAGTCCTACAAGTATAGTTTCACTCGTGCTGCATTGCTTCAAAAATGCGATTTGTGTTGATAAATAGTCAAAGGTGGCATCGCAATAAATAAGTCAAATACTATCAACGCTAAATATTGAATAGGGTTAATGCTGGATGAGGTTTACCTTATTACTCAGCACTATCTATAGCATTATAGCACTATAGCACTATCTATAGCATTTTACATTTGACAATCATACATTAAAACATCATACAGGCAACAACGTATTATTAGATAGATTACAGATCATAGATTGGACAAATAATATTGTTGTCGGAATATGTAAAGTACTCCCAAACACAATCTGATTATTATTATTATTATTATTATTTGCAGTAGTAACAGCAGTAAATTGTTTTATATATATTTGTTTTTCCAACTACTCCCTCTCGGGCATAGACTGAGAGCCTGTACTTTCGACCGTTACTCATTGAACGGTGAAGCCCGTGAGGTCTCGTTCCAGTCTAAGGGGTGAGACCTGTGAAGCACTTTTAGCTGCAACCAGCCCTTGCCATCTTGCCTTCGCAGGATGTATCGGGCTTAGTTGCCCACACGGCTCAAAGCAGCCCCATCTCTGAAGTTGCCTCACCCGAGTGCTTCACTGTCTCACCACTTAGACTCGGACCCTAACTCTCAGAACGCCACCTATTGAGCAATGAACTCACAAGGCATTATCCCCCTGTAGCCTATTTTGAATATGAGAATATTCATGCAGTGCTATTTAATTAGGGAACAATGAGGGCATTTTTGTTGGCGTTTCGGTGGGTTTTGTGGTAATGCACTGATACTAGGTACATCATAAATTCCATCCCAAAATATCTTCCCATTGACATATCGGGATTCGAACACGGGTGCATTGGATTACCAGTCCAGTGGCAAGACCACTCCACCACACCTTCCCTGCAATTTATATGATTGACTTATATTATGCCATATTAAGTACAAAGTAACGCCAAGTTCCTTGTATTAATATGTTTGTATTATCGATATGTTTATTAATAAATATACTGGTGATACTCGTCGCTCTCCAAACAAGTGCTATATATGTATCAACTAAAACCAGGCCTTCTTGCATTTTATCACCTAAATATAACACCGGAATCACCGGGAATAATGTACAATGCCAGTTCATGAGAAATGTCCTGACGAATCCACAGACACCCAACATCAATATAATCCACAGACACCCAACATCAATATAATCCACAGACACCCAACATCAATATAATCCACAGACACCCAACATCAATATAATCCACAGACACCCAACATCAATATAATCCACAGACACCCAACATCAATATAATCCACAGAGCCCCAACATCAATATAATCCACAGACACCCAACATCTATATAATCCACAGACACCCAACATCAATATAATCCACAGACACCCAACCACCTTATAATCCACAGACACCCAACATCAATATAATCCACAGACACCCAACATCAATATAATCCACAGACACCCAACATCAATATAATCCACAGACACCCAACATCAATATAATCCACAGACACCCAACATCAATATAATCCACAGACGCCCAACATCAATATAATCCACAGACGCCCAACATCAATATAATCCACAGACACCCAACATCAATATAATCCACAGACACCCAACATCAATATAATCCACAGACACCCAACATCAATATAATCCACAGACACCCAACATCAATATAATCCACAGACACCCAACATCAATATAATCCACAGACACCCAACATCAATATAATCCACAGACACCCAACATCAATATAATCCACAGACACCCAACATCAATATAATCCACAGACACCCAACATCAATATAATCCACAGACACCCAACATCAATATAATCCACAGACACCCAACATCAATATAATCCACAGACACCCAACATCAATATAATCCACAGACACCCAACATCAATATAATCCACAGACACCCAACATCAATATAATCCACAGACACCCAACATCAATATAATCCACAGACACCCAACATCAATATAATCCACAGACACCCAACATCAATATAATCCACAGACACCCAACATCAATATAATCCACAGACACCCAACATCAATATAATCCACAGACACCCAACATCAATATAATCCACAGACACCCAACATCAATATAATCCACAGACACCCAACATCAATATAATCCACAGACACCCAACATCAATATAATCCACAGACACCCAACATCAATATAATCCACAGACACCCAACATCAATAGATGCCACAGACACGCAACATCAAAATAATCCACAGACACCCAAAAGCAATGTTATCCACAGACACCTAACATCAATATAATCCACAGACACCCAACATCAATATAATCCACAGACACCCAACATCAATATAATCCACAGACACCCAACATCAATATAATCCACAGACACCCAACATCAATATAATCCACAGACACCCAACATCAATATAATCCACAGACACCCAACATCAATATAATCCACAGACACCCAACATCAATATAATCCACAGACACCCAACATCAATATAATCCACAGACACCAACGTCAATATAATCCACAGACACCCCAACATCAATATAATCCACAGACACCCAACATCAATATAATCCACAGACACCAACATCAATATAATCCACAGACACCCAACATCAATAATCCACAGACACCAACATCAATATAATCCACAGACACCCAACATCAATATAATCCACAGACACCCAACATCAATATAATCCACAGACACCCAACATCAATATAATCCACAGACACCCAACATCAATATAATCCACAGACACCCAACATCATATAATCCACAGACACCCAACATCAATATAATCCACAGACACCCAACATCAATATAATCCACAGACACCCAACATCAATATAATCCACAGACACCCAACATCAATATAATCCACAGACACCCAACATCAATATAATCCACAGGGACGCAACATCAAT
Source organism: Paralithodes platypus (assembly GCA_032716605.1). NCBI lineage: Eukaryota > Metazoa > Arthropoda > Malacostraca > Decapoda > Lithodidae > Paralithodes > Paralithodes platypus. The sequence goes on along the minus strand of CM064560.1, from coordinate 11,932,735 downwards.
ATAATCCACAGACACCCAACATCAATATAATCCACAGACACCCAACATCAATATAATCCACAGACACCCAACATCAATATAATTAAGGGGAAATGGGTCGTTTTCTGGTCCCCCTTTAACGTCATGTGTAACCCCATTATTTTTCTGATTTTAAGACATTCGGCCCATTAGTTTGGTGATTTTAAGATCTTTTGCCCCATTTCTTTCTCAATATTAATACTTTAGGTGTCGATTTTTTTTCTTGGCGAGCGATAGCGATCCTGTAATTTAAGAGGAACCGGCCTTCAGCCGGGACATATTTCTTTCGAAAAATTTACAAATTTATCTTGAAGGAGGGTCTGGGTATGGGGGGGGGGGGTTTGTTAACGCTTGATAGAGGTCTAGGGAGAAAACATAAGACAATAATACAAAATGCATACAGTACATGAGCATCTCTCCTTAAAT
>CM064560.1:11775495-11932191 GCA_032716605.1 Paralithodes platypus | reverse complement strand
ATAGGCGAGGAAGTACAGTCGCCAACAAAAAGCACACTATCTAGGTTTAGCGCAGGAGCGTGTAACATAGTTTTTTTATTATATTATAATGTCTTTGGTTTCTGGAGCTCATAGAATGTAGGGATAATGTTGCTAATTCATATAAAAACATGATAAAAGGAGTTGGTTGCATAGGAGTAATCTGAAATACTTTAACTTTAACTAGTGTACCAAGGATCGGAGACAGACAATAAAGTGTTGATACTTTAACATCCTAAAGGCAGTATGGTCAACCTTATTGTTTAGAATGGAGACCAGCATTTCATTGTGCTCACATGCTCTCCAGTAAAAAATGTAGCTGCTATATTTTCCTATAGTATTTTGATACATAGTCATACTTGGCATATTATTCACACATACATATATAACTATATGAACCACATGCACTATATAGGTATATTTAGATGCATAATTTCATAGTTCTCGCTTTTCTACCCACTTTGCATATCTTTAGATAAAGTATATACTGGTAGAGGTACTGTATGCCATATAGATTTCCCTTCTTTTATATGTGGTCTTTGGAAGGTGTCCCGAGACGAGATCGACGTATCTGGACCTCTACCTTCTACTTTATCTATTAATATATATATCATACGCGGCCTTTCCTCTAACTTCCTCTCTGTAGAACACCATCTCTCTTCTACCAAATCTAACTTACTTTTCCTCTCCGAAACTCAGTTGTCTAGGGCAACACAAAGCAAACCCTTCTCTATATCTTCCTAGTATCTCTATCCTCAATTCAAAGCCGAAGGTGGATGTTGTGTGTAGGTACGCAACAAACTTACTTGCTCTCGTGTTCCCAACTTTGACTCTTCTGACTTCTCAACTCTCTGACTTAAGCTATCTTGTCACTCTCACTAAATACAGTATATCTGTGCTGTTTTTCTCTCCCCTAATTCTACTTATTATCCAAAATGCTTTGACTGTCTTACTTCTAAAGTGGAATACATTCAATCCATCTCTCCCTTCTCTGAAATCTCCATCTTAGGAGATTTCATGTTCACCACTACCAATGGGTCTCCTCTTTTTTCACTGACTAACCTGGTGAACAAGCCTACATCTTTTCTATCCTAAACGACCTAGAGCAGTTAGTTCAGCACCCCACCCGTATCCCGGACTGCCCTGGAGATCGACCAACATTCCTGACTTATTTCTAACCTCTAATCCTTCTGTTTACACTGTAAATGTTCTCCCTCTGTTGGGCTTCTCCGATCATAACCTTATCTCTGTCACCTGTCCTGTCTCTGCAGTATGGCTTTCTGACCCCTCAAGCCGGCGACGCTTATGGCATTTTGGCGCTGCCGACTGAGAGCCTCTACGGCAGTATTTCTTTAATTTCCATTGAAATGATTTTTGCTTCCATGGCCGGGGACCCTCAGAGAGTGCCAAGCGCATTACTGAGGTAATCCTTTCGGGCATGGAAGCATACATCTCGTTCTCTTTCCCTCAAACTAACTCACAAAACTCTTGGTTTACTCACGCTTATTCTACTGCTGTCTGCAATAGGGTGGAAACATTCAAATGGTACCTTTGCCTTCAAACTCAAGAATTCCATACTTTGTATGTTTCTGCCCGGAATCAAGCCAAATATGTCCTTTGACTCGCCAAAGTATCTTTCATCAATAACAAATGATCTGAACAATCCAACTTTAGCTCTTCCCAAGCTTTTTTGTATCTAGCCAAAAACCTCTCCAACCATTTCACTTCCTCATCTTTCGCCTCTTCCACTGACAAAGCTGAACTTTTTGCTCAAACTTTTTCGCTAAACACTCAACCTTGGATGATTCCTGTTCTACTCCTCCCTCTCCACCCTCCTCTCACTTAATTATGCCCAATATCATAAACTCTTCTAAGGATGTACTTTCTGCCCTCTCTGGGCTTAATACTAAGAAGGCATACAGACCGGATGGAGTTCCTTCTGTTGTACTCAAAACCTGTTCTTCCGTGCTGACTCCCTGCCTAAGCAAACTCTTTCGACTCGGTCTTTCCTATAACGTCTTACCTTCTAGCTGGAAGTTTACCCTCATTCAATCCGTCCTTAAGAAGGGTGACCGCTCTCATCACTCCAACTATCGTCTAATTGCTCTCATTTCATGCATCTCCAAAATGTTTGAAACTATTCTTTATTCAAAATTTCTTAAGCATTTATCTTCCCATAAACTACTTCCACATCGCCAGAATGGTTTCCTTTAGGGCCGCTCTACTGATGATCTTCTTGCTTATCTTACTAACTCTTGGTAATACTCCTTTCGGGACTTCGGTGAGACTTTTTCTATTGCACTAGACATATCGAAAGCCTTAGATAGAGTCTGGCACAAATATCTAATTTCTAAACTAACCTCCTTCGGTTTCTATTCCTCTATCTGTGCCTTTGTCTCTGATATCCTTTGTGACCACTCCATAGCTGCAGTTGTGGATGGCCATCGCTCACTTCCTCAACTCATCAACTCCAGTGTTTCTCAGGGTTCTGTCCTGTTTCCAATTATCTTTCTAATATTCATTTATGATCTCAACTGTACCTCTAGTCCTATCCACTCATATGCTGAGTTTTTTCACAATAACCCGGCATGCAATCACTCCAAAACTCATGTGACAGGGCCATGGCACTCCTATGTCCTGATCTATCCATTATATTTGAATGGGTAGAACAAATCTTGTTACATTCAATGCCTCCATGACTCAATTTCTCCCTCTCTCTACCCGTCGCAATCTTCCGCAAGACTATTAATTACTCGTCAACAATACACAAATCAACCCTTCATTTTCTCTCAATATTGTAGGAATATCTTTTTCATCCGACCTTTCTTGGAAAGATCATATTACCACTCTTGCTAAAACAGTTTCCCTAAAGATAGGTGTGCCCAACCGTGTCCGTGGGTTCTTCGCCTCTGCACAGCTTCTTGCTCTGTATTGGGGCACAGTGTGCCCATGTATTGAGTAATGTTCGCATGTGTGCGGAGGTTCCACCCATACCGCACTTCACGAAAGAGTTGAGTCCTAAACATTTCGCCTCATCGACTCTTCCTCTTACTGGTTCCCTACAGTATCTTTCTACACACCGTAATGTAGGCGGGTGCCCAACCCCGAAAGGGGTTGAAATAGGGGAGCTATCCCCCCGCCAGAGGCGGCTTTCTAGGGCCTTTTCTAGCTGATGCTGAGAGGATTGGGTTCTAGTCATGTGGTGATGGGCTGGTCTATCAGAGTGAGAGCTGAGCAATCTCTGCCATACCCATAGCTTACTCTGACTGTTCCTTTAACTTATATATTTTCTAGATCTCAAGTGACGGCGTCTCTTCCGTGGATTGACCTCCAAATCTACCAAGATTGGAAGCCAAAGCGTCACATTTTACCCTTGCCCCTCAACTTTCTCTTCATAATTGCTGAGGGGCACAGGGCCCTGGGTGGGGCTTTGGTTTCCCGGGCATTTCCGCACCCTCCTCAGCTCCCCGCCATGGAGTGGCTTCGGTCACCCAGGCTTTATTGTGGTCGGCGGGGAGGGTTCTGTGGGGGCGCTCGTATATGGCCTTGGAATTGCTCGGGGCCTTGGGGCTGTTCGGCCAGGCAGCTTGGGGAACAACAACAACAACAACAACACACCGTAATGTTGCATCTCATTCACTCTTTTATCGCTATTACAACAATAAGTTTTCTTCAGTGAATACCTCCCCCCCCCCCCCCTCCCTTTCAACACATTTCCACTCCTATTCTGTCCAGCCCTCCAATCCAATAATTAGCAAAGTTTCTCAGTCTTTCTTCTACTCAACTAGTGAACTCTGGAACTTTCTCCCTCAATCAATCTTTCCTTGATCCTATGAGTTAAGCTGCTTTATACTTCGTGTGTCCAGGCATTTTGACCCCAACGTCCCTTGAATTTAGCTATGTCACTCTTTTGACTTTGCGGGAGTCACTCGTTACAGGCAACCTGTCTTTAGTCTCCTTCATACATATAGAAAGAAAATTTGTATATACATCTTTGCCTATAGGATAAAGATTTACCCACATTTTAAAAGAGAGGATCTCATTTGATATATACGGCTATTCCAAGTTTCTGGTGACTTGGGAGATGGTACATTATTTTGAGCATGAGAAAGTAAAAGCTGTGGAGCCAAACTTTGGTCTCGGTTATAAATTTTAAAATAGACCATTCTTGCAAAAGTGTGCACATTTTAGCATAGAAATGGGATGAATCATGTTTCTAGTGTCATTTTTACAATTATCCTCAACATATATTATATTTGCATTTGTAATAATATCAAATACACAACTTTATAAATAACTACCTTGTATTTACAGGATAATTTGTTTTTGCTAAACTATTAAAGCGTAAATAGTAATGTATATAATAGTCTTTCATACAAGATAGGAACAAATGCCATTTTTGGATAGCATCAGTTTAGTTTATTTAACGCCTTACGAGCGGGCCCGTAAGGAATTTCTACTACCCGCCAAGCGGGTGGTTTTACCCTAAATGGCCTTGTTTCCGTGCTCTTTTTCATGCATAAACAAGAGCCAGAGCGTAATACAATTATGTATCCCTGAAAGGGTGTTAATTCAGCTTTCCAATGACACCAGAACCATCCTCCTACGACCACGCGTTCTCTTGCAACGATCGTGCAAGACGAAGGAAAAATCCCTAAAATACGGTAATTTCTTGACATAATACCCTGTGTAGTGAGGGAAGGAGGGTGGATGTGTGTGGAGTAAACGTCAGTAGGCCCACGGGACCCGTGGCGAACGGTCAGAGCCCGATCTATGCTCCGCCCACCGCTCGTCTCTCTCTCAGAGGCAATATTGCTCCAAAATTGCACACAGACTTTTAAGTCGGGCCCCGCTCTTTGGGCAGGTGTTCTCTATACGGACTTAAGTAGGGCCCCGTTAAAGAAGGGTTAAGCTTAATAGCAATAATTCGAAATCAAAGCAATATAGTATGTCATCAGCCCTTGAGCAGTAACTAGGTATCGAGAGCATAATAAGGAAAGTTAATAAATAACTAAGAACTGAAATATACATAACATTTGAAATTATTTGGAAAAAATATATATATGTATGTTAACACTCAAGCCACGGGTCCCGACATATGTCGAGTGAGAGAAAAGTGGCCTATCCAGCGGGTCCCGACAATAGTCGCAAGGAATGTTGAGCACATTATCGGCTCTGAGAGAGAGTCCACGCGTTGGGAGGGCAACAGGCGGGCTCTGAGCATTCAGCATGGGCCAAGCGAGGCAACTGGGGTCCCCACCACAACCCTCCACATCTCCGGCCTCTCAAGAACAAGGATATTCTGAGGAAATTACCGTATTTTAGGGTTTTTGCCCTCGTGTTGCAACATCATTACAAGAGAACCCGTTGTCATACAAAGATGATTCAGGTGTCATTCGAAAGCTCTATTATCGCCCTTTCATGGATACATAATTGTATTACGCTCTGGCTCTTGTTTATGCATGAAAAAGAGCATGAAATGAAGCTCATTTAGGGTAAATATGCCCGCCACACAGGTAGTAGAAATCACAAATGTCCCCGTCCGTAAGGGGTTAAATGTACAACTATTGGATGTATAATACAATTTTTTTTTAATTCCTTATTATTTCAGACATATATCCTAAAAGAGACCTTTCTTTTTGCAGTGACAAAGCTGGTGGGAAGTGACCCCGTAGAATTTGAGCAACCGGAGTACGAGGTTGCAGTACCAGAGAACACCCAACAAGAGCTGCTGCTCACACTGTCAGCTCGTGTTCATCCTCCAGGTATGTTAGTCACTCCAGGGATCACTATTACCAGTATCTCAATGATCAACACACAGGGAAGCGTATAATGGCCCAGGGCTAGGATTTGTCAGGAGGTCTGTCACCAGTACTACTACGGACGTTAAAAGGAGGAATCTGGTATTTCTACCTGTTTCTTCCCCAACCTTAACTCGAGTGGGGGACAGACAGTCTTTTAATCGAAATCCGGCTTCCCTAAGCATGACAATATGTTTATTTGATGACAAATATAATAGCTAGGGCAATTCTACATGCCGCTGCCCCCTTCATGTTAACGACCATGATCGAGAACAATGCTCAAACTCAACTCGCTGCTGTCCAAACTGCAAAGGCTCGCACAGTGCCCTGTAGCCTATAGGGGCTGCCAACAATACATGTTTGCGGTAGAGGTTACCACCATCCGTTATTGGGAAGGTTATTCCCTTCAAACAGCTAAATCTGTGGCTCTTCATCTTGTGTTTAGTCCTGGGTCTTCATATGCTGACAGACTTAAGTTATCATAACCCCTGTTGACTCCACATCTTCTACAGTATCTTACAATCCGCCTTCCTCATCTTCGTCACATACTATGTTTACATCTGCACGTCCTACCACTGTAACTTCCTCATCTCAGACTGACCGACTCAATACATCTTGTACTCCCTCTATTAACCCTAAGAATCATAGGTCATATAAACAGACAACGCGCACTGCAGGTACAGCTCCTTGTCTTAATGGATCCCCCCCGACATGTCAATTCTCGGCCATCCCAACGTCAGAACTCTTTGAGCACTAAACCTCGTGCTACATCCTCTGAGGCGACAGAACAACCTCAAATGCGACGTTGTGTTAAATCTTCCTCTTCTCCCACAGCTCCCACTCCTGAATCACCTCAGTCAGATGCCTCGGATATTCAGAGGGAGGTGTCTAGACCCCTTACCCTGGAGCTACATGATGCTTCATCTTTACCCTATGAAAACTCTCCACTATCACTCCCGATGCCACCATCATCTACATTAAATACCAAACCCATTCCCCCCGTGGCTCTGTAACCCCACACCAAGGTTTTGGGTGACCGTTTATTGTTTTACGGTTTTAATCTCCTAGCATTGTATATATTATTAATAATGTCCATTTTACAATGGAATATTCATAGTTTTACTGCACATAGTATTGATCTTCGTTACCTTCTCTCCAGATATAATCCACTCGTTGTTAGCCTACAGGAGTCACACCTTACTATGACTCCTCCCTCAATCCCTTTCTATACCTATGTCAGTACTCCCCAGTCCCAATATGATTTCTGTCTTTTAGTAAATACCGATGTCCTGTTCTCCTCATTGAGAATCCCCACTTCTCTTAAATACACGTTTGCCAGCGTATTTCTCTCCTGCTGGCTTACAGAAATATCAATATATCTTTCCCCATCAGTACCTATTGATATTCCCGTATTGAACAGAATCATATCTTTATTACTCCCTCCAGTCCTCCATTTAGGTAACTTTAATTGCAGATATTCCCTTTGAGGTGATTCTACCATTACTACACGAGGTCGCTCCCTTGAGGGTTTCATACATACACACAATTTATAAATCTTTAACACAATTACTACGGCAATTGTCATATGACAGTTGCTTGGTCTGCACTGTACCATATTGGGGTTATGGAGTCAAAGTGACCTTCATTCCCTGCACATTTGCCTGTATAAACAAGAGCTAGAACGTAATTCAATAATGTATCCCTGAAAGTAGAGGAATAGACCTTTTCAATGACACCTGAATCATGTTTGTACGACCATTGGTTGTTGTGCAACGATATTGCAAACGTGGGGCAAAATCGGTAGAAATTAGCAGTTTAGAGTGGTTTTCGCCAATCCCAAGTCTGCAGGGAGGCAGGAGATGCTGTAAGATTAACTCAGTGTTCGCCCTGGCATTCTGGGTGGTGTACGCATGTCCCGCGCTGCTTAGACTCGCTTGCCTGCCTGTCAGGTCACATACTACTCAGATTTTTGGCGATTGTCATTTAACAATTGCCGCAGTTATGTCCTTAGTTTTTATACAGCATGCCCGCAGTCATTGAGTTAATTCTGGTGCCTTTACGCATTTTGAGAGCCGCACCCATAAGTTTTCATGTATTGACTTATCCCTTTGCACCCCTTCAATTTCCTTAGATTTTACTTGGAAGGTCATTCATGATTATTGTGTAACAGACCACTTTCCAATCATTCTCCCTCCTACTTCTTATTGCCCGGTATCACGCCCTCCCCGCTGGTGTTTTGATAGAGCCAATTGGTCGGCCTTTGCTGATCTTGCTGTTCCATCTACCCCTGCCCCTACCTTCTCCGAGCCTGATGTCATGCTTACTTGTTTTCTGACTTTTGTCCTCAACGCTGCTTATGCCTGTATTCCCAGTATCTCTCGGAACGCATCTTCTAAGTGTGTGCCATGGTGGAATTCTCAGAGTACTTTGGCTTTACGTAATAAACGAGCCAAGTGGAAGATTTTCCGTCAGAAAAAGGTACTCCGTTTGAAATGGATGCATTCACCCTATTTAAACGTGCCAATACCATTCTTCGTCGCACAATTCGCTCGGCCAAAAAGTCTAGTTGGGTCTCGTATGTCTCCAATGTCACCACTGATACACCTGTTACACATGTCTGGTTTTGCATCAAGAATATTGCTGGAAAACATGCGCCAATGCCGGCCCCAGTCCTCCATTCCAAAACAGGCGTTGTGGCCGACCTTTCTCAGGTGGCCAATATATTAGGTCAACATTCCAGCCAAGTTAGCACTGGCTCCCATCTCTCGTCCATTTGCCAGATGCTTAAACACCGTTCCGAACTCACACAACTTGATTTTACCTTCTAATCAGATCTGTCCTTCAATGGCTTCTTTTCCTGTGCTGAGCTTGAAGCAAGCCTGCGTGCTTGTACGAATACCTGTGAAGGCACTGACGGGATCCATTACCTGATGCTGAAACCCTTATCCCCACCAGCCCTCAATTTCCTCTTTTCTATCTACAACCAACTGTGGTCAACTGGCTCCTTTCCGGCTGGGCGGAGGCAAGCCATCCTTCTTTTATTCCTGCAGATTATTGGCCAATTGCTCTGGTCAGCTGTGTATGTAAATTACTAGAATGCATGCGTTAACTCCTGCCTAATGTGGCTACTAGAATCATGAGGTACCCTGTCACCTATTCAATAAGGGTTCCGCAAAGGTTGTAACACACTGGACCAACTAATGAGATTGGCAACATCAATCTGTAATGCTTTTCTAGACTCTAAATTAGTTATAGCAGTATTCTTTGATCACGAGAAAGCATAGGATACTGCTTGGAAATACAACATCCTTCGTACCCTTTTACACTCTGGGGTAAATGGCAACATGGCTGTGTTTTTGCAAAACTTCCTCCACAACTGTACTTTTCAGGTCCGGCCTGTATACTAAGTACCACTTTCTTTATAATTGCTATAAATAGTATTGTTTCCTCCCTCCCCATTGGTGTCCATGCTTAATTATACGCCGACGACTTTGCTATATATGCAGCTTGTTCAGATATTACAGCCTTACAAACTCTTATGCAGAATGCTATCAATGGTGCAGCTACGACTCATGGCTTTCGGTTTTCGTCTTCACAGTCCTGCCATCACTTTCACAAACTGTCATACAGTTCCTCAACCCCCTCTTACATTTTATGACAGCCCACTACCATATCGCACACAGCCCCTTTCCTAGGTCTAATTTTTTACACTCGGCTGACCTGGTCTCCCCATAATACATTGTTACTGAACTGTACTTCTCAACAACAACTCCAACTTTTGCAAAATCTTAGCTTCGGGGCGCAAACTATGCAACTCTCCTTCACCTACACACAACCCACATTTATCTAAGATCGATTATGGTTGCCAAGTATATGCCTCCACTTCAAGTACTAGAACTAGTACTAGAAGAAGTACAAGTACTTCAAGCACCTAGATTCTATTCACCATCAATGCTTGTGCTTATCATTATTTTTGTTTTCGCTCTACTCCAGTTTTTCAGCCTTTATGTAGAATCAGGGATTCCTGCTCTGTCAACCAGACGAGATAAGCTAACCCTCCATTATCATCTTCGCCTCCTACAACACAACCCTTTTACCCCCCGCCCCCTTTCCCTTCTTCAGCTACCTCTTTATTCCCCTGCAGATTATACGCCTTACTCAACTCCCTTTCTTTCCCAAGTCCTTCAGTACTACTTTTTAGACAGTCAAAGTTTCCACCATGGTTACTCCCCCGTCCTTCCATTTGTACTACTGTCGTCCCATGTTCCAAAACCTCTTTACCCCACAGTTGCTCTACACTTAATTCATGGACCACAAGCACAGATATTCTTCTGCTGTTCCAGTGTATACAGATGGCTCCAAGACTACTGCTGGTACAGGTTTTGCAGTTGTGTTCCCAGACCGAACTTTCCAGTATCATATTCCATCCAGTGCTAGTATCTTTACAGCAGAATGATTTGCTATTTTGCTTGCCCTACGTACCATCTTTCGTTCACCCCTACATACCTTTGGAATCTTTAGCAACTCCCTTAGTGCTCTGCAGAACATTCAGTCTATTCCCGCTGCCAACTCCATAGCTTTAGGAAATCAGGAATGGCTGTTCCGCATGCTACTAAATTAAAGTCTTTGTCTTTCTGTTGGATCATAAGTCATGTTGGAATACCTGGCAATGAGCGGGTTGACTCTTTGGCTTGCTCTGCCATTACCTCCAACCCCACTGTGCCGTGGCCTACTCCTGCGTCTGACTACTTCCCACACGTTATTTATCTCCTCCGCCAGTGATGGCTTCCGTGATAAACAACAAACTCTGTTCTATCAAACCCACCATAATTCTCTGGCAGTCTTCTTCTGATCGCAATAGACGGTGGGAGACTGCCCTGGTCCGTCTACGACTCGGCCACACCAGACTAACATAGAGGTTTTTTATATCAGGTGATATTCCCACACTTTGCTCTTGCTGCCAGATCCCAGTAACTATCCAACGTCTCTTGATAGATTGCCCCCGTTTCCCTAATGCCCGTCGGCAAGTCTTCCCCTTCTTATATTCTCTTAATCCTCCTCCATTACTCCGACCTCCTAAGCGATTCCCCCCATTTCTCCTTTCCACAGCTTACACAATACCTAAGTGGTATCCATCTTCTCCTGCTTCTTTAGTTTTAACCCCATATAATTAGCTTACGCTTTTTAAACGATGCGTTTAGTGCCACATTATAGGTTTGAGTCCCGGAGGGAAGAAGGAAAACCTATTATTTAGTAGTGGCCTAGAAACATCAGAAACGAATGGGAATGGGATGGAAGGGAGGGCCGGAATCGTCAATGATTCTCGGGCCACTACTAAATATTAGGTTTTCCTTCTTCCCTCTGGGACTCAAACCTATAATTTATTAGTGGCCCCTCCATCATTGACGGTATGCCTGATATCACAAGTCTGGAGGGGGACATTCGTGACAAATATAAATCCACTAACAAGTCAACAATAGGATGAAACTAAACCCAGAAATAGAGCTCTAACTTTTCTTCATTTTGTATACAAAATACATCAACACGTATAAAAGAGGTACAGTTAGCATACTTAAAGATATACCTGTGTACAACAAATTCTGAAATCATAGGATAGGGATTGTAGAAATGTTGCACGACATATAAACCTATTAATTATATGTACAAAACAGATCACTTAAATGTATACAACATTGTAAATGTTATACATAAAATCTTTGCCTATGTATATATTCTTATACCATATACAAAAATATTCTCCAACTCGTAAATAGATTTCAAGTTCTTGAGTATCCTTATGATAATGAGTATCTCGTAAAATATTTGGTTATGCATACAAAATACAAAAACAAAATTTATCACTCTTGACTGTAATTCCAGTCCTCGAGTAAACCTATAAGATCAAGAATATCACAGTGCATATGCGCACTCACAACCACGTCCGGCGGGGCTGAGGGTCTCAGCTATCACATGCCCCCCCCCTCCTCTTCTTACAACTAACAAATAATAATAAAAAGTACCAGACCATCAGACCCGTTGTCTCGATGCGACACAGGTCATTCGTGGTTTATCATTCTAGAATAACAGACAGGTAACGCGTTAGGAAGGTGTGATTGGACGCCCATAACTGCGTCTGTTGAATATCAGTGACTGAATAATTCTTTAAGAGCCTAAGTGAAACTGCCCATTTCCTTATGTCATGAGCACGCCCCACGGCTCCCGGGTTACTTTCCCGGATCACATCGACTAGAAAAGCTGCTAAGTGCCGCTTCGTAAGGCGTTTACCTGTCTGATTTACCTACAGAGCTCCCGGTTGGTTAGGCCGGGACAATCCGATATAAGTCATTAACCCTTAATTAGCGGCTCACCACATAAGTCGAGTTAAATAAAGCTGGACTATGTGGCGGCGCTCGACATAGGTCGAGTGGCAATTTCAGCACGTAATGTTGCTGAGAGAGAGAGACAAGTGGTGGCAGGAGACTAGCGAGCGTATGACTGCTCCAGACCACCGCGGCGAACCTACTGACACGAATCTCAGCTCCCTCCTCCCTCTCTCACTCGCTACATACTGAATTATATGGGGAAAGTACCGAATTACATGCTTTTTGCACTCGCGTTGCACGGTTATTGCAAGAAAACTAGCCATCATAAAAGGATCGTTATGGTGTCATACGAAAGCTCTGTTTATGCCCTTTCAGGGATAGGTACTTGTTTTACGTTCTGGGTCTTATTTAGGCATGAAAATGATCACGTAAACAGCCCTATTTTGGCTAAAAACACCCCGCTGGGCGGTACATATAAATAAACCGCATAGGCCGCTCGTAAGGTGTTAAAGATCTCACCGGACATAATTTATGGTGAGAATCTCCTCTCTTAAGCGCCGGAACCTCTAATTCGGTAAAAACGTGCTCATGGTGTTCATTCTTTGATATAAAGGTAGGTGACGGCGCAATTTGCACACTGACATTGCGCCGAGTAAACCTCAGACAATTAGATTCGTTGCTCATCGCCGCCAGCTCAGATACCCGGTTTCCTGTAGACATGGCCATAAGGAACACAGTCTTCTTTAACCCTTGTCTATCGGGGCCCGACTTAAGTCCGTATCTAAAAAGCTGGACAATGTGGCGGGGCCCGACTTAAGTCTGTGTGCAATTTGGGCGCAATATTGGCTCTGAGAGAGAGCCGAGCGGTGGGAGGAGCATAGGTTACCTCATGACCGTTCGCCACGACCGTCGTGGGCCCACTGACATTTACTCCACTCTACTCCACCCTCTCTCATTCGATACACACGTAATTATGTAACAAAATTACCGTATTTTAGCGATTTTGCCCTTCGGTTGCACAATCGTTGCAAGACAACCAGTGATCGTAGAAGGATGGTTCGGGTGTCATTGGAAAGCTCAATTTACGCCCTTTGAGGGATACATACTTGTATTACGCTCTGGCTCTTGTTTATGCATGAAAAAGAGCGCGGAAACAACCCCATTTATGGTAAAAAAAAAACGCTGGGCGGCATGGTCAAATATACCGCCTAGGCCGCTCGTTGAGTATTAGGATCAAATCAAAAGCAGGATTATGACTATATTTCTGAGAATTTAGTAATGACAAGGTTTTGTCAAGTGACCAGGTAGGCATGAGCTAGCGTGGTGGTGGACGAAGCTTGAAACATGCACGCATGAAACCCTTCTCCTCCGCTTGCGGTACTGAGAGTCCAGTTAAATATATAACTGGCACTCTGATAGCGGTCATGTGATTCTTTAGTGTAACTACTGAGAAGCCTTTATGTTCAAATAGATAGTCAAAGTATTGGAAAATTAAAGACACCGATGCATCAGTCTGGTTAGTTTCCACTATCCAAGTAGTAAATGCTTTCCAGTGTGATTGGAACTGACGTCTGGTGGAAAGAGTGTACTGATTAATTAATTTATTAGTCATGCTTTCCCCATAGAGGGTTAACCATTTGGCCCTTTGAATGTCCACAAGGCAAAAGTCAGCGAGGTCTTTAGGTTGCCAATCGCCTCTAAGTGGAAGTACGAGATCGGGAGCAACACTGGGTTCTCGCACCACGTCTTCAATTGGGAGTAACACACCTGAGCCGGCCACAGGGGCGCGATCACCGAGACTATGCCCCGATAATCCCGTAGTTTGTGAACTACTTGACACATGAGTGAGGCGTTTGGTGGTGGAAACAGATAGATGGAATTCCACCTGTTCCAGTCCGTCAGCAATGCGTCTGGTTCTCCTGCCAGGGTTACTTCCCGGCGAGTGAGGAAGAGAGGGAGTCTGTGGTTCTCCTCTGATGCGAATAAGTCCACTTGGGGACGGTATGGCTCTGCAATCATCTTCTGAAAGACGGTTTGCTTGAGCGCCTATTCTACTGTTATGCTCTGTCGCCGTGACAGAGCATCTGCCCATACAATGGCCACGCTTGGCAGATAAGATGCGTGAAGATAAATGTTTACCTTGTTCGCCAACACAATATCCTTTCCGACAACTCTAGCAACACTCGAGACCTCGTTGACCCTTGCTTCTGAATGCACGTTACGGCATTCAGATTCTCCATTCGAAAGGCTATTGACCCTCTTGGTCTGATGGCCAATACTTCCTGATCCTTGGACAGAGTACACTGTATTTGCCACTAGTGAGGCGTGGCCAACATAATAATCTTATCGCTCGTTTTTCACCCACAAAAATCACCCCAACTGCATTTAAATATACTTCACTAGATAGAGGGAAGTCTATACAACAATAGTTCTATAAACACAAAATAGTGTATCTATAATGGTTATCGTGTACAATTAATGTTCGTAAATGTTTCTGCTGCAAATTGTGATTTTTGTCAATTTACTTCAAGATATTTACGAAACTTACTAAATAACTTATTTTTATTTTCATACTAAATCACAGCTATTTTTTCCGCTGAACATGATGGTGGTGTTTAGAATATTCTATCATCAATATTTGATTTTATAGAAATAAATCTATAACGATAGTTTTTTGCTCTTATAGAATCCATGCCGCAGCAAAATATTCACTCTCAGTCAGTTTCACCCTTAATAATTTGTTTTATTTATTTTATGAATGGCAAGAGGAAAGGTTATTCTATAAGATTTCTTAAAAAAAAAAAATAATAATATGTGGAATTTAACCGTAGGTGAAAGCATATCTTCAGTCCACCCGTATTTGCCCTCCCCTTTTTCACCGATACATTGTGGGACACTTTATTTTTTTAAGGGAGCGGTATTTAGGATTTGTCATTAGCTTTCGAATGTTATCTACTGTATATCATAAATATACGATCAATACTTCTATTTTTCCCGAATATTTTTGTCCGTGTGCCGCATATTTTTAGTCCGTGTTCCGCCCTTGCCGACTGATAATTTTTTTCGCTTCAATTCACGCTCTATTTACATATCATTTAAGGATCGATACAGATTTTAGATATTAATTTAGTATATCGGCAATGAATACAGATTGTTATTTTCAAAGAACCAGCTCTGTACGATAAAAAACTCGATTTTATATGAATATTTTCATATGCGCACTATGCGTGTCGGGAAATGTTCAGTCCGTCCGTATTTTCCCTCCTCTCTTCCTACCCATTTTTACCGATAAAATGTGGGACAATGGATACAATAGATCTAATTAGGATTTTTCATTAGCTTTCGAATGGTATTTATATCATCAATGTATGATCAAAATCTCTATTTTTCACGAATATTTCTTTGTCCGTGTGCCGCGGTCACCCACTGGTAATTTTTTTCGCTTCACTTCACACTCTATTTAAATATTATTTAAGGATCGATACAGTTTTTAGATATTAATTTCGTATATCGGCAATGAATACAGATTGCTATTTTCAGAGAACCAGTTCTGTACGACAAACACTCGATTATATATGAATATTTTCATATGCGCATACCTTACAACGAAAAATGCAATCGTTACTTACCTTACCGTTGACCGTTGAACGTAATATGTAAACACCATAGGTATTGAGGCTATCCAATCATATTTCAGTCATTTTCAATGCTATACATTATCACTTATATCACAAAGCTACTCTAAGACGATATATCCAGGGGGCGGCCATTTTTAAATGTCGCCGCCTTGCCTCCTCCCGGCCTGGCTGTTTCAGGTAAACTGAGGTTTTTCCAAGTTTAGAGCTTACTCGCATAGGGATATTTTTACCTTACAGTGTTGTAAGTTACCTCACATAAATCCTTATATTTTCAGTGACACACTGGTGAAAAGATATACACGATCGCATATATAATAATTTTTATAGGTTTACATAAGTTTCGCCCCTGATTATATACGCGATTGCGTCAAAATCTGTGTTTTGTCCAAAGTACTTATATACGCGATCGCGTCATATCTGACGGAGGGGGTTGATTTCCCCACTAGAGTTGAACCGTGAGCCTTAACCTCTCCGCTGCGTAGGTGGGGTATTGGCCACCCCTCCCTGTGCGGAGGTATTTAGACTGTTTTCTAAACTCAAATTTTCATCGTACCATAAATATCATTAATACTTATCCATATGCGCCTATTTTACATTGATTATAAAGGTATTAACCTGTTACAGCAATAAAACAAGTGGAAACAGCGTTTGGATAGTCAAAATCGGAGATAGAGGCCAGGAGTTACATAACTTATGAGGCAGCCTGCCAGCCAGCCAGCCAGCCGTGAAGACGGCTGAAGAGACACTGTTGCATGGTAGTCTCTCTCTCGCTCTTTCCCACGCTTGGTAACACAGATGACCACGCCCTGCTAGCAACACGCTAATGTTAGCACGAATATATACCTAAGAATAAGGGAATAACAGGGAGAAAATAGGTGATAATTGAAGGGGGGGGGGGGGGGTGAGAAGGAGGGGATGTGGAGGAGTGATATTTGGCATGGCCAAGGGGCAATAAAAAAAAATGAAAACAATGAAAAAAATGAAAAAAATTGATACTGGGCTGATTTAAATGTTTTTTTTTTAGGTCTTGGATTATATAAGGCTTCCCGCAGCCCACCGGTAGGCCTTATACTGTATAAGTCTTGCCGCACTTGCTGGGTTAAGGAAAAATAAGGGAACTAGTAACTTTTGCATTGATGTGTTACTCCTTGTATCGGGGCCAAAGACCCTGACCTTAGTGACCGAGGTTTGACTGATATCCCCAACCCAGTTTCCCTGACGCATCGGTATCTACCCAGACTGTAGGCGGAGGAGAAGTCCATGTCATAATTGAATGCAATGTTTCTGGCCTTGCCCATACCGCTAGTAAGTTGTGGATTAACTTCGGGATTTGCCATGACTTGTCCGCCGGCAAAAGCGGAAAATGTCTGTTTCCCTCCAAGATTAACCTCTTTACTTTCAACCAGTCCAGTTGAGAGAGCCGACGAGAGACTCCCACACCTTCCTCGTGGTAGTCAGACTGTGAAGAAAAAGAAAGTTTCTTGCAAAACCTGTTCTGATTGTCCACACTCTGAGTGAGGGTTAGGTGCATTGTGTCGCACAGCATCCCTGCCCACTTAATTACCCTTGTCGGGACAAAATTTGACTTTTCCAAGTTGGTATTGAACCCCAGGGATTTGACATGGTGTAGAATGGCGTTTACATAATTTAGGCATTTTATCTCGGATTCTGCTACCACCAGCAGGTCGTCTAGGTACCACATAACCATGATTCCTTGCTGTAATAGTGGTAACAGAGCCTGTCGAACTAATTTGGTGAAAACTCTCGGTGCCAGGTTCAGGCCAAAAGGCATCCGTTGAAAGACATAAGTCTGATGCCTGTTCCTCATGGCGAGGAATTTTTGGAACCTTTTGTTGACCGGGACATGCCAGTAGGGTTCTGTTAGGTCCAACGAACACATCCAACCTTGTGGCGGAAGTGTTAACCTGATCTGATTCACAGTGAGCATCCTGAACAATGGGTTGTGAATATAGCGATTCAGGTGAGACAAGTCTACGACCGGCCTCATCTGAGCGCTGTCGCTCTTTGGCACGAGAAAAAGTCTGGACGTGTAAACAGGGCACGTTGGATTGACCGGGACAATGATATACGTGGTTATCATTTCTTGGACTAGTGACTCCACCTCTAAATAAACATTGTTGAATTCTAAAGGTTGACGTAAACGAGGTCGCCAGAGCCACCGCCAAGTGATGCCCTTGCGTACCACTGTCCGTGCCCAAGTTCGCCGGGGCCAAGCCCGGTATCACGTCCGGATTTCTCCAGTCATGCAACTGGACTTGTCCGGCAGAACTACACTCTAATCCAACTCGCCCTTCGAGGGCCCTGGGAGTGAGAGAGTTTTGTGGTTGACTAGTTTTTTTAATGGGATGTGGTGGAGGTAGGGGGCCATGACTCCTGTCCTGACTTATCCTTGGACTGTCCTTTGTACCACTTCCCCGATCCTTTACTTTGTGGATTACTCTTGGTAGAGCCACTGCTTCTCGGTGCGGAAGGGATCTTAAAGGAAGGAAAAAACTTGGTCCCACTTGGGTGACTGCTCTCTCTAAATTTAGGCTAATGAAATTTACTTGACTCCTTCCGCGGCACAGAGGCAGTCGATCGTGAAGAGTCCAAGAGGCTAATAACTGTTCTCCATGTATCCTGACACACAAGGTTCGGGGTTAATACTGGGGAAAGAACTACACCGACCCTGATGTCGCCAAGTGCTTGGACTGAGTTTTGGAGAATAAGCTGCCGGTTAAGAGATAGGGCCTTTGTAGATTGTGCATCAGTTACCGCCTCAGTCGTCCGGATCATTGACTCTGCAATCTGGCGACTGAGAAGGAACTGAGACAATAGCCTCCATGCTTTCTGCCTTAACTTATAGTCTTTGTCTAGCTGAGCAGGTGTTGGACTAGATAAGGGCTCATTAATTTCTCATAATGACAATTTTGGAGCACTAAGGAAATCAAGTACAGATTGAGGAATGCCCCCGGCGATAGCTACGGGCAGGGAAAACCAAGTGTGTTGCTCTTGGGGTATTTGGTGGGTTGACTGGCTAGTTATTGTACTCGCAAAATTTTGCACCTCCGCCTCCCACTCGAGCCACGGCCCCGTGCCTACCTCCCCAATCTGCAATACTGGATTACCGGCTTGATCTCTAGTCGATATGGTATCTAACTCAGGTGTTAGACGAACAAGTGACTTTACATCATTAAAACCGTAAATTTTCGACCAATCCGAATACAGACGTGCAGATGAGGCAGGTGGCAAAGCAGGGGAAGATGCATAAATAAAGTAATCCGGGGCATATACATTGGGGATAGCCTTAATGGGAACAACTAAAATTTCTCCAGACATATTTTTGGCACGCAATTTCTTGCTCTCACTCACCTGCATGCACCAGTGCTCAGGTACCGGAGGTTCCCCCGAGACTGTCGACTGCGCGACCTGAGGGTTCAAGGCTACACTGTCGACCCAAAACCTATCCGGGCCATATAAGAGCGGCATAGTGCCTTTTCTGAGAGGGACTTTCTCAAGGGGTGGAGGAATTATGTCAGTGACGACGCATACATTTGAGGTCGTCAAAGTTGACATCAAAAGAGTTAAGTTAGCAGTAACAGGGGAGGGAACATGAGACTGTTTAGTTGACACCTTTATAGAACCCAAAGGCCTAGCAACTGGAGATGGCGAGGGAGACTCCGACACTGCTCTACTCTCATTAAATGTATTCATCATCTGGTCAAAACAAAATTGCAGATCCCCCCTAGTTACAAAATCTTTAGCACTGTCCATGGAAACAATAGATTCAGTTTCAGAATGGCCTGAGGAAGCTATTTTCTGCCCGGACTCCAAGTATTCTGACACATCATCAGGAATGGATTGGCACTCCATTGATTCAACCGACCTCGCCTCCAGCGACCAGGCTGAGGGGAGTCGAACCTCCTCAGACCGGACGGTGAGTTCCAACACATCACATGCAGACTCTTCCCAACCTAAGTTCGGGATAGAAGAAGGCTCCTGATCTTCACTGGGTTGTTGCATATAGTCTCTAATTGGTTCCTTCAATATAGCTGACACTCGGCTCTGAAGCCTATCCTGGGACTCACTCGTAACATTAGGATAGCCCCGGTATTGTTCAATCAACACCTGGGTTGACACACGAGGACGAAGCGCACTAGAACCCGGAGGCACATTGGTTCTGGGAATCACATAACTCTGCCCTTGCGACTGCGATTGTTCGATCGGTTGGCTAAAGTCATAAAATTTTTCCCTTGGCGGCGTCTCCGCTACCCTAGTAACTGTCTCAGACCAGCCAGATTGAACTTTTGGCCCAGTTGAAACAGGCTTGGGGAGAGTAGGTGCCGGTGCAAGCGTTTGCCTATGCCGTACACTCGACGTTGCCGTACGGGACGTTGAAACCCTTTTTCTATGACCGAAAGTTGCAGCTTTTGGCGTCACCTTTTCTGGTGTGACTCTCCTCTTCTTGGCAGCAGGCGGACATGGCTGACGCGAAGATTGCCGAGAGCTGGACTGGTGTAAGAGTGACCGCGATCTAGATCGGGTCCTACCCTTATGTTGAAAAGACGAATCAGGCTTCGGCCCTTTCGCCTGCCGGCGGGGGGGGGGGGGGGGGGTGTAACACTCTTCCCTATGTCTTCATCAGTGGATTCATCAGTACTAATTGTTTCTTTGGAAGTCACTTTGGTTGATTTCTTTTTGGACACCCCAGAACGAATAGTTTTAGAAGATTTAACTACAGGAGAATGAAGAATAAGAATATCCCAAAGAGCCTGGTCGTCGCATTGAAGCGCCTTATGGGCTACTTATTTTCTATAGGTTCAGGAACTTGTATAGCGAGGCCAGTCTTTAATGATCTTGTCCCCATTCAATGTGCTTTCCTCTCACTAAAACATTATGCTTATGTTCTGGGTGTGGTGTCCCGAGTTCGAATCCTGGGAGGACCATATGCTTTCATTAGTTTATTCAAGTACATTGGGGTTTGTAATTGATGATAAATGTTAAGAACGGCGTGTTACTTATTTATATATGGCATATGGAGTACCGTCATTGACGGCATAGACCATAGGACGCCATATAGATATATAAGGTTTCACCGAATATGCTGAACTTAGTAGCATACAAATATATATCTCACCAGAAACGATGTGGCAAGGAGGTGAGATCATACTGCCACAAACCCCCTAACCAACCATGACAATTGTAATCAATGATTTACCGGTCGTTCCTGTTGGATCTTCGTCACCTAAAGGTCCAACCACATTGCCACCCGTGCTTGTGGGCAATGTGCGCCAAACAGCAAGTAAGCACAACCAACCCAAGAAGAACAACAAAGAGAAGAACAACAACAATCAAGACAAGAAGAACAACAACAACTTGCAAGAAGACAAGACAAACAACCTAATGAGTATGAAAATGTACACCAATAATGTCAAAACCCTTTCAGAGGATCGCAAATTAGAATATCTAGTTTAAGACCCTCATAACGTCAGCTGGGATATTGTGGGACTAAGCGAGGTTAGTAGAAAAGAAAAAAATCTCATTAAATTCAATGACAGTCATCACTTGTTCTACTACAGAGGAAAACAACATTAAAAGGCTAATGGAGTAGGATTTCTAATCAAACGCGATCTTGTTGATAATATAATTAAATTCAACAATGTATTGGACAGGACAGATTTGCAAACGATTAACTCTTAAAGTAATCCAAGTATATGCACCCACTTTGCAAAGATCAGATAAAGAAATTGAAACATTCTATGAAGACATTGCCAACATTCTAGACCAGGAACAACACACAGTATACATTGATTTTCGGAGACTTCAATGCTAAAGTCGGAAGAAATATGGCAGGAGAATCATGTATTGGAAAGTTTGGAGTAGGCGAATGGAATGACAGGGGAGAAATCTTGGTTAGCAATGCAGAAAAATATGATCATAGGATACTGAATACTTTCTTCCAAAAAAGAAAAGGTCGCAAGTAGACTTGGAGAATTCCAAATGGAACAACACAGAATGAGATAGACTTAATCATAGAAGACAAAAACAACTGTGTTAACAATGTAGCTGTTATTAATAAGGTAAACATAGGGAGTGACCATAGAATGGTAAGCTGCACAGCAAAGTTTCATTTTAACCCATAACTGTCGGGGCGCAACATAAGTCGAGTATAATAAATCTGGACTATCTGGCGGCGCTCGACATAGGTCGTGTGGCAATTTCAGCACGTAATGTTGCTGAGAGAGAGAGACAAGTGGTGGCAGGAGAGTAGCGAGCGTATGACTGCTCCAGACCACCGCGGCGAACCTACTGACACGAATCCCACCTCCTCCCTCCCTCTCTCACTCGCTATATACGGAATTGTATGGGGAAAGTGCCGAATTACATGCTTTTTGCACTCGCGTTGCACGGTTGTTGCAAGAAAACTAGCCATCATAAAAGGATCGTTATGGTGTCATTGGAAAGCTCTGTTTATGCCCTTTCAGGGATAGATACTTGTTTTACGCTCTGGGTCTTATTTAGGCATGATCACGTAAACAGCCCTATTTTGGGTAAAAACACCCCGCTGGGCGGTACATATAAATAAACCGCCTAGGCCGCTCGTAAGGTGTTAAAGTCATAAGAAACAAGCTAGTTCTCAGGAAGAAACAAATATGCCTGGAGAAAGTTCAAGAGAATAAAACGGAGTTTCAGCTAGAACTTAACAATAGATTCCAAGCTCTCGACAGCAATGAGAATTACATCAACAAAGAAAACGAAAACCTAACATTAGCAATTAGAGAAACAGCAGAAAAGATAGGGAGCACAAACACTAGTGAAGAAAGCAGGTACTCGCAAACTACCCCAAATCTCATAACAAGAAGGAAAGCCATGCAAATAAAAACAAAGAGAGATGAAATAGAGAGAGCAGAATTAAACAAGCTAATCAACAAAAGACGACGGGAAGAAGAACGAACAAGAAACATGGACTTAGTTGAAGAAACTATTAGGCAAGGAACAAGCGTCAAACTATCACAACGTAAACTAGCCTAGGCAAGCAACAAATGACTTCTCTGAGACAGCAATGGTGAAACCATAAACTGTAGTGAACAAATGGTGACACGAATCAAAGAGTTCTATGAAAAGTTATACTCTTCAAGTATTTCAGTTCTCGTAATTGATTCAACAAGATACACAAGTGAAGTCCTACACATATCTGTGGATCAACTCCGGTGTTCCTCAGGGTTCTGTCCTATCTCCAATTCTCTTTCTAATATTCATAAATTATCTTCTCAACTGTACCTCCAGTCCTATCCATTCATATGCTGATGACTCTACCTTTCACTCTTCAACTAGTTTTCCAGAATCCCCCAACAAGCAAGCACTCAAAAGATCACGCAAAGATGCCATAAACAAAAAATATATATCTGACCTATCAACCAATGGGGCAGAGAAAATCTTGTTACTTTCAATGCTTCCAAAACCCAATTTCTCCATTTTTCTACCCGTAAAGAACTCCCACAGGACTATCCCGTACACTTTAGCAATACAAAAATCAATACTTCATCTTCTCTCAGTATTCTAGGAATCTCTTTCTCTCCTGATCTCACATGGAAAGACCATATTACCACCCTTGCTAAAACAGCTTTCCAAAAGCTGGGTGTGCTCAACCGCCTCTGGGGGGTTCCTGCACAGCTTTTTGCTCTGTACAGACTGTACAGACTGTACAGACTCTGTACATGGACAGTGCGTCCATGTATTGAGTATTGTTCTAATGTGTGGGGAGGATCCTCTCACACAGCACTTCTCGACAAAGTAGAAATGAAAGCCTTTCATCTCATTAACTCACGTCCACTCACTGACTCTTTGCAATCTCTCTCTTTTTGCTGCAATGTTGCATCTCTCTCGCTATTCTACCGCTATTACAATAATCAATGTTCCTCAGAGCTCTCTCAGTGTATACCACCCCCACTACATAGAGTACGAAGCAACCGTCTTGCAACACAATCCCATCCCTACTCTGTACAACTCTCCAATCCAGGAGTGAAACAATATTCTCAAACCTTCTTCTATTCAACAGCTGAGCTCTGGAACTCTCTCCCTGAATCCATCTTCCCCTCATCCTATGACTTAAATTGCTTCAAACTCCGTGTGTCCAGGCATTTTGGCTCGAACGTTCCTTGATTTTGGCCCTGTCACTCTTTCAACTGGGGGAGGCACTCGTTACAGGCAGTTCTGCCTTTTGTCTCCCTCATCCACATAGAAAAAAAGAAAAAGATGAAGTAAGGTCTGCCCTAAACAAAATTAAAAGAAGAAAAGTTCCAAGAGATGATGCATACAGAAGATGAGGTCCAGTGTAAATTAGGTCAGCTATTCACCTAATGCCTAGCAGGATGTTCCAGAAGCTTGGTGCAATGCAATAGTAACTCTACTTCACAAAAATAACGCGATAAGAAAGATCTCGGCAATTACTGTCCATTAGTTTCTTATCAGTCATTTACAAGTTGTTCTCTAAAATCCTTACAGATAGGTTAGATCAAATATTAGATAAAAATCAATCTCGGGAACAGTCAGGATTTAGAAGTGGATATTCAACCATGGATCACTTACATACAATGAACCAGCTAATAGATAATATACCTCTTTGTTTAGCTTTTGTAGATTATACCAAAAAATTGATTCTTTAGAGATAACTGCTATAGCAAACTGACTACATGAACAAGGAATAAATTAAACATATACAGTATATACCTCTTAGTGAATATATACGCATAAGGTACTGCTGTTGTCCGATTACACGAGACACCAAGAAGATATAGATTGAGAAAGGAGTGAGGCAGGGAGACACAATCCCACTCGAGCTGTTTACAGCTTGCCTTGAAGGGATCTTCAGAAAATTTTCAAAGGGAATTAATGTAGACGGGGAAAACCTTAACCATCTCAGATTTGCAAATGACATTGTTTTGATTTCAGACGAAGCAGTAAAGCTTCAAGAAATGCTATTTGATCTCAATAAAGAAAGTCTCAAAGTGGGTCTAAAAATGAACAGAAGTAAAATCAAAGTTATGTAGAATGGTTAGGCTCAACGTAGAATAATTAGGATTGATAACGAAATTCTAGAGAAAGTTGAAGAATACAATTATCTCGGCCAAGTAATTAAACTAACAAAAGACAATGACCATGATATATTAAGGCGAATCACTCTAGGATGGAAAGCATTCGGCAAACATAAAAAAATATCATGAAAAGTACACTACCAATATGTCTTTATCATAAAGTTTATAATTAGTGTTTGCTACCAACCATGATTTATGGATCCGAAACTTGGAAACTAACACAAACAATGGAGAATATGCTTAACAGTGCACAGCGAGCAATGGAAAGATCAAAGCTAGGAATAACTCATAGAGATAGGAAGAGAGCATCGTGGGTAAGAAAGCAAACCAAAGTCAAAGATATTCTAAACATTATTAAAGAGCAGAAGTGGAGATGGGCAGGGCATGTAGCAAGAAGAGAGGATAACAGGTGGAGTAAAAGACTAACTGACTGGACCCCCAGAGAAGGAAAGCGCGATAGGAAAAGACCAGACAATAGTTGGAGAGACGGGATGGACAAAACTGCAGGGGTAACATGGCAAAGGCTGGCATAATATCGGGATTCATGGAAAAGGTTTTGAGAGATCTTTGTCCAGCAATGGACTCCCAATGCCTGATAAATATAAACAAAACAAAAATATATATATATATATATATATATATATACCGGTATATATATATAACTTCAGTACACCATTGTCCACCAGGGTAGCGTTTTTTTATTTATATTGGGCAAAAAAACAGAGAGAGAGGGAGACACTTTTTTCCTATATTTCCAACTGTATTTGACAATATTTTGGACCGTGTGTCAATCACCAGGTGTCTAGTCGAGATCCTGGACATACATATATTTCGATCTATTTTGATTATATACAATTAATTGGATACTTTTATATGAAAATTGTGACATACTTCAGTGTACTTATAACAGTAATGCGAGACCTAATTGAATATCAATAGCACCGTAAATATACATTTTACAGTATGTGAATTAAAACTTAAAATTGTAATGAATGTGCTGCATACATGGAAATAATCATAACAATGTTTGTATTTACCCTTTCTGTATCGGAAACGTCTTTATTATTTTAGTCTAGTTATATTTAGAGGATTTTGTGCAGTTTAATGATCTATGGTTGTAAGAAAGGTTAAGCTAAGTGAGATAGTTTGAAGACTTTTAATTGCTGGAGGCCCTTTTGAAACCGAATAAAATTGGCTTATGGTAGCCAATCTAAAGATAAAAGGACAGCACCGGTACATAAAGGGTTAAGATAAAAGGACAGCACCGGTACATAAAGGGTTAAGTTGTGAAATAGAAAACGCTAAATGTAACGCGTGAAAAACATGAAAGTATAAACTGTCGTACAATATTTAGTAAGATGTTATTGTCTATATTAAAGCTAAGTTGAATATTTACAAGATATGTCAATACCAATCTATGCTGCTGTTTTGCTATAATAGATATATAAATCAATATATGTAGTGCCTTAAATACCCATGTTATCAGTAATAAGTTACACGCTCAACTGATCAATCAAATTACAACCAAAATTAAGGTCACTAAATCCTTGTCCGAAACAAAAAGAAACATAAAATAATATAATGACATAATTATCTGAACGATGTATAATCAAATGAAGCCTCCTAATTTTTACATTTTAATTCAGGAATATTTGTACTTTTTTTATTTTCTCAGCCATGAAAGTATCTAAATAATTTTCAAACCTCCCCAAGGTAATACAATATTTGTGTCTAAAAAGAGAATTATAACAATTGCCAGGGATTTCTCACAGCAGAAAAAGACATAGTGTTCAGGAATGGATCGGTCCGAATTGACTCTCTTTGATGTGTATTGTCCTTTGTTTTAATATAATATATATATATATATATATATATATATATATATATATATATATATATATATATATATATATATATATATATATATATACTGTATATACTGTATATATAATATATATATATATCCCGGTGGATCACATAGGCCTATATGCTTTCATTACTTTCATTGGAGGTGTTTTGTGTTGTGGTGAAATTAATAAAATATATGCCCATTTTTGGTTTTTCACAACCACAAGCTAGCAAAACTTCCCAGATTATGTTCTCTCTCTCTCTCTCTCTCTCTCTCTCTCCCTCTCTCTCTCTCTCTCTCAAAAAATGACGAAGAACGGGTGAAATTTGTAGAGCTACGACGCAAAGCCAAAAAGTTGATTAAGCAAAGTAAAAAGACCCTGGAGTTATATGTTGCGAATCAAAGTAAAACAAACCCTAAAGAATTCTATAGTTATATCAGATTGAGAAAAAAATAGTTACTTCAACTGTTGGACCGTTAGTCGATGAAAATGGAGAATACACCAAAGACGAAGTACAAACGAGTAATGCCCTCAATACCTTCTTTGCATCAGTTTTTACAACAGAAGACCTCAGTGATATCTCCACACCATCGCCGATTCAGATTGATAATTCAGATGTTCTAAGCAATATCACCGTTACAGAGAGAGAAGTATTGAATTGTTTAGAAAAACTAAAGGTAAATAAAACGCCTGGACCTGATACAATCTCGCCTAGAGTTCTAAAGGAAGCTAAGGATGAACTCTCCAAACCACTGACATTGTTATTCAATAAATCCTTGCAGTCTGAAACTATGGCTGATCAGTGGAAGCTAGCCAACGTAACACCAATATTAAAATAAGGCAGCAAATCCCTACCCAGAAACTATTGTCCAATTAGCTTAACCTCAGTTGTATGTAAAATGCTAGAAACACTCATAAGAGACAGACTCGTAAATCACTTAGAGGAAAATAACATACTTAAAGATACTCAACACGGCTTTCGTAAAAAACGTCCCTGTTTAACAAACCTCTTGGACTTCTTCCACGATATCTTCAACCTCTACGATGAGAGTAAAGCTGTAGATATTATCTACCTTGATTTTCAAAAGGCCTTTGACAAAGTTCCCCACAAACGTTTACTGCTAAAACTAAAAGCGCATGGAATACAAGACGGTGTGTTGAAATGGATAGAAAATTGGCTCAGCGACTAAAAGCAAAGAGTAGTCATAAACGGTAAGGCATCTAAATGGACCAATGTAAGTAGCGGGGTACCCCAGAGATCGGTACTAGGACCAATTCTCTTTCTAATTTACATCAACGACATAGATGAGGGTCTCACCTGTACAATCTCAAAATTTGCTGACGATACAAACATTGCAAATAGTGTACTCTCAAAAGAACAAGTTGACGATATGCAACACAATCTAGATAAATTATCATTTTGGGCCCAAATTTGGCAAATGAGTTTCAATGCGGATATATGTAAAGTACTACATATCGGATACCAAAATGAGAAAGCAAACTATTCAATGAATGGCAATCAGCTTAAGAATGTAAACAGAGAAACCGATCTGGGAGTAACAATATCGAGTAACCTAAAACCGAGTCAATAATGTTCAGAAGTTGTTAAGAAGGCAAACAAAATAATTGGCTTTATAGGCAGGTCATTTGAGCATAAATCCAGGGAAGTTATCCTAACCCTTTACAATTCCTTAGTCCGCCTTCTTCTGGAATACTGCGTTCAATCCTGGTGCCCATATTACCAAAAATATATAGACAAGCTAGAACCAGTTCAACGTAGAGTTACCAAAATGATACCTAGCCTAAAGAACAAACCATACGAGGAGCATCTTAGAGAATTAAATCAATTTCCTTTAACCCAGAGCAGATTAAGAGGCGACTTATTTCAAGTGTTCAAAATCATCAAAGGCATGGACAATATGAACTGTAGTAAGTATTTCACTATCTACCAATCTAATTACACACAGGGAAACGGTTGCAAAATTATTGGTAAATCTTTTAACTCACACGAATCTAAGAATTTCTTCTTCAATCGAGTTGTCAACGTGTGGAATGGGCTTCCCCGAGACGCTATAGACTGCAGCACCGTTGATTCATTTAAACTTCGCCTAGACAAATATCTCGCATCGAACCTGCGACTGACTGCGTTTGTAAATGAATAACTTTATTTTATCACCCCCTCAATTACTAACCAATCTGTCCCCTACTAACTTCCTAATCCTGCCACAGACATTAGTTCCAGGGCAGCAGTTCCCTTTCCAATGTTCCCTTACCCACTCTATAAACCACTGTTTGGACACTTGATCCTCAGTGTTTTGGAGGACAAGCAGCCTAGAAGGTTCACTAGACCTGTTTTTGCTTGATTTCCTTTGTACTCGAATACGTCTTTGATGGAAATGGTTACCAGTCGTTGCTTTCTGTGTCTCCCTCTCACAAAATAATGTAGTTGATATCTCAGCCTCCCCTCTCTTTCTTAAACAAAAATATTAATTGACTTCAACATGCATACAATTTGTTCTATTTTGGTGTAATTATTATTTTTGTCTTTTTATCTGTAATACACAGGTGTGAATTGTCATACATTCATGCAAAGATTCGGCTTAATTTTACCGTTTCCTTAAGCTTAATCTTGAAAATCACAGCTCTCCTCTCCCAACGCTTACCACTTCCTTCCATTATATATTTACCATCTCTGACATCTCTCCTTTCCTGTAGTTTATCACCATTTCCTCCTTATACACTGTCCTTGGTTTATCATGGCGTATTATCCTGGAGTTCTTGCCCCTGGTGTAGTTCGTCCTGTAAAGGGCTATCACAATTGCCAATATTTCCGTGGTTTCTCGCCTATTTTCCGTGGTCTTGCCGAAAATCCACGCTACCCGAGCAACTTGGGAGATGTTTGTCTATCCACGGAAATTTTCAGGCGTGAATTAGTAGGCTATGTCATAGAAATATATTCCTCATGTATAAATATATAATAAAGTAGGTGTGCAGTTTTCGCATTACCAAAACAAAATAAAAAAATAAACTGCATACGCAACTCTGCGACCTGGAATTCTGCAAGTAGTATTGAAACTCTTAGGTAAAATCGGTTTATATACAGTTTATACAGTATATATATACAGTATATATATAAATATATTTCGCAAATTCACATGAGCTACTAAATGTTTTTATACTCACAGCCGGACTTGAACCACCGACAGTCAGAACAGGTGCCCATACTTTAATCCACTATACCAAGGCATGATAGAGGATACTTGTGTGCATTGGATTAAAGCATGGACACTCGTCCTGACTGTTGGTGGTTCATGTCAGCCTGGGAGTATACTGTATATATATAATTACATTTATGATCACATTTGAATCTTAACCATTGGTAAATTTATCTATAATAAGGTCAGAGTAACACTTTTGTTTTAATATGGTGTAATTCAAATTTAAAATATATATAAGAAAGAAATAGTGACCATAATCTGTGACCTTCATCATTCACCTTGACCTTTGAATAACAAAAACACAACATTTGGGCAATCGTTGCATTGACCAACCGAATTTGCCAGCAAAATTTGGTGACGATACATTAACCCGTTCAGTACAGTTCTGTCGGTTTCATTAGATACTGGATATTAAGACGATTTTATTTAGTTTATGAAGGGCCTCCATAAAATTAGCAGGCTTTCAACTATCTTAATTAACCCTTTTTACTACCACAGCTCCGTCATAAGCTCCACAAAATCGTCTAATTATAGCTAGAATACAATAAAAAAGACGTCACCGGTACACAAAGGGTTAAACAGTCTAGGAAGAGTTTAAAGAAAAGGATTAACATTCTTATTTTGTTCTATGACCATGATCTTTAACCTTAAGTATTATAATATATATATATATATATATATATATATGTATATATATATATTATATATATATATATATACATATATATATATATATATATATATATATATATATATATATATATATATATACCTATATATATATATATATATATATATATATATATATATACCGGTATAATTATATATATATATATATATAAATATATATATATAATTTTATATATTTTTGTTTGTTCTATGTGAATGAGGGACACAAAAGGCATAACTGCCTGCAACGAGTGCCTACCCCAGATTTCAAAGAGTGACAGGGCCGAAATCAAGGGACGTTCGAGCTAAAATGCCTGGACACGCGGAGTTTGAAGCAATTTAAGTCATAGGAAGAGGGAAAGACTGATTCAGGAGAGAGTTCCAGAGCTCAGCAGTTGAATAGAAGAAAGTCTAAGAATAGCATTTCACTCTGGGGTTGGAGAGTTGCACAGAGTAGGGGTGGGATTGTGCTGCAAGGCGGGTGCTACATACCCTACGTAGAGGAGGTGGTATACACTGGGACAGCTCCCAGGAACACGGATTATTGTAGTAGCGATAGAATAGTGAGAGAGATGCAACATTGCGGCGAAGAGAGAGAGATCGCAGAGAATTGGTGAGTGGACGGGAGTTAATGATACGAAAAGCTTTCCTTTCTACTTTATCTAGGAGTGCAGTGTGAGAGCATCCTCCCCACACATGAGAACAATACTCCATACAAGGACGCACTGTGCCCCAGTACAGAGCAAGTAGCTGCGCAGGGGTAAAGAACCACTTGAGGCGGTTGAGCACACCCAGCTTCTGGGAGGCTGCCTTAGCGAGACTGGTAATATTATCATTCCAAGTGAGAGCAGAAGAAAAAGAGACACCGAGAACATTGAGGGAAGATGAAGGGTTGATTTTTGTATTGTTGAAGAATTAGGGATAGCCCTCAGGAGGTTCCTGATGGGTAGTAAGATGGATAAATTGAGTTTTGGAAGCATTAAATGTAACAAGGTTTTCTCTACCCCAATTGGAAATAGAAACTAGATCAGAAGATAAGCATTTTATGGCTTCATTACGTTTACTTTTGAGGGACTGCTATTTAAGTAAAATGCAATTAACAGTCGTCAGCTTATCGAAAATTGAGTATTTTTTTATGATGAAAGTTAACTTTTGACCTTGGCCTGTGACCTTGACTTGTATGCAGGATTATATTTGTGTTTGCTTTGATGTAACCCTAGAAAATCAAAGAAATGCATCCAATTTCATCAAAGATCATCAGTTAGTTTCAGAGGTATTAAAGGAATAGTTGACATTCACCTTTGACCTTCATCTTGACCTTGATGATGTCTGAAAATTTAAAATTTTAATTTTCCCTTAAAGCACAACTGTCTCAATGAATGTTGTGAAGTTAACATGAATAGCCAATAAATTAGCATATTGACTTTATATTTGACATTGACCTGTGCCCTTGACCTATCAAATAGAATTAAGTATATTCTTGTATGACCTTGGTCTAGGCATTCCGAATATGCATGATATGCCTAATGAATCTTACATTAAATAGGAAATACTAGTAAAAATCATATTTCGACCTTTAACCTTGACCTTGGACTTTGACCTTCGACCGTAACATTTCTTATCAAGGATTTAGTTAGATTAACAGCAATGTTCATATTAACTAGCATTATGAATATGGTGTAATTCGTATGAAGACTTATTGATTACAATTAGTGATCATATACTGTGACCTTGACCTTTGACCTTTGACTAAAAACAAAATACATATATTTGGATGGTCATTGCATTGACCAACTGAATTTGCCTGATTAATTTGGTGACAATACATTAAACAGTCTAGGAGGAGTTTATGGAAAATGACAAATACTCTTGTTTTGACCTTGAACTCTGACCTTAACTATTACAATATTTATGTGAAATTTGATATATATGATATTTAAGTAATAAGCCATAACACAGCCAGTTTTCCAATATTTGCGTAATCTTTTTTTAATAAATAATAAAAGTTGACCTTTGAGCTGTGACCTTGACCTTTATGTATGAGTACATTTTTGTTTGACCTTGACCTGTGACCTTGACCTTTATGTAAGAGTACATTTTTGTTTGCATTGACATTGCCCATGATAATCAAATAAGCATGCCTAATGTCATTAAAACCCATCAGTTAGTTTCATCTATATTAATATAATAGTTGACCTTTGACCTTTATGTTGACCTTGATGTCTCAACATTTATTATTTTCCTTTTCACTTAAAGTGCAACTATCTCACCAAATGTTGTGAAGTTTGCACGAAAAGTAAAGAAAATAGCATATTGACCTTTTATTTCACCTTGACCTGTGACCTCGACCTTTCATATGGAATCGAATAGTTTATTGTATGACCTTGGCCTTGGTATTCTGAATATACATGGTAAGCCTAGTGAGAATCTAACAGTTGGTATAAGAAATACTATTAACATTTTTTTTTTTTACCTTTGACCTTGAAATTTGACCTTACCTTTTAGAATATTTATCTAACATTTGGGCAATACAATAGCAAGGTTACCAGTAACTTGTTTAGTGAAAATGAAGATAATTGAATAAAAAATAAAAATAAATAAAATAAGTTGACCTTTCCCCTTGACCTGTGACCTTGACCTTTATTTAGGAGTAAATTTGTTTGTTCATCGACATTGGCCATACAAATCAAATAAGCATGACTAATTTCATTAAAACCCATCAGTTAGTTTGATAAATATTTATATAATAGTTAACCTTGACCTTTGACCTTGACCTTCATAAATTTGAATGTGTCTCAAAATGTATTATTTTCCTTTTCATTTAAAGTGCAACTATATCACCAAATTTTGTGAAGTTTACATGAAAAGTAAAGAAATTAGTATATTGACCTTTTACTTGAACTTGACCTGTAAACTTGACCTTTCATATGGAATTGTATAGTCTCTTGTATGACCTTGGCCTAAGTATTCCGAATATACACGGTAAGTCTAGTGAGAATATAGCAGTTAATATAAGAAATACAAGTAAAACACTTATTTTGACCTTTGACCTTGACCTTTGACCTTACCCTTCAGAATATGTATCTATAATTTTGGTCAATAAGATATTGAGGTTACCAGTAACTTGTATAGTAAACATTTTGAAATTTGAGTAAAAACTAAGACACATGAAATATTGACCTTATTTTTAACCTTGACCTTTGACCTTAACCTTTAAGTTAAATTGAAAATTTCATTTTGACTGACCTTTGCATTGACCAAATGAATATACCTGTCAAATTTGGTGAAAATCCATCGAACGGTCTAGGAGGAGTTTCCAGACGGACGACGACGACGACAGACAAGCTGACTGATGGTGCACAGTATACGGGCGGGATCTGTGTGCGCGATACCACTCTGCTTCGCAGAGTTGATAATATATATATATATACTGTATATTCCATATACAGTATATTAAGTTAGATAAGTATTAATATATCTAATGATAATGTGATAGGTGATATTCGAACCTTAGGAGCTATAAAATATCACATGGAACACACAAAATCGTACATTATAATACAGTAAACACAAGCAAGGGAAGAAATACCGTCACTGCCTATTTTAAATGTGCAATACATAAAGCTTGGCCTGTGATTGGCTAAGCCGCGTGGGCCCGAGTCAGTCAGCCTTCTCTCTCTCTTACTTCTTGGGTTTATACTTTCTTTATCTCGCTTGTGTTTACTTTATGATATATACGTTATTATTGTGTTTCCTGTGATATTTAATAGCTCTTTAGATTCGGATGCCACTGTAATTTATTAAGTAATCATTGAAATTACTTAAACATATCTAGTTTAATGAATAAATAAGGAACAATACAGATAATTAATAAATGATCAGGGTACTAATAAAGTAGCCAATCATGAGTGTGCTGCTGCTTCCACAACTCAGTGTCCTCAACTTAAATGCTTCTTCTGAAATCACTGTGTTGGGTGATTTTAATGTCCATAATGTTGAATGGCTCACTCATTCAGCCAGAACTGATGATGCTGGTCTTGAATGTGAGCTATTTGCAGACTCATTTAATCTCATTCAACTAGTCAACCAACCCACCCGTGTACCAGATAATCCTAATCATAATTCCCACCTACTGGACTTATTTTTAACAACCAATTCAGAAAATTATGATGTTACAGTGAGGTCCCCACTTGGATCTTCTGATCACTGTCTGATACAGGCCACCTGTCTATCACCTACCACACCTTCCCACTCTGAACCTGTTTTGGTGACTAAATGGCATTACGATAGGGCAGACTGGGAGGGTCTTCAAGGTTTCTTTATTGATATTCCCTGGACCTCTTTCTTTTCTAATGATGCACACTCCACCTTGAGCCACATACAAGATTTTGTAAAAATTGGAATGGAAACTTTTATTCCTCATCAAAAGTACAGTAAAAGATCTAATTCACCTAAATGGTTTGACCATAATTGTGCTAGAGTAACTGAACAAAAAGCAATAGCCTACAATTCATACACAAGATCAAAAACACATGAAGCCTTTAATTACTTTAGAAACATCAGAAATCATGCCAAAACTGTATTAAACCTAACTAAATCAAACTTTCTCCATAAGCAGGCAAATAAACTTCTAAATAATCCAAATGATAACAAAATATTTTGGTCTACTCTTAACTCATTCAAATCCAACTTCACTACTGCTTCATCCATTCCACCATTAAAATCTCCGACTGGCAATCTTGTAAGTGACCCACGAGGTAAAGCTAACCTTCTTGCAGATATTTTCTCCACCAACTCAACCTTAGATGAAATAAATCAAGATGTCCCTGTACTTAATTTTAATTCACCTGAAATTCCCTCATTAAGATCCACACCAGACATGTCAAAACTATTTTGCAGAATCTCTCAGTAGATAAGGCTCCTGGTCCAGATGAAATTCCTCCAATAGTACTTAAGAATTGCTCCTTGGTGCTCGCTCCTGTATTGGCAAAATTTTTCCGTCTGTGTACTCATACCTCATGCTTCCCAGTAGCCGGGAAAGAAGCAAACATCCATCCAGTTCCTAAAAAAGGTGCCTCTTCAGATCCATCAAACTACAGACCAATAGCTATAACTTCCACTCTTGGCAAAGTTTTTGAAATTATATTAAATAATCACATAATTAAGCATCTGGAGAATAATAAATTAATCAGTGATAGGCAATATGGTTTTAGACGATGTCGATCAACTGCAGACATTCTTTGCCTTCTTACGCATCAAATCAACCAAGCTACAGACCAACATGGTGAAACACATACAATAGCACTGGATATATCAAAGGCATTTGATAGAGTCTGGCATCAATCCTTATTGTCGAAGATGTCACACTACGGCCTTGCATCATTAGTTCCACTAATTTCTTCTTATCTTCATAACAGAAAAATACGTGTAATGGTAGATGGCCTTTATTCTCAATTTCACTCAATAAATGCTGGTGTTCCCCAGGGATCAGTTTTGGCCCCAACTCTGTTCCTCATTCATATCAATGATCTCATATCTACCACTCATAATCCAATACATTCCTACGCAGATGACTCAACACTCCACAGTTCCTTCACATTTACCAATTCTTTCACCCAACCCGATCTTATAAATTCAAAAATAAACACTGCAATTTCTCTGAACCAGGACCTTTCTAGAATTAATGAATGGGGACAAGAGAATCTAGTTTCCTTTAATGCACAGAAAACCAAGTACATTCAATTTTCTAACCGACAGAATCTCACTGACTCCCATATATTTTTTAATGATGTAAATATTCCCACTTCCCCTAGTATTGACATTCTCGGTGTAACATTAACTACTAACTTGAGCTGGACACATTATGTTAGAAGCATTGCTAAGAATGCCTCTAAAAACTGGGACTCCTGTACAGAGTTCGAGAATTCTTCACTGACGAGCAGTTGGCCGTAATATATAAAAGTCATGTGCGCTCTCAGATGGATTACTGTTCACCTCTGTGGGGTGGAAGTGGAGTGGTTGCATTGAGGCAGTTGGACAAAATTCAAAATAAAGCTATTAGATTAATCAATAACCCTGCAATCACACAGGACCTTCCTACATTAGCCATACGAAGAAACGTTGCATCCCTTGCATTATTCTACAGATATTTTCACAGCAATTGTTCCGGGGAACTTGCTTCAATTGTGCCGCCTCTCCACATCTTTCCCCGTAGAACTAGGGCAGCTGAGAGCGCCCATGAATTTACACTTTCTCCTCCACAATGCAGAACTTCTGCTTATCAGAATTCATTTATCCCCAGAGCTACTACTCTTTGGAATTCACTTCCCTCGAATTGCTTTCCACAAACTTACAATCAACAAATGTTTAAATCCAGTTGTTACAAACATTTTATGAATGGAGGATGCCTTTAGGCACATGGACCTTTTTGTTTTATCTGTGTTTTTCCTTCCTCCGTTCATTGTCTCTTAAAAAAAAAAAAAAAAAAAAAACATATTTCACTTTTACCGACAGACGTGGTTTCATGTCGCTTGTTTTAGGCAACAGCGAGCAATATTGCCATACTTACCATGGTTTTTATATATGCTCAGCTTTATCATTGGGATTGAGATGTATTAATAGCATGACGGAAAGCTAAAACGGCCGAAATATGACCAATTAACTTCGAAGTGAGAACGAAAGAGTGTGCGTATAATTAAATGTTCGTGGATTATCTAGGTGCATGTGTGTTAGGGAAACCACGGTATTGTCGTCTAAACTATAAACCAAGATCTAGAAACCACGAAAAAATAGCCAAGTGTGATATAACCCCTTAAGGGAGCCCCCCTCGCTTTTTTTTCTTCTCTTTCTCTCCCTCTCTCTTTGGTTTGTATCCATTCGGCCCCATTCAGCCTACTGTTTTAAGATGTTTACCCCCATCCAGGTGTCAGTATTTTCCTGGCGAGCGGTAGCGAGCCAGCATATATATTTTTTGGTTTAGGCAGCAAGCTAAATTTGTACAATTTTCGATAGAAAAATTTCTCCGGCGAAGCCAGATTTCTCCATACAATATTGGCTCGCTATTGCTCGCCAGGAAGATATCGAAACCTGGATGGGGATAAACGTTTTAAACAGTTGGCTGAATGGGGCCGAATGGATACACGCCAGGGAAAGAGAGAAAAGGAGAGAAAGATAAAAACAAAAACGGTGATCCCCCTTAAAGAAGACAGAGAAAATAGACGAGAAACCACTGAAATCGTGGCAACCACGGAAATATCGGCAAGTGTGATAGCCCCTTTAATAAACCAACCAGAGCATCGTTCCTCTTATTGTCCGTGCTGCTTCCCTGCCTGTGTCTCCTGGCTCAGGTTCTGCGCGGGCACTTCTTTTACAAGCACTTGTTTCCTCTTGTGTACCCGTCTTGGGCTCGCATTTGATTCCTTGGGGATAATGACGCCTTATAGCAATCTATTCTGGATATTATTAGACAAAATTATTCAGTTTCGGAAGAATCTTTGGGTGTTAGAGGTATAACTGAGTTGCTTCTGACCCGTTCAATTCCTAAAGATTGTTTCTAAACTGAATACAATCGTCTAATGGTAGGCCAGAATGAAACAATATCCAGTATTCGATGAATCGTGATCATGTACTGTACTGTACTTATAACTGTCTTGATGGTGTAATGGTTAGTGTTTAAGATTTGAATGTGGTAACCCAGGTTCGAATCCCGGTAGGATCACATGTATTCATTAATTTCATTGGGTTGTGTTTGGGTGGGGAGTGAAATAAATAAATTAGATGATGCCTTGCCTGCCTCAACTTACATAAAGCCAACATTCTCCACTATTTTTCTTGCTATTTGTGTTCCGTGTTTTCTGTTTATGATTTCCGATGTGTATTTTTCTGGTTTATCTGAATGGGTCACTATTATGTGATAGTATTTGATGACTCATTATTTATGTTAATTTATGAGTGGAAAATACTGCCTTTCTAACGTGATCTATATATTATGGATGCTCTGCCTAAAGACCATTAACCACAATTACTTCACAGTCGAACGAATAGCCATATCCTGACTATAAACAATACTATATCGTAACTAATTCGTAGCTTATCTTGGCTCAATTAGAATCAATAAAATTTACCCAACACCCAACTTAAGGTGAGGTTTGGTTATTCTGGACTCCCTTCTCCTTCAGGTTTAGCCCCAATAGTTTTGCAATTTTAAGACGTTCGTCCCATAAGTTTGGTGATTGAAATACCTTTTCTGCCATATAGATGTCGATATTTTCCTGGCGAGCGATAGCGAGCCTCTAATTTAGAAGTAACGGCCCTTCGGCCGGGACTTTTTCTACATATTTCTCGAAAGGGGGGTTTGGAGGAGGTTTTGATGGAGGTTTGGGTTTAGGTTTTGGTCTATATAATTATTTAGTTAGTTCATAGTAACTTCGCTAAATATCCATCAAACTTTAAAACAAAAAAACACCCCCTAGACCCCCCTTCAAGATAAATGTGTAAATTGTCGGTAGACAAATGTCCCGGCACGAAAGGCATTTAACCTGACAAAGGAATGGAAATCACCAAACTAATGGGGCGAACTTTATAATCTCAAAGCTAATGGGGCTAAACATGAGGGAGACTAATCAAGTACCTCCCCCTTGAGGCAAATCCACTGTATAATTGTTCTTGGTTAACACTAGCTGGTACGACTCCTTGTGGGTTATTTATATGATAGTGTTAACCCTTTGAGTACCAGCGACGTGTGTTATATTTGTTCTAGCTGTATTTAGACGATATTATGCAGCTTAGGAAGGATCTGTGGTAGTTGAAATGGTGGGTTGAGATAGTTATTATTGCTAAACGTCCTTCCTAAGCTGAATACAATCGTCTAATAGTGGCCAAAATATGATGAAAGTCCCTGGTACTGAGTGGGTTAATTATCGTTGAGGATTGTGCTTGATTTTGCCATTTTCGAGCAATATATTTTAGTTTGTCTCCTTAGGCTAACGAAAACGCCTTCCCAGTTTTCCTTCAAACTAAAAATAAATGCCCACCCAAACCCCCCTCAAGCTAAATAGGCCTATGTACATTTTTTAATACAACAATTAACAGACCCGTTGTCGTTCGGCTAGAAAATGTCGACACCTAAAATGGGGCAAACTAATCGCCAAACTAAGGAGGTAATACGCAATAAAATCTCCAAACTAATGGGGCGAAACAAGGGAAGCCCAAAACGACTTTCTTCGAACCAAATAAGGTTAAGCGACTTTCTTCGGGCCAAATAAGGTTAAGCGACTTTCTTCGGGCCAAATAAGGTTAAGCGACTTTCTTCGGGCCAAATAAGGTTAAGCGACTTTCTTCGGGCCAAATAAGGTTAAGCGAGTTTCTTCGGGCCAAATAAGGTTAAACGAAATCACTTAAGGGGGTAGTGCTTGTTTTTCGGTCAATATATCTTTCTATAAATTTAGTTTTGAAATTCTTCGCTAGAACTCCATCAAGCTTAATAAAACACCTCCAAGACCCCCTTTCAAGATAAATGTGTACATTTTTCTGTAGAAAAATGTCTCCGGCCAAAGATCGATTCCTTCTAAAATTACAGGCTCGCTATCGCTCGCCAGGAAAAAATCGAAACCTAAATGACACGAAAGGTCTAAATATTGACAAAGTAATGGGGTGAAAGATCTTAAAATCGCCAAACGAACAGAAAGAACGTCTTAAAATCTCAAAACTAATATGCTAAACATGAGGGAGAAGGAGGTCCAGAAAAACGACTACCTGCCCCCTTAACACTTCATTGATACTTCCCATCCTTCATTTACACCTTTGATCATAAGCCCTCGGCTAACAATTCCAGTAACTCTATTGTGCAGTCTTCCTTGTAATCATAAA
Organism: Paralithodes platypus; assembly: GCA_032716605.1. Taxonomy (NCBI): domain Eukaryota; kingdom Metazoa; phylum Arthropoda; class Malacostraca; order Decapoda; family Lithodidae; genus Paralithodes; species Paralithodes platypus. The sequence continues at coordinate 11,891,712 of CM064560.1, read as the reverse complement.
GGGATATTTCCTTAAGGGACCCATATCCCGTTTTTTAAGTACTGTATATATAATAGCGAGAACATTACATATCCGCATCTTAAGGTGTTTATATTTTTTATCTAGACCTCTATCAAGCTTTAAAAATATATATACTAAAAAAAAAAAAAAAAAAAAACACACCCAACACTCCCTTTCCAGATAAATTTGTTAATTTTTCATAAATTAGAAAACAATCGACACCTATAAATGGCACGAAAGGCCTTAATAATTGACAAAGAAATGGAGTGAAGGGACTTAAAATCACCAAACCAATGGGTCAAGCTTCTTAAAATATCCTAACTAATGGGGCTAAACATGAGGGAGAAGGGGTTCCGGAAATACCAAATACCTACCCTTAACTCCATCATATCAGTTAAGGGGGAGGTAAGTTCTTTTTATTGACTCCCCTCTCCCTCACATTTAGCCCCTTTAGTTTTGTGATTTTGGGTTGTTCGCTCCGTTAGCTTGGCGATTTTAAGACTTTGTGTGCCATTTAGATGTAGATTTTTTCGTGGCCAGCGAAAGCGAGCCTTTATTTAGGAGGAATCGGTCGTCGGCAGGGAAATTTTTCTACCGAAAAATGTACAAATATATATTGAAAGGGGGTCTTTTTAAACTTGTTGGAGTCTAGCGAGGAAATTAAACATAAATATAGAAATACAAAAATAGACCAAAAAATAACCACTACCCCCTTAATCCAATCAAGACTCCATCCCAGTGACGTGAACCTACCCTCATGTTTCAATCAAGACTCCATCCCAGTGACGTGATCCTACCCTCATGTTTCAATCAAGACTCCATCCCAGTGACGTGATCCTACCCTCATGTTTCAATCAAGACTCCATCCCAGTGACGTGATCCTACCCTCATGTTTCAATCAACACTCCATCCCAGTGACGTGATCCTACCCTCATGTTTCAATCAAGACTCCATCCCAGTGACGTGATCCTACCCTCATGTTTCAATCAAGACTCCATCCCAGTGACGTGATCCTACCCTCATGTTTCAATCAAGACTCCATTCCAGTGACGTGATCCTACCCTCATGTTTCAATCAAGACTCCATTCCAGTGACGTGATCCTACCCTCATGTTTCAATCAAGACTCCATTCCAGTGACGTGATCCTACCCTCATGTTTCAATCAAGACTCCATTCCAGTGACGTGATCCTACCCTCATGTTTCAATCAAGACTCCATTCCAGTGACGTGATCCTACCCTCATGTTTCAATCAAGACTCCATTCCAGTGACGTGATCCTACCCTCATGTTTCAATCAAGACTCCATCCCAGTGACGTGATCCTACCCTCATGTTTCAATCAAGACTCCATTCCAGTGACGTGATCCTACCCTCATGTTTCAATCAAGACTCCATCCCAGTGACGTGATCCTACCCTCATGTTTCAATCAAGACTCCATCCCAGTGACGTGATCCTACCCTCATGTTTCAATCAAGACTCCATTCCAGTGACGTGATCCTACCCTCATGTTTCAATCAAGACTCTATCCCAGTGACGTGATCCTACCCTCATGTTTCAATCAAGACTCCATTCCAGTGACGTGATCCTACCCTCATGTTTCAATCAAGACTCCATTCCAGTGACGTGATCCTACCCTCATGTTTCAATCAAGACTCCATTCCAGTGACGTGATCCTACCCTCATGTTTCAATCAAGACTCCATCCCAGTGACGTGATCCTACCCTCATGTTTCAATCAAGACTCCATTCCAGTGACGTGATCCTACCCTCATGTTTCAATCAAGACTCCATCCCAGTGACGTGATCCTACCCTCATGTTTCAATCAAGACTCCATCCCAGTAACGTGATCCTACCCTCATGTTTCAATCAAGACTCCATTCCAGTAACGTGATCCTACCCTCATGTTTCAATCAAGACTCCATTCCAGTGACGTGATCCTGCCCTCATGTTTCAATCAAGACTCCATTCCAGTGACGTGATCCTACCCTCATGTTTCAATCAAGACTCCATCCCAGTGACGTGATCCTACCCTCATGTTTCAATTATAGCCCTTGTCCGACCATAAAGCTCAAGTCTCGTATTACTGCACTCAGAATGAAATTAGCTTGATGGTCCGGAATTATCTATACACTCAGAAATAAGTTAGGGGGAAATTTTCACTAGAGGGATTTTTGTTCTAATCTCCTCCATGTTTAGTTTCATTAGTTTTAAAATTTTAAGACGTTCGCCCCGTTAGTTTGGCGATTTTAATAAATTTCCCCTCAATTTCTGTCAATTTTAATACCTTTCGTGCCATTTAGTTGTCGATTTTTCCTGGCGAGCGTCAGTGAGCCAGTAGTTTAGGAGGAACCGGCCTTCGGCCGGGAATTTTTTCTACCGAAAAATTTACAAATTTATATTGAAAGGGGTTCTGGGGGTATTATTTAAAAGCTTGATGGGGGTCTAGGAAGCAAACTAAAATTATCCCCTAAACCTATATGTATATTTTAGCTTCATTTACCAACATGTTCTCTATTGCAACACCGTTTAGTCTTCCACATACAAATCTTATTTACGATCAATAATTACTATACATAATAAGATAATGAGGATATTAACCTGAAGTTCAAGATTCAAACATGCTAAACCAATGTGTGCACAAATGAAGATCCTAAATCTGACCGATACTGTTAACTACTCCAGAGTTGTTTTAATCAATAAATAATGTTAATACATTTTCATTCTTCAACCCCAAAGTAAATTAATGATTGCATGTGATACTCCCAGGATTCAAACTCGTGACACCACATAAAGAAGTTGAACACTCTAACCATTACACCACCTACACAGTTAAAGGTCCAGCACATAACCACGATTATTATCCATTTATCGAATACTGGATATATACAAATCATGCACTGGACCCAACTATGAAAACCATAAAGGGGGGCACCGGTTTTGGTTTTTATCTTTCTTTCCTTTTTCTCTTTCCCTGGCGTGTATCCATTCGGCCCCATTTGATGTTATAGGTCTCACAGAAACATGGTTAAACGATAATAATGTTGATAGGTATAATAAGTTAGGATATAAACATTAGTATAATCTTAGAAAAGGAAAAAAAGGCAGCAGTGTTTCTATTTTGTCAGAGACCACATAGTATATAATGACAGGATAGACTTAAACATCATGTGTAGTCTCACTGAATCAATATTTATTGAAATTAACAAAACGTTAATTGGCAATAACAGGAGTGTAGTTATTGGTGTCATTAATAGACCTCCTGACTCAAACGTTGAAGATTTTCTTGACTATTTAAACAGTACTCTAACTATTCTTAATCTTGAAAACAAAACCATATATCTAATGGGAGATTATAATTTGAATCTACTTAACAGCGAAAATCATAAATTAACATCGGATTTTGTAGAAATGCTGTTTTCTTATTCTTTCGTCCCTCTCATCAACAAACCAACCAGAATGAAAGGTGACTCCGCCACTTTAATTGATAATAATCTATGCAATGAAATCCAGAATACAGAAATGATACATGGGAAATGTATACAGATGCATCCGACCATTTTCCAGTTTATGTCAGTAAAAGTGAACAAGTACAGATATGCCCTAAATTTATCACTAAAAGAATAATAAACAATAAAAACCTGCAAATGTTCAAAGATAAATTACATAACACTAACTGGATAAATATCACTGGTAATAGGAACTGCCAGGACGCTTTTTCTGAATTCCATAATGTTTTTACTCGATATTACAAGGAATCCTTTCCTCTTCGTAATATTAAAATTTCATACCGTAACCGTAAGTGTTGGCTCACTGCTGGTCTTAAAAAATCTATATAAAAAAAAAAAAACATTATGTCCCATCTATAAACAATACATTAGAAGAAAACAAAACGAAATATTTAGAATACAAAAGAGTACTACATATAGTACTACGATGTGAAAAGAGAGAGAACATTATGATCGGTTACTAAAGCAAAACATAGGCAATATTAAAAAGGCTTGGGAAGTGATAAAAGAAGTAATACATAGAAAAACAAACCTAGAAGAGAGGATCAGCTTTCAACATGGACGGTAACATTGTTAACAACGATAATATTATTGCTGATACTTTTAATGAATTGTATCTCAATATTGAAAGTACATTTTTTAAATCACTGCCAACCATCAATAGAACATAGGGCATGATGTGAGTTGCTTAGTTATCAAGGAAACATACCCATTACTAACTCTTGGTCATCCAACTTTCGGGACTTCGGTGAGACTTTTTCTGTTGCACTAGACATACCGAAGGCCTTCGATGGAGTCTGGCACAAATCTTTAATTTCCAAACTAACCTCCTTCGGTTTCTATCCCTCCATCTGTGCCTTTGTCTCTAATTTCCTTTCCAACTGCAGCGGTTGTGGACGGCTATCGCTCACTTCCTCATCCTATCAACTCCGGTGTTCCTCAGGGTTCTGTCCTATCTCCTATTCTCTTTCTAATTTTCATAATTGATCTTCTCAACTGTACATCCAGTCCCATCCATTCATATGCAAAGGACTCTACCTTACACTACTCGATTAGTTTTCCAGAACACTCCAGTCAGTAGTCCCTCAAAAACAAAAGTAATGAAACCATAAAATGCTTATCTTCTGATCTAGCTACTATTTCCAATTGGGGTAGAGAAAACCTTGTTGCATTTAATGTTTCCAAGACCCAATTTATCCATCTTACTATCCGTTAGGTACCGGTATCCAGAAGACTATCCCTTATTCTTCAACAATACAAAAATCAATCTTTCATCTTCTCTCGATATTCTCAGTGTCTCTTTTTCTTCTGCTCTCACTTAGAAGGACCATATTACCAGTCTTGCTAAAGCAGCCTCCCAGAAGCTGGGTGTGCTCAACCGCCTCAAGGGGTTCTTTACCCCAGCGCAGCTTCTTGCTTTGTACAGGGGCACAGTGCATCCTTGTATTGAGTATTGTTCACATGTGTGGGGAGGATCCTCTCACACCCGCTCCTAGACAAAGTAAAAAGGAAAGCCTTTCGTATCATTAACTCCCGTCCACTCACCAACTCTCTGCATTCTCTCTCTCTTCACCGCAATGTTGCATCTCTCTCGCTATTCTATCGCAACTACAATAATCAGTGTTCCTCGGAGCTTTCCCAGTGTATACCACCTCCTCTACGTAGGGTACGTAGTACCTACCTTCCAACACAATCCCACCCCTACTCTGTGCAACTATTTAACCCAAGAGTGAAATGCTATTCTCAGACTTTCTTCTATTCAACTGCTGAGCTCTGGAACTCTCTCCCAGAATCAGTTTTTCCCTCTTCCTATGACTTAAATTGTTTCAAACTCTGTGTGTCCAGGCATTTTAGTTCGAACGTCCCTTGATCACTGTCACTGTCACTCTGTCACTCTGTCACTCTTTCAACTCTGGGGGAAGCACTCGCTGCAGGCAGTTTTTTTTTTTTTTTTTTTTTTTTCTATGTGATTGAGGGAGGCAAAAGGCATAACTGCCTATAGCGAGTGCCTCCCCCATAGTTGAAAGAGTGACAGGGCCAAAATCAAGGGACGTTCGAGCCAAAATGCCTGGACACACGGAGTTTGAAGCAATTTAAGTCATAGGAAGAGGGAAAGACTGATTCTGGGAGAGAGTTCCAGAGCTCAGCTGTTGAGTAGAAGAAAGTTTGAGAGTAACGTTTCACTCTTGGGTTGGAGAGTTGCACAGAGTAGGGGTGGGATTGAGTTGCAAGACGGGTACCACGTGCCCTACGTAAAGGAGGTGGTATGCACTGGGATAGCTCTGAGGAACACTGATTATTATAGTAGCGATAGAATAGCGAGAGAGATGCAACATTGCGGCGGAGAGAGAGAGATTGCAGAGAGTTGGTGAGTGGACGGGAGTTAATGATACGAAAGGCCTTCCTTTCAACTTTGTCTAGGAGAGCGGTGTGAGAGGAACCTCCCCACACATGTGAACAATACTCAATACAAGGGCGCACTATGCCCCTGTACAGAGCAAGAAGCTGTGCAGGGGAAAAGAACCCCCTAAGGCGGTTGAGCACACCCAGCTTCTGGGAGGCTGCCTTAGCAAGACTGGTAATATGGTCCTTCCAAATGAGAGCAGAAGAAAAAGAGACACCAAGAATATTGAGAGAAGATGAAGGGTTGATTTTTGTATTGTTGAAGAATAAGGGATAGTCCGCTGGGAGATCCTGACGGGTAGATAGATGGAGAAATTGGGTTTTGGAAGCATTAAAGTTAACAAGGTTTTCTCTGCCCCAATTGGAAATAGTATTTAGATCAGAATTTAAGAGTTCTATGGCTTCATTACGTTTGTCGTTGAGGGATTGCTGGCTGGGGCGTTCTGAAAAACTAATGGAGTAGTGTAAGGTTGAGTCGTCTGCGTATGAATGGATGGGAATTAAGGTACAGTTAAGGAGATCATTTATAAAAATTAGAAAGAGAATAGGAGATAGGACAGAGCCCTGAGGAACACCGGAGTTTATAGGGTGAGGAAGTGAACAATGGCCGTCCACAACCGCGGCTATGGAACGGCCGGAAAGGAAATTAGAGACAAAGGCACAGATGGAGGGATAGAAACCGAAGGAGGGTAGTTTAGAAATTAAAGATTTATGCCAGACTCTATCGAAGGCTTTCGATATGTCTAGTGCAATAGAAAAAGTCTCACCGAAGTCCCGGAAGGAGGATGACCAAGAGTTAGTAAGATATGAAAGAAGGTCACCAGTAGAGCGACCCTTAAGGAAGCCATACTGGCGATCTGAGAGCAGATTATGAGAAGAGAAATGCTTAAGAAATTTGGAAGCAAGAATAGTTTCAAAAACTTTAGAAAGACAAGAGATAAGAGCAATTGGACGATAGTTGGAGGGTTGAGAGCGGTCACCCTTCTTTGGGACAGGTTGAATGTGAGCAAACTTCCAGCATGAAGGGAAGACGTTAGAGGATAGACAGAGACGAAAGAGTTTGCCTAGGCAGGGAGTCAGCACGGAAGCACAGTTTTTGAGAACAACAGGAGGAACACCGTCCGGACCGTACGCCTTATTAGTGTTAAGCCCAGAGAGGGTAGAAAGTACATCTTTAGAAGAGATTTAGAAGAAGTTATGCCTTTTGTCTCCCTCATTCATGTAGAAAAACAAAAAAATCTACATGTATTAACTAATCTAGTAAATCTGTCCCTGGCTGAGGGAGTTTTCCCTTGCAAAAGTTATACCGTTATATTAAAGTGGTGACACTTCATTTGTAAACAATTACCGCCCAGTATTGTTGCTATCTATTTACTCAAAAATATTCGAACAAATCATGTACAAACGATTAATTTCTTTCATAAAAAACATAGCTTACTATACAAATATCAGTTTGGGTTTCGAGAAGGCTATGGCACTGAATTGGCATTGATTGTAAATATTGACAAAATCTCCGAAGCCCTTGACTATGATAAAAATGTACATGGCTTATTTTTGAATTTCAGCAAGGCATTTGATACTGTTAACCAGGAGATATTTTTAGCAAAATTCAATCATTATGGAGGTAGGGGGGTTGCATTATGGAGGTAGGGGGGTTTCATTATGGAGGTAGGGGGGTTGCATTATGGAGGTAGGGGGGTTGCATTATGGAGGTAGGGGGTTGCATTATGGAGGTAGGGGGGTTGCATTATGGAGGTAGGGGGGTTGCATTATGGAGGTAGGGGGGTTGCATTATGGAGGTAGGGGGGTTGCATTATGGAGGTAGGGGGGTTGCATTATGGAGGTAGGGGGGTTGCATTATGGAGGTAGGGGGGTTGCATTGAAATGGTTTAAAAGTTATTTGGAAAAGCGATCACAATTATGTAACTTACAATGGTGAAAACTCCTTCAGTGGTTTGGTAAATTCTGGTGTTCCCAAGGGATCTGTTCTTGGGCCATTACTATATTTGATCTATATGTTAATGACATCGAGAATGTTTCCCCCAAATATTTTACCAAATATTGTTTGCAGACGATACAAATATATTCTTAAGTGGGAACAGTACTCACGATGTTATTGATAGGATAAACAACAAATTAAAGAAATTGTTAGATTGGACGATTGCTAAAAGTTGTCATTGAATATAAATAAAACTCATTATATGATCTTCACTACTAAGGGCAAACGCATTAATACTAACATGAATGCATGTATAGATATGATAGACCTTTGAAAAAAGTAGAAAGTACGAAATTCTTAGGCGTAATTAAGGACTCTAAATTATCGTGGTGTGACCACATTAAATCAAAATATCAAAAGTAATTGGAATTATATGTATGTCGAGGAAATCTCTAAATTCTGAAACACTTGTAACTCTATATAACTCTTTTGTTTATCCATATATAACGTACGGGATAGACATTTGGGGTACAGCCAGTGAAGTCAACATCAAGCCAATTAAAACTTTACAAAACAGAGTAGTGAGAATAATAAAATCAACTCATTACAGAGCACATACACCACCAATATTCAAATCATTAAACACATTACCTTTTCCCGATTTATATACATTTTCAATAGCAAAATTGATGTTCAAGATTATCAAAGTCATAGTACCACCGATCCTGAATGATATGATTGCTACAAATATGAATATACATCACCACCTAACAAGACAGATACAACAATTACATATCCCTATACCAACAACAAACTTAATGAAAAGAACATTCAGGCACACAGGAGTTCATATTTGGAACAATTTACGTAAGAAAATTGATGGGCAGTGTAGTTTTCCAGCATTTAAAAGAAATCTAAGACATTATTTTTCGAACAAATAGAGTTATTAGTTATAACAACTGTGTCAAAAATATATATTCTTAATTGTATAAGCAATAAGATCCCCTTGGTCATTAATAATATTAAGGTTGTTTCAGTACTATTTTTATTTTCGTTTTTATTTTTTTATTTTTTTTATTAATTTAGATTATTCTTATTTGATTTTTTAGGGTGAGAAAACTTCAAATTATTTTCTTTGTTGACCTTACTTGTATGTATAAGAGTACCAACGAGGACACATAATCCTGATGGCATCAGTTCCTCATTGACACAAAGGATGTCAATATATGCAATTTTGTAAATAATATTATACTGTATTCAACTTTTGTGTCAATAAATTTGTTTGAATTGAATTGAATTGTTGTGCATTCTATGATAATAATATTCAACAAAGTAGGAATCTCATTGTGTATGTTTTTATATCGTCACATATTGACAATTTTAATGTCAATTTCATCTATGTAATATATATATTATGTTTGTCTGTTATGCATATTATGAAATAAAGTTGATTGATTGATTGATTGAATGATTGATATACTAAATATGTTTTAACATAGCTAAAAGTTTACTTCATTTGCAGCTGGTTTCATGATAGTCATTGTGAAAAGTTGAAATTCGTAGGTCTATCCATCATTTGTATGCCATAATTTCATGTTTTCACAATTAACACTACATTTGGCAATAAAAACACACTTGTAAAAGTTTAAATAATTAAGATAGAGCTAAATCAATGTCTTGCCAACTTTAAACATACACACACACACACACACACACACAGAGTTTATAAATCGACCCACTCTTCTTTCGTTTCAATTTCGCCTTTCTTTGTTAACCAGCACTGGTCCTGTTCTCCCTCCAGGCAACAGTGTGGAGTACCGGGTGGTGGAGGGAAACACTGATGGGGCCTTTCACCTGGACCCCAACACAGGACGCCTCTACCTTGTACACCCCTTAGATTATGAGCTCACAAAGCAGGTAGGATCATCGTCTCTTAATTGTACGATAATGGTCAGTAACACAGATCTTGATCTTATATGGTGTGAAGCTGATCTTTTTCTCCCATCCCTGTTTCACTCTCACTAGTTTGAGGATATTATCATTTGTATTCTTAACCTGAGAACTGCAGCAAGCCACACTTGAGGCTTTGCAGGAAGACTACAACAAGCCACACAAGGCACGGTATTAAACGCATACAAAAACGCACTAGTTGCGATAAATTGGGAAACAACTCTCCAAACCACCACATGCGCTCCTAACTCTCTATATCTCAGTTCTTCCCTCCCCCTACTTCCCCCCTCCCCCTTTCCTCCCTCCCCTGCTCCCACCACTACCTCCTTCCCCCTTCTTCAACCCTCCATCCATCTACCACCACCCCTCCCCCCCCCCCCCCCCCCCCCCCCTCCACACACTGTGTGAGTGATTCAAAGCAGTCTTTCAGTTTTTCCTTCAGGAGGCAGAACAGGAGTGTGTTGCTCTTCACAGGAGATCAGCCCGCCTCTCTCTCGCCTAAGAACCAGCTTGTACATTGGATTGTACATTTTGTGGTTGTTCATTCTTCATTTATGCCTTGTCTTTGAATACTATGCACATTTGGAGCAATAATATTGCTTTATGTGGTAAATATTGCGATTTAATTATTATGTTACCTCTCCATGTCCTAAGCATGCCGCATTTTACACGTATGCCTGCCATAGCCCTCTTTCTTAGGCTTAAAGATTGTATTCCTTCGCAGCGCCTAGCACAATAAAACATTTTTTTTTTATCTCTAGTGATGTCGTAAATACAGAAATAGGTGTATTAAACAGCATTGACAAACTAAAGTCTAATAAATCCCCTGGACCCAATACTAATTCTCAAAGAGTTTCAACAGGATTAAGAGTCAAGATATCAAAACCATTAACACTACTGTACTTTTTAACATTACGATGCAGAGTGGCATTGTACCCAATGAATGGAAATTAGCTTATGTAACTCCTATTTGTTAATTATGCAACAAATCATTATCTTGCAAATATTGTCCAAACAGCTTGATTTTAATTATATGTAAATTGCTCGAAACAATCAGAGATACACTTGTTAGCTATTAAGAAGAAACAAAAAATAACCTGTAAAATGTAATAGCCCTAATATTAGGCTCTTGTGATGGACGGTGATAGGCTCCACAGAAGTGCGATTTTCTAAGGCGTTCAAAAACTGCAGCAAAAGGTGGGATACATATGGATTTTAAGTAAGTAACAACTAGGACCAAGTGTCAGCTCTCGATATCAGAATACATAATACACTCACTCATGTTAGGCATAACTTGGAGGGACAAGAAGAGAGTCTCTTGGATAAGAGAACAAACGAAAGTAGAAGATATGCTCAGTACTATTAACCCCTTCAACACGATGAAGTACTTATATTTTTATTATGGGTACCATTAGACGATGTTCTATAGTTTACAATGTACCGCTAGGGCTCAAAGGGGTAAATTAGATCGCAATAAACCCTCTGAATATCATAGGTCTTTCTTATACCACATAAAATCGTCTAATTTTAGCTAGAATCTAAGGCAAAAATGCGTCATCGTGCAGAACGAGTTAAAAAGAGGAAGTGGTTCTGGGTGGGTTATATATTTAGAAGAGATGATAACAGATGGACAACTAGGGCAACAGAATGGGAGCCTAGAGATAGAGTAAGAGGAAGGGGTTGAAAGAGAATCAGATGGAGGAGGGGTGAAATCCAAAAATGTGATAGGGTAGGATGAAACAGGTTAACATCTGACCGGTCAGAGTGGAAACATTTGGGAGAAGCTTTTCTCCTGCAGTGGACTAACTCAGGCTGAAGAAAGTGATGATGATGATGATGAATACACTCACACCTCACACACACTACCCCATCATCGGGGAGGAAATGGCAGCACTCCGGGACCATCCATTAACTTCAGATATATCCTATGTAAATATACGAAAGAGGAAGTGAACCACTCTCGGATCGAGCAAAATCACTTTACAAGCAGTAGTGGAGGGAGGGGAGGATGCACGCAATTGTACTCCCTCCTCCCACTCTCAGCCCTTATGTTGATTATCTGACTGTTGTTTGCAACAACAAAATCTATGCCTACTTAATATATGGTTTTTATTTAACAACATGTCCGTATCCAGAGCTTCAAGTCTATGCCCATGCGGCTCGATAATTTTGTCTTATATGAGAGATATAAGGGATATTACGAAGATCATCTCCTTCCTTCTTTCTTCTCCTGCCCTTATCTGCACGCTGATATATCTCTTTCACCCAAGAAGTCGGTGAAACAGGGAGTCACTAATAAAACTCAAACTAGGCCAATTATTTCGATTTTGGAACGGGCATGGCTAGTGAGAAGTGACTTATACTTTGGGTACTGGTCAGCTAGAGATAGGTCCTCATGCAGCCAAATTGGTTTTGATGAAATACGGTTTACAATGTGTTTATAAATGTAATTATTTGCCGGAGGTATATATACATCCTTGGCATTGGCTGCATTAAAACTGGTTCGATATATATATATACAGTATATATATATATATATATATATATATATATATATATATATATATATATATATATATATATATATATATATATATATATACAGTATATATATATACGTCGGTGTCAGACGGCGGGATAACACTCATGTTAACCATGTTCTGGCATTAACTTAAGTCTACCTTATTACGTTAATTCAGTAAACTCGATAATCTTCTCAAGCTCAGCCTTCCTCTCTCTCTCTCTCTAACCACAGTATTCCCTGGTGGTGGAGGCTCGGGCGGGGGAGGCTGGGGTGGGAGAGGCCAGAGTGGTGGTGAAAGTGATGGACCAGAACGACCACCACCCATTCTTCCTGAGGGCCCTACACGAGACACAGATCACCGAGGAGGACAACAGACACTTGCCCAAGGTCATACTTAAGGTAAGGTTCAGCCCAATGAATTATTGTGCCAGTGACTGTATACATCACTTGCCTACTGTAGGGTCATACTTAACCCTTTCAAGGTCCGATTTCGCATTTCTTCTCTGTTTTCTGGCAATTTGTTGACAATTTTATTCAGCTTAGGAAGGGAATATGGAAATCGGAGGGTTAATCGAAATAGTCTTTACCCTTATAAATTCATATAAATCCTTCCTAATTTGTATACAATCATCTAATAATAGGCAGAATAAACTGTCAAAATGCGTCATAATCTTCATAAGGTTAAAGTTAAGGTGGGGTGCAAGGGTTGAGATAAACATGGAATGATAATCGCCAACCTGCATATAATTATCTTGCAAAATGCAATGGCACTGAACAAATTATTAACAATGGTATAAAGAATTTTGTGGATCTTTTACACTGGACCTGTGACAAGTTTGCATTACATAACTATGTCAAATGTGTTATATTTTCAAGAACAAATGTTTTGTCTTGAAAATACAACACATTTGACATAGTTATGTAATGCAAACTTGTCAATTTAAGCCAATCATCCAGGTTCGATATTGTAACGACGAGGCACAAAAATATAATAATATTTACTTGGAGTCGAACAGTAGGAAATGCAACAGATGTAGATAAGAGTTTAATGAATTCAAACTGATATAATATATCGTAGCATGAAACAATCGACTTGCATATATTTTAAAATATAATTAGTTAATTAAGTTTTATGCAGGTGCAATTTTCAGACCTTGACTCTCTGCTTTGATTTTACTTGATTTTTCTTCCGTGCCCCAGCAAGTGAGGGCGGTGGACGGGGATGCGGGAGTCTTCGGGCGCCTCACCTACAGTATCTCTGGTGACGGCATCTACACTAACGGATCCCACCCATGTTTCTCAGTCACCGCTTCTGGCACCGTACTACTACTAAGGGTGAGTTGTTAGAAAGACAGAGAGAGAAATATTAGGTCATAAATATTTAGGGCTTAGGCATTTACGCAATTATTTCATACCATAGTTAAAGGTACTTCACACATACACGATAACTGTCATGAGGGGCCACAATTCTGATAATCGCCACTAATCGGTGGAAAACAAGGAAGAAACTTGCGCAAAAAGACTGTGGAACGACGGTGGTAGGACGGTCAAAGACCATGACACGATGGCCCCACAAGTGTCATGACCGCCAGCCACGACCGAGTATGACCCGGAAAGATGGCACCACGATGGCTGAGGATGGCAGTAGGAATTTATCAATACAGTGACACGAGTGCATGACGACGGCGGCCCAACGATATTTACAATGGTCCATGCCACCCTGGGAGCATATGAAGGGAACATTTATGATTATAATTCATATATGAATGTGGTTACATTAAATTTCATTATTCAATATAACATATAGTTGATTGTGAGTTGAATCAATGTCCGTCTCATTATCCATTGTACTCTTAATGCTATGTAATGATTGCTTTCATTGACCTTTAGTAATGGTTTCAATTTTACTTACTATTTATTATGTTGTCTTTGCCAAACGTATTTCTGAATATATTTTTACATTAGTATCTATCATATAATATATTAAATACTATAATTTATTATACCAAATATGTTATTACATTATACATTTCATCATATTGATGTTTTTTAAGTGAGTGATTACATTTTTTTTTTTATTTGTGTTTATATTTTATTTTGTGTGCAGGGAGAGGGAGGGAAGCGGAGGTATGCGTGTTTAGAAACTGCTGTCATCAGTGTCAGAGTTTGGTGCATATATTTGATTTGATTTTTCTAACATATTAATTAACCTTTGCATCTTTTTTGCTAATTATGAGCTCTTATTGATTAAAGTGCATCACCTATCAGATATGAGTCAAAGATTAAATTAACACCAAGTAATCCTTTCTGTACCGGCGACATTTAATAACATATATGCTAGTTTTATATAGATGATTTTGTGCAGTTTCACAAGGATCTCTGGTAGTCAAAGGGGTTGAGTGAGATAGTTCGAAGCCTGTTCATTTAACGTGGCAGAAGGATTGCGCCAAGTTTGCCACATTGTGGGGCGTCCGGGTAGAGATACTGAGAGAGAGAGAGAGAGAATAGAATATAACTATCACCATTTTGTGTTCCAGTATATACACAATGGTCTCATACCCTAGCTACTCTTATCAACACCACTGATGCCTAGAACAAGGAATAGTTGGATATAAACTATCTTGGGTTCCGGTAATTACACACTCGACCCTATATTCAATTTTAGTATTAAGGGGGTTCACCTGCTTTTGTTCTCTCCTTTAAGCTCTTTCTCTGGTTTGTATCCATTCGGCCCCATGTAGCCTACTGTTTTAAGACGTGTATTTCCATCCAGGTGTTGATTTCTTCCTGGCGAGCGATAGCGAGCCAGCTTTGTATGGAGAAATTTGGCTTCGCCGGAGACATTTTTCTATAACAAATGTAAAATTTTAGCCTGCTGTCAAAAACATTTATGAAAATATGCTGGCTCGCTACCGCTCGCCAGGAAAAAATGTACACCTTGATGGGGATAAACGTTTTAAAACAGTAGGCTGAATGGGGTCGAATGGATACAACCCAGAGAGAGAGAGAACAAACACGAAGTGGTCCCCCTTAACTTGGCGGACATTTCACTCCCTTATCAGCACATCTCTCGATAACAAATGGACAAATATCAAACTACTATGTCTCTGCATCCTATTATCAAACTACTATGTCTCTGCATCCTATTATCAAACTACTATGTCTCTGCATCCTATTATTGCCAAGTGTTCGGAATTAACAGCATATTTGTCAATAAGAACGTTGTCATAGCGGAGTACTTAAGATGGGAACAAGCCAGTTTCTCGCCTGCTTAAGGGGGATGTAGTTGCCTTTTCTGGACCCCCCCCCCCTCCCCCCCTTCTACCTCATATTTAGCCCCTTTAGTTTTGACATTATAAGACATTCGCTCCTTCAGTTTGTAAATTTTAAGATTTTTCGCCCCATTTCTGTTATTAATATTAAGACCATTCGTGCCATTACGGTGTTGATTTTTTCCCGGCGTGCCTGTAATTTTGGAGGAATCGGCCTTTGGCCGGAACATTTTTCTACCGAATAATGTACAAATTGATCATGAAGGGGGATCTTGAGGATAGTGGATTAAGTTTAACCGAGGCCTAGGGAGAAAACTAAAATAATAATGAAGACCTACATTTATAAATAAGTAAATAACACCTACCCCCTTAAAACCAAACCACTGTCACCGACCTACTATTGAGAGTGAGGGATCCATGGTTTGACGTAGCCTCCAGTACAGCATCTTGGGTGCCGGTATCTACTATATCACCATAGTGTACCCTTGGATCTCTTAAAGGGAGGCAGACCGTTTTTTTGGTCTATTAATTCATTTATTCATATATTTTTTTAGTTTCCTCCCTAGACCTCCATCAAGCTTAGAAAAACATCCCCTAGACACCCCTGCAAGATAAATTTGTACATTTTTCGGTAGAAAAATGTCCCGGCCGAAGGCCGGTTCCTCATAAAATTGCAGGCTCGCTATCGCTCACCAAATGGCACGAATGGCACGAAAGGTCTTAAAATCGACAACGAAATGGGGCGAAAGGTGTTATAATCGCCAAACTAATGGGCTGAACGTCTTATAATCTCAAAATTAGTGGGGCTAAACATTAGGGAGAAGATGGTACAGAAAAATGGTCTGCCTCCCCTTAACACCAGCAATAACATCTCTCCATTAACCCCTTCTGTACCGGTGACGTCTTTATCATTTTATTCTAGCTATAATGAAACGATCTTGTGCAGTTTAAGAAGGATCTGTGGTAGTAAAAATGGTTAAGTGGGATAGTTCGAAGCCTGTTAATTGCTGGAGGCACTTTTCAAGCTCAACCAAATTGTCCAATAGTAACCAGGATAAAGTTAAAAGGACGTCCCGGGGTTATTAATGAAATATAATATATAGTAGTGCATGTTTGGTTTTGTGAGAGAGAAAGCGAGAGAGAGAGAGAGAATGTGAGTTTGTGTGTGTGTGTGTTGTGATGCAGATTAATATGCTTTTGTTTTTGTTTTTGTAACAAATGCATTATAATATTGCATGATTTATATGGAAATATATATATTTAAAAAATATTCGTTTACGTTTTGGTGTTAATTTATAACTAGAAATATTCAACCCTTTCAGTACGGGTGAAATTATGTGTTATCTTATTCACGATATCATTAGACGATTTACTCTGTTTAGGTAGGATGCATAATAGCCAACGAATTAATGGAGATATTATACATGTCGCTGATTACTAGACGTCTCTCCTAAGCTGAATAAAATCGTCTAATAATAGCCAGAATATAAGGAATACTGAAGTGGTAACATTTTATAATAATAGCCAGAATATAAGGAATACTGAAGTGGTAACATTTTATAATAATAGCCAGAATATAAGGAATACTGAAATGGTAACATTTTATAATAATAGCCAGAATATAAGGAATATTGAAGTGGCAACATTTTATAATAATAGCCAGAATATAAGGAATACTGAAGTGGTAACATTTTATAATAATAGCCAGAATATAAGGAATACTGAAGTGGTAACATTTTATTTGTAGTGTATGCCTGCGTCGAAAACGAAGGACTCTGAATGGTCAACTTTGTTGTTGTTGTTATTGTTCTTGTTGAGGATTAGAGATAGGCTGTGGATAAGATTGTTATGCTAGGCAAAAACAAGTATTTGTGGATTCTTTTAACAGGGAGAAACTTGGAAGTTACAAAATAGGTTTAAAACAACACTTTATTTTATACACGAAATAGGTCTCACTCAATGAGATGTTACACTCTAATCACATAAATAAATAAGACACAGACTACAATAATACTGAAAGAACATAAAGTTTAGTTGAGTTAGGGCAGTAATTAAGTTAGTGCTTAAATGTGAGCCAAAGGTGAATACACGGAATAAAACGTTGAAATAATCATGGAATTAAATCGTATCGTAAGTTTTTAGATTTAATCAAAGGTTAATTACAAGTACAATAATATGTATGCAATATCTTAGTACAATCAGAATACATGGAAATGGTCTTCATGAATACGTTGATGTTAATGTATAACAAAAAGCTAATACAGAATTATGAAAGAAATACTATCAAGAGCAGTGGATGTTGGTGTATCGCTGAAAAGGGAGGGAATTGAGTGGAAGCTACCTATACTGCTGTTTGCGGATGATACAGTTCTGATGAGTGATAATGAATGGGAGTTGCAGGGTCTGGTAAATGAGTTTGGAACAGTGTGCGAAAAACGGAATTTGAAGGTAAATACGGGGAAGAGCAAGGTTATGGTCTTCGAAAGGGGTGAAGTCACAGAGTGTGAGGTGAAGCTGAACGGTCAGGCTATGGAGATCGTCAACTCTTTTAAGTATCTGGGCAGTGTGTTGAGTAAAGATGGGACTATGGATGAAGAGGTGCGGGAGAGGGTACAACAGGGGAAGAGGGTTGTAGGAATGCTAAAAGCAGTAACAAGAAATAGGGTGGTCAGTATGGAAGTGAAGAAGTCCTTGCATGACAGTGTGGTAATCCCGACACTGACTTACGGAAGCGAAGCATGGACGTTGGTTGAGAGACTCAGACCAAGAGTGAGAGCAGTGGAAATGAATTACTTAAGGAGTGCGTGCGGAGTTACATGGAGGGATAGACAGACTAATGAGGAAGTAAGAAGGAGGTGTGGTGTGGAGGTAGATGTGCTGGAAAGTGTGAAAAGGAACAACTTGAGATGGTTCGGCCATATGGAACGTATGGAAAGCGAGAGAATGACTAAGAGGGTGTACGAGAGCGAGGTGGAGGGACAGAGGGGGAGAGGTAGACCGAATATGAGGTGGAAGGATGGAGTGAGGAAGTACATGAACGAAGGCGGTGCTGGTTGGGGGGAGGGGCGTCGACTGACTGGGGACAGAGGTGCATGGGGGCGGTTCGTTCGTGGCCACCCCTTCGGGGATCACGGCGTCAGGCAATAGATAGATAGATAGAAGGTAAAGCAAAATATAAAGTAGAGTATCTAATACATAAAATATTAGAACCTCAATGCAAAACAAATGATACTATTGTAACCATTTATCAAAAGATTACTTCGAATTTGTTATTAGGTATACTGTATAGTATTGACCATCAATGTTTTACACAAAAAAAGCTCAATACTATTACACTACATTAACCCCTTCTGTATTGGCGACTCCTTTTTATTTACATTTACGCTATATTTAGACGATATCGGTTTAAGAAGGGCCTCAACTAAGTCACAGGCTTCCAACTATCTCACTTAACCTATTTTACTACCACAGATCAATCTTAAACTGCACAAAATCGTCTAAATATAGGTAGAAAATAATTAAAAAGACATCACCTGTACAAAACGTGTTAATTTTGGTAATATATATTTATCAGCATATGTTCACTCCTATTGGTGAGTACCAAATATAAAATTATAAATTGATTTCTTTGACATATAGGCTAAATAGTTCATTGTTAATGCTACAACAGTTTAAGATATATATACATCGTAAATTGAAAATATTACTTTTGACCGAATAGTAAGTATTTGTATCTACAACGAAAGCAACTAGAGTATAATTATAAACACGTAATTCCGTACTTAAAACGGTATACTTTGAATAAGGGACTCGGTACGATGGCTGAGCGTTCTAAGTCTCTGTACTTGGAGCGTTAATTTTGGCATTGGGAGTTAGAATCTACTGCCTGCGGGGGAGGCTTCACTCAAAAACATTCCCTGGCCGTGAAAACTAACCAGTCTCCTGCCCACCTACTCCATCTGGGGTATGTAGGTACAAAGGAGTACAAAGGAGTACAAAGGAAATCAAGCAACAACAGGTCTAGTGACCCTTCTAGGCTGCTTGTCCTCCAAAACACTGAGGATCAAGTGTCCAAACAGTGGTTTAGAGTGGGTAAGGGAACATTGAAAGGGAACTACTGCCCTGGAACTAATGTCCGTGGCAGGATTAGGAAGTTAGTAGGGGACAGATGGGTTAGTAACTGAAGGGGGGATTATATAAAGTTATTAATTTACAAACGCAGTCAGTCGCGGGTTTGATGAGAGATATTTGTCTAAGCGGAGTTTAAATGAATCAACGGTGCTGCAGTCCATAACGTCTCCGGGGGAGCCCATTCCACAAGTTGACAACTCGATTGAAGAAGAAATTCTTAGATTCGTGTGAGTTAAAAGATTTACCAATAATTTTGCAACCGTTTCCTCGCGTGTAATTAGATTGGTCGATAGTGAAGTACTTACTACAGTTCATATTGTCGATGCCTTTGATGATTTTGAACACTTGAATTAAGTCACCTCTAAATCTGCGCTGGGTTAAAGGAAATAGATTTAATTCTCTAAGACGCTCTTCGTATGGTTTGTTCTTTAGGCTAGGTATCATTTTGGTAACTCTACGTTGAACTCGTTCTAGCTTGTTTATATCTTTTTGTTAATAAGGGCACCAGGATTGAACGCAGTATTCCAGAAGAGGGCGGACTAAGGAATTGTAAAGGGTTAGGATAACTTCTTTGGATTTATGCTCAAATGACCTGCCTATAAAGCCAATTATTTTGTTTGCCTTCTTAACAACTTCTGAACATTGTTGACTCGGTTTTAGGTTACTCGATATTGTTACTCCCAGATCGGTTTCTCTGTTTACATTCTTAAGCTGAGTGCCATTCATCGAATAGTTTGCTTTCTCATTTAGGTATCCGATATGTAGTACTTTACATTTATCCGCATTGAAACTCATTTGCCAAATTTGGGCCCAACATGACAATTTATCTAGATTGTGTTGCATATCGTCAACTTGTTCTTTTGAGAGTACGCTATTTGCAATTTTTGTATCGTCAGCAAATTTTGAGATTGTACAGGTGAGACCCTCATCTATGTCGTTGATGTAAATTAGAAAGATAATTGGTCCTAGTACCGATCCCTGGGGTACCCCGCTACTTACATTGGTCCATTTAGATGCCTTACCGTTTATGACTACTCTTTGCTTTCTGCCGCTGAGCCAATTTTCTATCCATTTCAACACACCGTCTTGTATTCCATGCGCTTTTAGTTTTAGCAGTAAACGTTTGTGGGGAACTTTGTCAAAGGCCTTTTGAAAATCAAGGTATATAATATCTACAGCTTTACTCTCATCGTAGAGGTTGAGGATATCGTGGAAGAAGTCTAAGAGGTTTGTTAAACAGGAACGTTTTTTACGAAAGCCGTGTTGAGTATTTTTAAGTAAGTTATTTGCCTCTAAGTGATTTATGAGTCTGTCTCTTATGACCGTTTCTAGCATTTTACATACAATTGAGGTTAAGCTAATTGGACGATAGTTACTGGGTAGGGATTTGCTGCCTTTTGTTAATATCGGTGTTACGTTGGCTAGCTTCCACTGATCAGGCATAGTCCCAGACTGCAAGGATTCATTGAATAGCAATGTCAGTGGTTTGGAGAGCTCATCCTTAGCTTCCTTTAGAACTCTAGGCGAGATTGTATCAGGTTAAGGCGTTTTATTTACCTTGAGTTTATCTAAACAATTCAATACTTCTCTCTCTGTAACGGTGATATTGCTTAGAACATCTGAATTATCAATCTGAATCGGCGATGGTGTAGGGATATCACTGAGGTCTTCGGTTGTAAAAACTGATGCAAAGAAGGTATTGAGGGCATTACTCATTTGTACTTCGTCTTTGGTGTATTCTCCATTTTCATCGACTAACGGTCCAACAGTTGAAGTAACTACTTTTTTCTTTCTTATATAACTATAGAATTCTTTCGGGTTGGTTTTAGTTTGATTCGAAACATGTAACTCCAGGGTCTTTTTACTTTGCTTAACTTTTTGGCTTTGCGTCGTAGCTCTACAAATTTCACCCGTTCTTCGTCATTTTGTGAGGATTTTAATCTATCATTAGCAAATTTATTAGCACGCAGACAGTCTGAAATATCTTTATTCCACCATTTGGGCTTATCATTATGGCCTGGACGCCGTATTTTCGATGGTATGCAGTCTTGCACTGCCTTAAGGTAAGTGGTTGTGAAACACTCCCAAGATGTATTTATGTCGTTATTGTTAGTCAGAAAGCTCCAGTCAGTTTCTTTAAGCTTTGATTTAAGTTTATGAAAGTTTGCTTTCTTGAAATTAGGGACTTTCTCAATGCTGCTATTTGATTTATTACTAGTAAACTATAAAGTGAAAGTTATCGTACGATGGTCGCTGTTACTGAATTCATCACCAACATTCAAATTCTCTATTAATTCTTCTTTTGTTGCGACCAAAGTCAGTCTGTTGATAACTTAGGATGCGTTAAGGATAGGGAACTGTGCATTTTCAGTTTCATTGGTTGTCTCGAAATATATCGATTATTGTTATAATTATTACTATTAATATTATTATTATTATTATTATCATTATTATTATTAGTAGTAGTAGTAGTAATAGTGGTATTATTAATTTAACTGAAGCTTGTCATTGCTCCCCCGATTGAAATTGTTTCGTTGCCTGACCAGAACCAGGGTGATATATTCTTGTTGTTGTCCCTCAGGTGTTATGAATGGGTACACTATAAATCGAGTGGTATTATTGGGTGACGATATGTGTACTTATAAGGATTCTGTTTTCTTCGAAAGTCCTTTGCCGATATTATGTTTCATATAGAACATTTTCTGTGTCGGCAGCATCATTCCGGTTTGGTAATAACAACTATAGCGACATGTAAATTGGCAGCAAAAAATAGGCGACTCTGATTCAAAGGAGTTTATTGAGGTAGTACAAGATAGTTTTTTATCTCAATTCATAGATACGCCGACTAGAGGTGATAATATTCTCGATTTAGTTTTCAGTAACAATGAACATATGATAAATAGTGTAGAAATCGGGGACCACCTAGGAAATAGTGATCACAATTCTGTGTATTTTAATATACAATGGAAAGGTAATATCAGAGAGAATACAACATTAATACCTGACTTCAGAAAAGCCAATTATGGTGGGTTAAGAGAAGCCCTGTTAGCGGACCCTATGGTCAAAAAATTAAGTCGATCCAGGTGTCCAAATGAGTGTATCCTTTCTCAGGCACCTGTCATCTTAAGTCAGGAAGAGACGTCAAACTTGGTAGATACATACGATAATTTTATCAAGTCAGTATTCAATGCGCAAAATAAATATGTCCCCAAAAGAAAATTTAGATCAACACAGAACCAACCCAAATGGATGAATAATAGACTATTAGATCTTCTAGGAAAAAAGAGAGGAATATATAGAAAAATTAAAAAAGGCGAAATTCACCTACTTGCTTACTATCAGAATCTATCACGACAGGTAAACAAATATATTAGTAAAGAAAAAAGAAATTATGAAATTAAGGTTGCCAATGACTCAAAAAATAATCCTAAAGCTTTTTACCAACTATATAAATCCAAGGTTAGAGATGTAATTGGTCCCCTTAAAACTTCGATAGGAGAAATGACAGAAAGTGATTTAGAAATGTGCAGTACAATAAATAGTCAATTTCTTTCCATTTTCACTAATGAAAATTTGGCACAGTTTCCAGAAGTCCGTAAGGTATACAGCGATAGTATAGATAATAGGTTAAGTACGGTTACTATAAGTAGAAATGATGTGCTTAAGGAAATTGACAGACTGAAACCTCATAAATCGCCTGGTCCTGATGAGGTATATGCTAGAGTATTAAAAGAATGCAGAGATGAGTTAAGTTACCCATTAACATTTCTATTTAACAAGTCATTAGAAACAGGTATAGTTCCAGAAGCTTGGAAGCTTGCAAATATAGTTCCGATCTTCAAAAAAGGTGATAAATCAATAGCATCCAATTACCGTCCCATTAGTCTCACTTCAATCATAGGAAAGCTACTAGAGTCAATTATTGCTAGGAAAATGAGAAACCACTTAGAAACATTTAACTTAATAAATTCTTCTCAGCATGGATTCACTCAGGGACGGTCTTGCCTTACTAATTTGCTTAGTTTTTTCTCAGAGGTATATGAAGCAGTAGATAATGACAAGTCATATGATATTATATATTTAGATTTCAGTAAAGCTTTCGACAGAGTCCCTCATGAGAGATTGATGAGAAAGGTTGAGGCACATGGAATAGGTGGGGCGTTGTTAGGATGGATTAGGTCATGGCTAATTGGTAGGAAGCAGAGAGTCAGCATAAATGGTACCAAGTCAGAATGGGGAGCAGTCAAAAGTGGTGTCCCCCAGGGATCGGTATTAGGTCCCCTGTTGTTTCTTATATACATAAATAACCTAGATTTAGGTATAACTAGTAGGATAAGTAAATTCGCAGACGATACTAAAATAGGGAGATCAATTGATTCAGATAGCGATATAGAGTGCCTCCAAAGGGATCTAGATACCTTACATGAATGGTCAGTAAATTGGCAGATGAAGTTTAACATTGAGAAATGCAAGGTATTAAAGATAGGGAAGATGCAAACAAATGTTAAATATAAACTAGCTAATTTAGAATTAGAAAATTCAGACTGCGAGAAAGATCTAGGTGTGTTTGTTAGCAATGATTTGAAGCCTAGAAAACAGTGTATAAGCGTTCGTAATAAGGCAAACAGGATTCTCGGGTTCATCTCTAGGAGTGTGAGTAACAGAACTGCTGATGTTATCTTAAAACTTTACTTGTCATTAGTGAGACCCCATATAGATTATGCTGTCCAATTTTGGTGTCCTTATTACAGAATGGACATAGATTCATTGGAGAGAGTACAGCGTAGAATGACAAAAATGATCCATAATATTAGAAATCTTTCGTATGAAGAAAGGTTGAAGAAATTAGGTTTACATTCGTTAGAGAGACGCAGAGTTAGAGGGGATATGATAGAGGTGTTCAAGTCGGTTAGTGGGATTAACAAAGGGGACATGACAAATGTACTAAAGCTCAGTGATAGCGAAAGAACTCGTACCAATGGTTTCAAATTAGATAAATTTCGTTTCAGAAAAGATATAGGCAAGTATTGGTTTGGT
This sequence comes from Paralithodes platypus, assembly GCA_032716605.1. Classification (NCBI taxonomy): domain Eukaryota; kingdom Metazoa; phylum Arthropoda; class Malacostraca; order Decapoda; family Lithodidae; genus Paralithodes; species Paralithodes platypus. The sequence continues at coordinate 11,866,950 of CM064560.1, read as the reverse complement.
AACAGAGTTGTAGATGGGTGGAATGGACTACCAAGTGCTATAGTGGGATCTAAAACTGTAGGGAGCTTTAAGATAAAATTGGATAAGCATATGGACGAGAAGGGTTGGGTGTGAAGGGGGATCAGCCGGGTTGGGCCAATCAGCGCTCTGCAGACCCCCATAATCCTGCGTTAATCTCTAACCGTTTTGGTAAGATGATCCTCAGGGTATTAGAGTGTGAAGCCTATAATTGGGCTTTGTAATTGATTTGGGGTTGTGTGGGACAGGGATCTGCCTTGCTTAGGCCAATCGGCTTTCTGCAGACTCCCATTTTCTTATGTTCTTATGTAAATAATCTAACAGGAGCTAAAGTCTACAGTATTTATTTAGTAGGGCATCAATCCCGTACTCATATACAATAATCTAACAGGAGCTAAAGTCTACAGTATTTATTTAGTAGGGCATCAATCCCGTACTCATATACAATAATCTAACAGGAGCTAAAGTCTACAGTATTTATTTAGTAGGGCATCAATCCCGTACTCATATATGATCAATGTTGTCATAATTTACATCAAGAATGTTTTAGCTACAGCGTTTGTGCATTTAATATTTCCCTTATTTGTTATTGTTAGACCAAACTTAAGGAGCTTTATCACATACCCGATTATTGTCGTCCACAGAACCCGACATGCCGTTTTCGGCCCTTGTCTCGTTTTATCTGCAAAGATTCGTCCATGATCGTCTGTGGTCCCGGAATGGTCGCTGGAGTTATGATGGAGTTGGGAACGTTGTCGTGAGGCTCGCGCTGGTTTTTTTGGGAAATTCTTTCCCCCAAAACATAATTTGAACATTGGTTATGTGCCCGACGATCGATCAATGTCGGTCACGTGTCTGCGAGTGATCGGCGACTTGTTGCTGATATTTGGATGTATTCAAAAGGGTGTCACACAATTTTTGTTTACGAACAAGTCAACCACGCCCAACTTGTCCATTTAATTTACGTTAATGAATCAAGTTATGGAATTAATTCTATAATATTATGATAATTTGAGATGAATTATTTTGAAGTAGAATCATGGAGTAATATTATACAGTCACAGCCATATATAATTATCCACCTTCCTCTCCCTCTCTAAGATCGATCTTTATGTTTCTATCCTACTGGGCACTAAGAGATAGAGGGAGGTAAGGGTGTGGAGGTGGCGAACAATGGGTGAAGAGGTAGGGGTGGAGGTGGAAGTGGGTGAGTTGTGGTGGAATTGTTTAGAGTGGTGGATGAATGTATAATAACGTTACTGTAAAATTAGGATATTACAGTACATGCGAATATTTTGGTTACTATCGCCATTAAAAGGTGCCATTGTTCATGTAACTATTAATTAGGAATAATATATCCCTATTACCTATATATAATATATCCCTATTACCTATATAATAATATATCCCTATTACCTATATAATAATATATCCCTATTACCTATATAATAATATATCCCTATTACCTATATAATAATATCCCTATTACCTATATAATAATATATCCCTATTACCTATATAATATATATCCCTATTACCTATATAATAATATATCCCTATTACCTATATAAATAATATATCCCTATTACCTATAATAATATATCCCTATTACCTATATAATAATATATCCCTATTACCTATATAATAATATATCCCTATTACCTATATAATAATATATCCCTATTACCTATATAATAATATATTCCTATTACCTATATATAATATATCCCTATTACCTATATAATATATCCCTATTACCTATATATAATATATTCCTATTACCTATATAATAATACAGCTTATTAGTTGAACGACTGGTTTAGCAAACACACAACTAGATAGACATATGAGGGTTTCCCTACAAGTAATATTGGGAAAATAATTAATAGCATCTGCATTATTTACTTCAATATTTACAGTGGAAATAAATTATTCAAATAATACACATTCACATGTGTGTGTGTGTGTGTGTGTGTGTGTGTGTGTGTGTGTGTGTGCTTAAAGGGCGATCGGGAAACGGATGCATATAGGCTTCGTGTTCGTGGACGGGTGGAGAATTATAAAGCTAAATATATGTATGTCCTATACTATATATTATTTATAAAGCTAAATATATGTATGTCCTATACTATATATTCTTTTTGTATTGTTTCTAGGTTAGCACACATCTATTATTAGCATTTGTCTATAGCACAAGTTAATCAGAAACAATTTGATTGATACTGAAGCTGAATAGTTAAAGTCATAGAATTGACCCTGAACTATGTTGGTAGGTCTTTTTTAAGTAGAAGTTTTGGTAAGGAGCTCTTTATGAAGATCCATACTCATTTCAACCTAATGTCAGAGAGCAATAAAGGCGAAACACGACTCAAACTATGCAGATTGTGTTAGGAAATGGGTAGTTTAGCTTGGTACACAGGAAAATCTGCTTTACATCGCCATTAACAGAGAGGAATTTTGTATCTAAGTTTAAACACTGTTGCCAGCTACTCTAAATATACCGATAATCTTGAGGGAAATGCTTTATCAATAAATTTGCCTCGCTGTAAATTAATTGTTTAATATTTAAATCAGAAATGCCATATAACCTCTACAATTTGGCTTATTGGAGGTGTTTGATGTTGTGGTGAAATTACCAAAATGTAGATTAATGTATAGATATGATCACATGCATGGTTTTCCTTCTGGCTACAGGTAATTTATATTCATGATAAACTTATATTTGTCTTACCTACGTGCAATTGATATTATCAAACTTGATGAATCATGATCAATTTAATCAATATCCCACCAACTCAGTATTAACTGTGACTCTCATGCCTGAGAGAAGTCATCCACAAATCGACATATTTTCCCACTACAAAGGTAACTTATCTAAATAATAATATTTTACTACTTCTGTTAATCTAATTTGTCTCTAGTTTGTGTTTTGCTAACATTAATTGTATGTTATATCTATATATAATGACTTGTATGGTATTATTGTATTCATACCAATAAAGTAGGTAGAGAGAGAGAGAGAGAGAGAGAGAGAGAGAGACGTTTCATTTACTGAAAGAGGGAATCTACTGCTCATTTTTAATTAGTTTCGGTAACATTATTTATGACCACGTAGAAGTAAATAAGTTTATCATTCGTCAATGTATGTTATAAAACGTCATCAACACCGTAATAACTGTCAGGGAATGCTCACTAACAGCATATATATCTCGTTGATTATATATAACCAAACTCTGTCCCCCCCCCCCCCCCAAACACACACACACACCCTTCAATTGTTTCCTACCCTTGTAACCAGAGACAATAGAAGGGAGATAGGAAACATCCTATGCCTTCCATTTAAAAAAATGGAACCATAGATAGCGGTGTCTGGCATCGATTTGTGGCTGCAACCAACGCCTTCTACATCCATTGTATGGATGCGGTACTAATATTGCTGCTCAAAATCTAGAGGATTTGTCTTCATACCTCATACAGTTATTGTATTCAATATTGATCATTTAGTTCTTTAGGACAAGCAACCCCTTAGCAACACACGTTACTAATGTCAGAGTCGCCACCATTATATAACATAACAAATTATATTACCATTGTTTGTTCCTTATGGATATATTTAATTGTTTCATTACTTCTACTAAGTATATTACTGTACCATGACATACAGTATATTACTGTACCATGACATACAGTATATTACTGTACCATGACATACAGTATATTACTGTACCATGACATACAATATATTACTGTGCCATGACATACAGTATATTACTGTGCCATGACATACCGTATATTACTGTACCATGACATACAGTATATTACTGTACCATGACATACAGTATATTACTGTACCATGACATACAGTATATTACTGTGCCATGACATACAGTATATGATTCTAGGCGTATAGTCTGGTCGAAACTAAATGTTTACAGTTATATGATTATCAAGCGTTGCTCTGGTTGATTCTACGCATTTGATTATGACATTTACAAACACATTTTCTATTCATAAATTACTGTAAAAGATGAGTGAAAACATTATAATCAATTTGAAATGTTAATTCTCTATCAGGATATTCAAAATTAACTCCGAAATCGTAATTTTGGACTGACAAAATATATATTGTAGTGACCAACGAAATAACATATTGATATAAAGCGACCAGTAACATTATATAACAATTGTATTGGGTTGAAATGATTTACATCAGAGTATTGTGATAATGTTAAAATGTATGCACCTAATCAAAGTAACCCATATTATATCAATAATGCGGATAAGTAACAACCAAAGCTTGGGTGATTATCTGTAAACATGACTGTTTATTTGGTCCTTAAATATTCAACGAGGTAAGAATAAATTAGCCTATAATTAATTTCCTTGTTTGAAACAATTGAAATGAATCACAACAATTACTTTATCATTTCCTTATAATGTCTGTAATAGAAATAAATAATCACGAAACACACCCTAAACAGCTGTCAGCAAATTTGTATATATATTTATTAATTTACAACCCACAAGAGACTGCATTATTATTCTATATACAGTATTGCGTTTAACATGTCACTAAAAGTAGTGTCATGTTGGAGCCCTATTATAACATTTTTAAGGATAATAACACATAATACATAGGCCTAATTGTTCTATATATTTGCATTAGATTATGAAAATATGATGTATGAACACTCTTCAGCTGAACACTGGATGCCCCTGTGGCACACATCCCCAAGTTACACCGATCTGTGGATACAAAAATAAAGACTATTTGGTAAACATGGTTAATCTTAATACAGAGCAGTGAGATAACAGAAAAAATTACTGTAAATTGTCAGATAATACGTCGCCCTGTCTGAGTATTTCACAATTACCCTAATGCTTACATTGCCAGCCTTCAGCAAAATACTATTTACCTTTCACTTGCTTTAGGGAAACTATAAATAGGGTCGTTACTTTCCTCATATATATATATATATATATATATATATATATATATATATATATATATATACAGTATATATATATATATATAGCATATATATAAGAGAGGGTCTTGGTTTTCGGTGAGACATAAGGACCAGCATTAATCCCATTTTCAGTCGAGATAAAGGAAAAAATAACTGACCACCAACATCAGCCTTACCTCCATGAGTCCGTCTGCTGAAATGAATGGTTGTTATTTGTCAGCATTATATTTTTCGTCACCCAATATAATTTATCAATATTATTACGATATTTATCTTAATTGGAAATCCAAACTCATATGTGTGCATTTCAAGCTCAAAAGTTATGCATAGCCGAATTATATAGCTATCCGATAACATGCAGACGATGCAGATCGACACTAAAGCCATCACGTGTATGGACGCGGCGTGAGCTCGGCAACAATGACAACAACAACAATAAAAGTGCTAAAATAAGGAATCTGAAAATGCCACTTGACTACCATTCGATCTCTTCCAGGTATCATTTATCTCGCTTGCCCCTCACGGTTTCCATCCTCGTTGCTTGTAACACTACGACAAGCTCCCCTTCCCTTCCCATCAAGCTGGGCCATCTATGGGCCAAAATCTTCGACTAATTCAGGGAGGGGAGTGTGAGATCTTACTATATTCAGAGCGAACAAACTACACAACGAATTTACCCAAACCCTACGACTTTGTGGCCCACGCAGAATTGCGGCCGAGTGTAATAATGTTTCAATTCTTAATGTTTTCTTTCTTAGAGTGCTTCAACGGGGAGCGAAGCTTGAATTATATAAGTGCTCTTGGAATGAGCTTTTCATAGCTATGCGATCTTATTACTCAAACATTTCGGCTATATACTGAATAAGTTAGCGGTTACATGTACAGTCACGAGCATAAATGCTGAACATCAACCAGATAACGTCAACTCCTTCATCACGAAAGGTTGATACTAAGCTGAATAACATCGTCTGACGGTAGCTAGAATTAAATAGAATAAATCATTGACTTTGAATACAAAGTTTACCAATACCTTTGGAGACGAAGGGGCTAACATTATCTGGTTGATGTCGCAGTATTTATGCTCGTGACTGTACAAGGGGCTGGATTTCTCATAGAGAGGCTCCAGTCCTGACGGTATTCTTGACTTAAAGTGTGCTGGCTTAATAATCCAATAAGGTTGAAAGCCTCTGAAGTCTTATTTTAATAATAAAAACAAGTTATATGTACAGTCACGAGCATAAATACTTCAACACCAACCAGATAATGTTCGCCCTTTCGTCTCCAAAGGTATTGCTAAACGTTTTATTCAAACTCACAATGATTTCTTTAGTTCATTCTAGCTACCCTCAGACAATTTTATTCAGCTTAGTATAAACATCTCGTGATTAAGAAGTTGACGTTATCTGGTTGATGTCGTAGCATTTATGCTCGTGACTGCGCACTCGGATGCCATAGTCTCTAGCCCGCTCATAAGAAATCGCGAACCCCCTATGTTTTTCTGTATGCAATTTTATATATCCGATATTATTTTTGAATAGAAAATGCTTTTCAATAAATAGTATATATAGTTTTGCAATTTATGAAAGAAATACTAGGAAGAGCAGTGGATGTTAGTGTATCGCTGAACAGGGAGGGGAATGAGTGGAAGCTGCCTATACTGCTGTTTGCGGATGATACAGTTCTGATGAGCGATAATGAATGGGAGTTGTTGTTGTTGTTGTTGTTCCCCAAGCTGCCTGGCCGAACAGCCCCAAGGCCCCGAGCAAGGCCAAGGCCATAACCGAGCGCCCCCACAGAACCCTCCCTGCCGACCACAATAAAGCCTGGGTGACCGAAGCCACTCCATGGCGGGGAGCTGAGGAAGGTGCAGAAACGCCCGGGAAACCAAAGTCCCACCCAGGGCCCTGTGCCCCTCAGCAATTATGAAGAGAAAGTTGAGGGGCAAAGGAAAAATGTGACGCTTTAGCTTCCAATCTTGGTAGATTGGGAGTTGCAGGGTCTAGTAAATGAGTTTGGAACAGTGTGCAAAAAACGGAATTTGAAGGTAAATGAGGGGAAGAGCAAGGTTATGGTCTTCGAAATGGGTGAAGTCACAGAGTGTGAGGTGAAGTTCAACGGTCAGGCTATGGAGATCGTCAGCTCTCTTAAGTATCTGGGCAGTGTGTTGAGTAAAGATGGGACTATGGATGAAGAACTGGGGGGGAGGGTACAACAGGGGAAGAGGGTTGTAGGAACATTGAAAGCAGTAACAAGAAATAGGGTGGTCAGTATGGAAGTGAAGAAGTCCTTGCATGACAGTGTGGTAATCCCGACACTGACTTACGGAAGCGAAGCATGGACGTTTGAGAAGAGACTCAGACCAAGAGTGAGAGGGGTGGAAATGAGTGACTTGAGAAGTGCGTGCGGAGTTACATGGAGGGATAGACAGACGAATGAGGAAGTAAGAAGGAGGTTTGGTGTAGAGGTATATGTGCTGGAATGTGTGAAAAGGAACACCTTGAGATGGTTTGGCCATATGGAACGTATGGGAAGCAAGAGAATGACATAAGAAGATGTACGAGAGCGAGGTGGAAGGACAGAGAGGGAGAGGTAGAATGAAAGAGAGGTGGAAGGATGGAGTGAGGAAGTATATGGATGAAGGCGGTGCTGGTTGGGAGGAGGGGCGTTGACTGACTGGGGAGAGAGGTGCATGGGGGCGGTTCGTTCGTGGCCACCCCTTCGGGGATCACGGCGTCAGGCAATAGATAGATAGATAGGTGAGTGAAGCCCTCGAATATTTGTGAGTGTGCCAGAGACTATGGTATCCGAGTGTACAGTATATGGGACTGGAATTCTGGAAAAGGGGCCCCAGTCCTGACTCTATTCTTGACTTACAGTGTGCGGTACTAATAACTTATATGACCGGTGGCTATTTCTATGTAGCGACGACTATAGTGTTGTTGATGGTTAGTTAGGGGACCACCTCGTCTTTTTCTCTGTTTCTCACTCTCTCTCTGGGTTGTATCCATTCGACCCCATTCACCGTACTGTTTTAGGACGTTTACCCCCATCCAGGTGTCAATGTTTCCTGGCGAGCAGTAGCGAGCCAGTATATTCAGTATATATATATATATATATTTTTTTTTTTTGTACAGCAAGCTAAATTTGTAAAATTTTTGATAGAAAAATGTCTCCGGCGAAGCCGGAATTCTCCTTACAATGCTGGCTCGCTATCGCTCGCCAGGAAGAAATCAACACCTGAATGGGGATAAACGTCTTCAAACAGTTGACTGAAAGGGGCCGAATGGATACAAGCCAGGGAAAGAGAGAAAAGGAGAGAAATATAAAAAAGCAGGTGACCCTCCTTAAATACATGGATTACTTGGTTAGTAGGTTAGTAGCATGTTTTTGTTTACAAATTGTTTATTTATCAACACAATAAACATATACATGTACAGTACACTCACATGTACTAAAAGTTGCTCAGGGGTGGGTCCTTCCTTCCCCTACTCCACCCTGGGCAGGTGGAAGGGGGGAGTCGGGTCCAAGTCTACCCCCACCTTCCACCCCAAACTTTCCCCAACTCCCCCACCTTTCTTCTCTAGCTGGCAGTTAGTGATTTGCGACGATTGTTCTCATGTATTGCAAATAATTGTTAAACCATCGTTCCAATATTTAATATTTATTAGGAATTTATAAATTCAATATATTGCATAATTGTATTTTCAAAATGAGTTTCTATACACAACGTTACACGAATCTTGGGTGTAGTGGTCTTGCGCCTCTCTCTCTCTCTCTCTCTCTCTCTCTCTCTCCTTGCAATACTTTCTACGATCAAGATTTAATGTGATTTGAATATAATAATACCGTGTAAATCCAATCTCGTACAGTATTTGAACATAATAATACCGTGTAAATCCAATCTCGTACAGTATTTGAACATAATAATACCGTGTAAATCCAATCTCGTACAGTATTTGAACATAATAATACCGTGTAAATCCAATCTCGTACAGTATTTGAACATAATAATACCGTGTAAATCCAATCTCGTACAGTATTTGAACATAATAATACCGTGTAAATCCAATCTCGTACAGTATTTGAACATAATAATACCGTGTAAATCCAATCTCGTACAGTATTTGAACATAATAATACCGTGTAAATCCAATCTCGTACAGTATTTGAACATAATAATACCGTGTAAATCCAATCTCGTACAGTATTTGAACATAATAATACCGTGTAAAGCCAATCTCGTACAGTATTTGAACATAATAATACCGTGTAAAGCCAATCTCGTACAGTATTTGAATATAATAATACCGTGTAAATCCAATCTCTTACAGTATTCAAGATATTATGTTCACCCTTATTGCAATACACATCAACGTGCCCTCTACGATCTACTCCTAGTTTTTCAAATTACTTACACAGTCGGGGTTTATTTCATAAAAGGAAAGGACTAACGGCAAAAATGGGCTGGAATAGTGTTGTGGCTGTTATTGATTGTTTCGTTCATCATTTCAATCAGTTTCTCCCATTTATTCAATATCAAACATAATATAAACGGTCTGTATTTAATTATATGTGGCCTATACACTTGTTTTTCATCAATTAAATGTAGAACTCGATACAAATTACGGATCAAAGTCAGTGTTAATGTTTAGTAAGGTTTGTGTATCGAGCCCTTGAGTAGCAGGGCTCGCCTTCTCACTTCCCCCTTCTTTGTCTCTATCTGTGATCCCAGCCTCTCACCTCTACAAACCCCCAACAACTCTCCTCTATGTGTATCTAATGCAGGCAACATTAATCACACACACTAATAAAGGGAAATATACCCCATTCAGACCCGTTATATCTTGGTTGTAGAAAGTGTGTGCTATAATAGTTACAAGGAGTTACAAGGAATAGTTAGTATATCAAAGACCTTGCGGTCCATTTCGGGAAAATATTCGAAGTGGAAGGAGAGACATTATTCAGTGTACTACACTCCCTACAGAGTGTTCAAAATACTATAACTGACTAGGCCTACTGCCTTCTTGAACTGCTCAACTGAGGAAATGTTTAAAACTTCTGAGGTAAGTTTGTTCCAGGTAGAACATATCTTAAATGGGAAACGGTTTCCACAAATACTAGTGCTGAACCTTTTGAATTATAACTGCCAGCCATGGTTGCGTATTGTATTCGTATTGAGGCTAAACAGTTTGCTATGATTCGCATTGTCAAACCCTTTGCATATTATTACAAACTTAAATTAACTGACCTTGTAATCTGAATGTTGAGAGAGAGAGAGAGAGAGTTACACAGAGTTACACAGATACAACGACCACACATACCTTGCAGTCCCAACTAGGTGGTCCGGCCTTAATACTACTAGACAGGGACAGTTTATAGTTGAAGAATAGTAAAGGCAGTAAAGTAGAAGGCTCTCTCCCCACCCTCCGCTCCTTCCGGCTAAAGAGCCGTACCGGAAAATAGGATGAAGTGTAACCTTATGAGTCAGGAAATGCCCACAAGGAAAGTTTGTATATAGTATAGTATAGGAAGACATTAGTTTGAAAAGGAAATTACACATGCCTACTGATTAATTTATATCAATCCAATCTTCATTAGATGACCGTCCAGTCTTTCCGTAAACGTATCAATAGAATTACTGTCGACCACCTCCCTTGGTAAACTATTCCAATCTTTAACCACATTGTATGTGAAGAGAGAGAGAGAGAGAGAGAGAGAGAGAGAGAGAGAGAGAGAGAGAGAGAGAGAGAGAGAGGAAGAGGAAGGAAGATAGCCGGGAGGGACAATGCCAATAAGGCGGGTAGGAGTGAGGGGAGAAATAAAAGAAAGAGAGCTCAAATTCCAGGCCTGAGGAGAATGGCAGGAGGAGCGAAGGGAAAAGAGAGTGAGAGAAAGTGTGTGTGTGTGACGGAGAGTGAGAGAGAGCTTGGATATATTGTTAATGGGGCTAAAAGAGGAAAGGAGAAAGGGGTGAATTCCAGTGAATTCCAGAATTCCAGTGAATTCCAGATTATAAGAGAGTGAGAGAGAGTGTGGGAGAGTGGGGGATGAGAGAGAGAGAGAGAGAGAGAAGAGAAGAGAAGACAAGAGAGAGAGAGAGAGAGAGAGAGAGAGAGAGAGGAGAGAGAGAGAGAGAAGGGTGAGTGGGTTAGTAAGTTTGTATGAGTTTGTATTTTTAGTGTAAGATTGTGAGAGAGAGAGGCAGATCATTACAGCTGAGATTCTTGTAACCCACGTTGTCTATAGAGACTTATTTTGAGAATAAAATTATGCAGTATATTGTATTAATAAATTCCTAATACATTTTAAATGTTGGCCATTGAAAGCATGTGCAATGATGGTTTAACAATTATTTGCAATGGATGAGAACACCCGTTGCTAATCACTAACTGCCAGCTAGATTGGGGGTGGAAGGTGGGGGTAAACTTGGACATGACTCCCCCCTTCCACCTGTCCAGGGTGGAGTAGGGGAAGGAAGGACTCACCCCTGAGCAACTTTTAGTACGCGTGAGTGTACATATAAAATGGAATAATTAACCCTGTTATGTACACATTCAGAACTTCAAATGTGTTCAGTTGAGTTTCCACTTATGATTTTTCTTCCTTTGGATGTTTGAATAACTCTGTACTGACCCAAGTAGAAAAATAAATTGTCTTTGGAAAATGATTTTGGAAAACGTTATTGAAATATTTTAATGGATATCACATATAGAAGAAAAAGCAGTGAAGACTCTCTCTCTCTCTCTTCTTTAGATTTCATTAAAATTGCATACAGTGGTGAATTCATGTAGGAAAGGCAAGAACTGTATGTATAATTAAGGAAAATTTCGTTGGAAAATGGTAATATGGAAAGTACATATGGATAGATATGGAGAAATATATCTATAGTGCTGTATATGCATGGTATGGTCAGTAACTTATAATAATAACAATTAAAATGACTTATGGTCTAAACGTTTTCAGAGGCTCTGTCACGCTGTTTATCGCAATTAACTTGATAACAAACCGTTGGATGTGTATAATACTTTGGACACGTGTTACTCACACCTTGTGCTAATTTTCGACATAAAGGTGCATCACATAAAGTTAATAATTAAGGCACTATACTCCGAACATCATCACAAGTGTCCATCTTGTGGAAGTCGTGGCCAGACTTGTCAGCCAACCAACGAAACAACGTATTCTATAGGCTCCGCCTTCCTTACCCCCACCTCCTTCCTCCATAAACCCCACACATTTTGTATGGGAATGTAAATTCTCCCTATCCTCATCAACTTGTCTTTTGTGCATTAATGACCCATGCATATATAACGGATAGGCATTAATGAAGATAATATAAAATACATCGCCTCCCCGCTCAGGTATCACCCTCCCTCTTCCTGCCTCCACTGTCTCTCACCCTCCGTTACAGTCCCCCCTCCCCTCTGATTCCCCCTCCTGTCCTGTTTCTCACTCGCCCATTCTCGCTTTCTATGTATGTTGTTATTTTTATTTATTTTGTTCTCTAACTCTCAGTGGTACAGGTAATTTAAAATTGTAATTGATTTCAGCTGATAAAACTGTTCAGAGTAAATGTGTGTTGTACTGAATGACGTTGCCATTCATTACTATAGGATTACATTTTCGTATACCAGTGTAGCTAAGGCTACTCACCGGAGGTAATATATATTTTATTATGTTATCACCTTTGAATGTAGGTGAAGAAATGAAGCAGACATGATGGGTGAATAAATGACACAAGTTTATTTGATAAGAATATAGTTTATTCGTCGTCACTATCCAGGAATATGTTGTCCTCATCATCACTATCAAGGTGGATGATGATAGGATTCAATTGTTCGTGTACATTGTCTGTTGCCCAATACTCTTTCTCAAAGGCTTGGGAACGTCGGACCGCACCCTCCCACACCTCACGGGTTACACAAAGCCTTGCTTCCTCCAGCCTGGCCAGAAGGTCTGCACGGGTGAACCGGCGTAAAGAGGAGCGGATGTGACGTTTCATGTGTCCCCAAACCTGCTCGATGGCGTTCAGTTCAGGATGAGCGGGTGGCAACCGAACAACCTCATGGCCCCAGGAGTGGATGATTTCATCGACTACGTATATTGATTTTGGCTTGTTTTTCTTGCATAGTTGTAGAAGCTCAGGGCGCGTGGAGTGTGATGGGAAGGGTATTTCGCGGTGTTTCAACCATTTTCTTAAGTCTGCTTTCTTCATAGAGGTGGTGGGGCACCGACTCTCCTCTGTCAGCTGGCTGTGATAAGGCGCATTATCTACCACCAGTACGGACGGCTCAGCCAGTGACGGTAGGAGTTGCGAAGTAAGCCAGCGGCAGAACAAGTCGCTATTCACTTTCCCATGGTAGTCGCCGCTGGTGTTCTTAGTTTGAAAGCAAAGAAACGCATCCTCGACAAAACCCTCAACTGTGCCAGTTGCGAGAACCACCAAACGCTCCCCTTCCCCGGACGGTACATGACGGGTGTATGTGGCACTGTTGGTAGGTTGAGTGCTGTCTACCCACGCCATGTTGTGGTTCATCCTGGTCATGGACCAAGTTTCATCAAGGTACACCACTTGTCTACCCTCTTCCCGGTGTCGTTTGAGTTCCCGGAGAGTACTAATTCGACGGCACACAGTGTCAAGGGTCTCCTTCCTCACATAGGTGTTCTTATGGATGGTCTTGTAACGGAAGCCCATGCTGTGGATGAGTCCCCACACTGATGTATTGGAGGTTCCCTCCGGGACGAGGCTTGACATTTGTAAGTCGTTTGTCAGGGAATGAATAGTAAGTGCTTCGCTGGCAGCAAATTTGGCGTAGATGTTTTGACGAATGGCGCCAATAGTAAAACTGTCAAAGCGGGCCAGGGTTGTTGGTTGTGGGACATTCCATGTCTCAGGGTGATGCTTAGAACTGCGCGACACTATCTTCCTCACCGATGCCCCACTCATGCCGATGACATTCCCGACCCGCTCAAACGGCCTGTGGATAAAGGCAATTATGAATATCTGATAGGCCACAAACACAATTAAGTATCTGTCGGTGATCAAGATAAGTTTACTGTGGCTATATCATGTTTAATCGTAATATTGTGCTATAAGTAAAATAAAATACAATATCTTAATCATGAAATGGCTCTCATTTCTTACGTAGGCACCCAAGAGCATCCAAGACGAAGCATAGCCAAACTACTATATAACGCATGCAATTGTTTTATTTGACTACCTATATATTTCATAATACTGGATATCTTTCATCTTCACATCAATATCATAATATTATCTTAACTACAATATCATACCACCACTACGATATCTTATCTTCACCTCTATATCTAATCTTCAGTGAAATGTGATATACAGAATCACAGTATCATATTCGAAAATATCTTACTTTCTTTATTTCTTATCTTAATATACACTATATCATAACTTAACTCTACTTAATATACACTATATCATAACTTAACTCTACTTAACATAGTATAACCAAAATACTGATATACTCTCATTTTATTATGCTGAGCCTATCTGTACAGTCCATAGGGCCGTACTTTTAAACCTTCTGCCTAGCCTGGCGATAACCAATTTCCTACTGTTACTACACAGTGAGATGGTTCGCCAGCCCTGGCGAAAGGATTTAAAAGTACGGCCCATAACACTTTCAGCCAATGCTTGATTCCATAATCTCATCAGCTCATATGCATGTATCTTTCAAGAATAATCGTGGAATTGTACCCTTCCTGTTCTGAATGTGTAGGGCTCACCGCCTCATTATACTGTCAATGACTGGGATGGAAAAAAATCGCCCATATTATTTGTAATTATGTGATGTGGAAACTTTAACCACTTACCTATTCAAACTGATTTGTAGCCGATTGTCAGTTTTCTCCTTGTTGTATATAGAGTACAAGCGCATAACAAATGCATTCCTACAGCCACGTGGACAACTTAACATTCTCGCCATGACGGACCCCGTTGACTCTTGCACAGCAACTGACTGTGTTAAAACACTTCTTCCATGTACCCATTTCACACGAATGAAACAAAGCACTCCCGAGTTGCAACAAACTATTTCAATCCCAGCGAGAGGGTAGGAGGGGAGAGGGAGACTGTAACGGAGGGTGAGAGGGGAGGAGGGGAGAGGGAGACTGTAACGGAGGGTGAGAGGGTGGGTGAGAGACAGTGGAGGCAGGAAGAGGGAGGGTGATACCTGAGCGGGGAGGCGATATATTTTATATTATCTTCATTAATGCCTATCCGTTATATATACATGGGTCATTAATGCACAAAAGACAAGTTGATGAGGATAGGGAGAATTTACATTCCCATACAAAATGTGTGGGGTTTATGGAGGAAGGAGGTGGGGGTAAGGAAGGCGGAGCCTATAGAATACGTTGTTTCGTTGGTTGGCTGACAAGTCTGGCCACGACTTCCACAAGATGGACACTTGTGATGATGTTCGGAGTATAGTGCCTTAATTATTAACTTTATGTGATGCACCTTTATGTCGAAAATTAGCACAAGGTGTGAGTAACACGTGTCCAAAGTATTATACACATCCAACGGTTTGTTATCAAGTTAATTGCGATAAACAGCGTGACAGAGCCTCTGAAAACGTTAGTAGGTGCCCTGGAGACCCCCTGGGGTTCAATACGGGATGAGTGCGGTGGGAAGGTGTGTGTGTGGTGGGGGGGGGGGGGGGGGGGTGACCGGACAACTCAACCAGTAGACCATTTCAACCAGTAGCTCTCAACCAGTACCAAATCAACCAGTACTGTTCGGTTAGGTTAGTACTATATTTTGGCACTGGTTTGATTGGTCTTGGTTGATTTGGCACTGGTTGAGAGCTACTGGTTGAAATGGTCTACTGGTTGAGATGTCCGGGAACCGTGGTGGGTTAGTGGAGGAATCTTGCAACACCTCATTCTTATTACATTTCCAGCTCCACCACCAGTTCTACCTGGTTAGCTAACTCTAACTCTCTCTCTCTCTCTCTCCTTCAAGGATTTTATCTTTCCTTGATATCATATCTTTTCTTGAGGGGAGGCAGACCGTTTTTCTGGACTTCCTTCTTCCTAATGTTTAGCCCCACTAGTTTTGAGATTAAAAGACGTTCGGCCCATTTGTTTGGGGATTTTAACACCTTTCGCCCCATTTCGTTGTCAATTTAAAGACCATTCGTGCCATTTAGGTGTCGATTTTATCCTGACGAGCGATAGCGAGCCTACAATTTTAAGAGGAACCGGCCTTCGGTAGGGTCATTTTTATACCGAAAAATGTACACATTTATCTTGAAGGGGGGTCTATGGGTGTTTTTCTAAGCTTGATGGAGGTCTAGGGAGCAAACTTAAAAAATATATGAATAAATGCATTAATAGACCAAACAAACGGCCAGTCTCCCCTTAACTGCTTTAACTTTTCCTTGTTTTACTGTCGTATTTATTATGAAAATGATCTTGCTTTCGTACTCTATTTTCCACTAAGAGTATATTTAATTGTCCTTTTGTGTGTTTATTAATATATTTTCCCTCTAACTTTACTATCTCTGTTTTGTGTATTATGTTATTGACTGTATTATTGACTGTATTATTGACTGTATTATTTAGCTTTATTCTATACAACGTGTCCTGCAAATTTGATTTTGATACTTCCAGAAATGTAAGATAATGTTTGTCAACATAGAACACATTGCATTAATTGGTGCAATTTTTCCAACTATAGCAAATTAAAATCTGATCTGCATTTTTACGATGCCTGTATCTTATAATCCAGTTTTCAGGTTACAAGTAGGTGATTGGCAATAACGTAAATAGTGTATTGTGAAGAATGGTATCAATATTTCAGATAGACCCCAACAAATCCTCTGTTATTTTCTTTATCCAGCCGTGGCAATACGTTAATTACAGAGAATAACACAAAGCCACCTCGCTTTTGTTTTCTCTTTCTCTCCCTCTCTCTTTGGCTTGTATCCATTTGGCCCCATTCAGCCTACTGTTTTAAGACACTTACCCCCATCCAGGTGTCAATATTTTCCTGGCGAGCGGTAGCGAGCCTGCATATATAGGTTTTTGTTTTGACAGGAAGCTAAATTTGTACATTTTTCGATAGAAAAAATTCTCCGGCGAAGCCGGATTTCTCAATACAATACTGGCTCGCTATAGCTCTCCAGGAAGAAATCGACACCTGGATGGGGATAAATGTCTTTAAAAAGTTAGCTGAATGGGACCGAATGGATACAAGCCACGGAAAGAGAGAAAAGGAGAGAAATAAAAAACAAAACAAAAAACGGTGACCACCCTTAACGCATTATCACAGGATAGTGAATATATACAACAAAACAACAGAGGAATTGTTGGGGATGGCTCTGAGAAGTATTGCTAGAAGCTCCCACATTCATTAATTGTTGGGGATGGCTCTGAGAAGTATTGCTGGAAGCTCCCCCATACATTAATTGTTGGGGATGGCTCTGAGAAGTATTGCTGGAAGCTCCCCCATACATTAATTGTTGGGGATGGCTCTGAGAAGTATTGCTGGAAGCTCCCCCATACATTAATTGTTGGGGATGGCTCTGAGAAGTATTGCTGGAAGCTCCCCCATACATTAATTGTTGGGGATGGCTCTGAGAAGTATTGCTGGAAGCTCCCCCATACATTAATTGTTGGGGATGGCTCTGAGAAGTATTGCTGGAAGCTCCCCCATACATTAATTGTTGGGGATGGCTCTGAGAAGTATTGCTGGAAGCTCCCCCATACATTAATTGTTGGGGATGGCTCTGAGAAGTATTGCTGGAAGCTCCCCCATACATTAATTGTTGGGGATGGCTCTGAGAAGTATTGCTGGAAGCTCCCCCATACATTAATTGTTGGGGATGGCTCTGAGAAGTATTGCTGGAAGCTCCCCCATACATTAATTGTTGGGGATGGCTCTGAGAAGTATTGCTGGAAGCTCCCCCATACATTAATTGTTGGGGATGGCTCTGAGAAGTATTGCTGGAAGCTCCCCCATACATTAATTGTTGGGGATGGCTCTGAGAAGTATTGCTGGAAGCTCCCCCATACATTAATTGTTGGGGATGGCTCTGAGAAGTATTGCTGGAAGCTCCCCCATACATTAATTGTTGGGGATGGCTCTGAGAAGTATTGCTGGAAGCTCCCCCATACATTAATTGTTGGGGATGGCTCTGAGAAGTATTGCTGGAAGCTCCCCCATACATTAATTGTTGGGGATGGCTCTGAGAAGTATTGCTGGAAGCTCCCCCATACATTAATTGTTGGGGATGGCTCTGAGAAGTATTGCTGGAAGCTCCCCCATACATTAATTGTTGGGGATGGCTCTGAGAAGTATTGCTGGAAGCTCCCCCATACATTAATTGTTGGGGATGGCTCTGAGAAGTATTGCTGGAAGCTCCCCCATACATTAATTGTTGGGGGGTCACAGGCTGTTTTATCTTTCTCTCCTTTTCTCTCTTTCCCTGGCTTGTATCCATTCGGCTCCATTCAGCCAACTGTTTTAAGACGTTTATCCCCATCCAGGTGTCGATTTCTTCCTGGCGAGCGATAGCGAGCCAGCATTGTATGAAGAAATCCGGCTTCGCCGGAGAAATTTTTCTATAGAAAAATTTACAAATTTAACTTGCTCTCAAAACAAAAATATACAGTATATGCTGGCTCGCTACCGCTCGCCAGGAAAATATCGACACCTGGATGGGGGTAAACGTCTTAAAACAGTAGGCTGAATGGGGCCGAATGGATACAAGCCAAAGAGAGAGGGAGAGAAAGAGAAAAAAGCGAGGTTGGCTCCCTTAAGTGTATTCCTATTCCTTTCAAATGGGGCAGATAATTACAAAACACGCAGATATGTTCAGCGGAAAGGGGGTCATTTTGCGTGATTCCTCAAATTTAATCCATATCTAAAGGAAATGGAAATGAAATAATCTATATAACGTATGATGAAGCATTATATCAATACTTCAGAGAGACAACACTTCGTCTGTAGGTTTGTTCGTGTTTCTGTTTTCAGGAGTTGAATATGCAGTTTTATATTAATAATAACATTGTAATATCGCCACCGGTAGATGAAGAAATACAACATTATTTTGTAGTCGATTTGAAAATATATTGCCATTCTTCATCACTTAGTTTATTGCTTTATCTATTCCTTTTCGTCAGTGGGTTAAATGACAAACAAACGCAAACATGGCGACTTTATTGGGCTATAGCTACAGAACACGATATATCTATAGACTATGTTTTCCTTGAGAATGGTATAATCTATAACAATTATAAGTATCTATAAATCTCGCTGGACACCCACGTATATCTCCATTCATCTATTAAAAACACCACTTATATTCACTCATTTGCCCGTCAATTTCCTATGAACCTATTTATCCATCCAAGCTGTGATAACTCAAATAGTGCAGCTCTAGAAAACACATATTCCAAATGATCCACTATCCTAGACTCCTAGTTCCCACTCAGCCGTCTTTCCATCTGCATCTCGACTGGAGGTACAGTTCAGAAGATCATTTATGAACATTAGAAAGGGAATGGGAGATAGGACAGAGCCCTGAGGAACACTGGAACTGATAGGATGAGGAAGTGAGCGATGGCTATCCACAACCGCAGCTATGGAACAGCCGGAAAGGAAATTACAGACAAAGGCACAGATAGAGGGATATATACCGAAGGAGGGTAGTTTATAAATTAAAGATTTGTGCCAGACTCTATCGAAGGCCTTCGATATGTCTACAGTGCATTCATTCGACATATATCGACAGGCCCCGCCCGCTTCCACCAGCGCCGTAGACGAAGTAGAGCTTATCATACCGCAATCTCGGACATGTCACTTGTCACCTTACCACGGAGCTGATAAGAGCTCCAAGTAAAATTAATTATACGATGTAAGAGCGCTTTAATACATGCATATTTGCAGTTATTCTTTACTATACAATATTACCATATACCATAATACAGATAAGTATACTCCATTACCATTGTTACCTCGTCTACTTGGGCAGAGCAGAGGTAGAACATTATTAAGCTAGGCTTAGCGAGCGACTGCGTTTGGTTTGGGTGTATAGGGTACGGTACCGTAACCGTAATGCCTCCCCCCTCCCTTGTCTGTGAGCCTCAGTCTCCCTCCCTCCCTCTCTCTCTCTCATATTGTGAAGTGATCAAAGTTGTCAATGGTCCAAGTATGGGTGAAAGCCGTTGCTGGTAAACTGGTGAATGAAAGACTCCTTCAATCTTCCCGCCTTGAGTTCTGATCTTATTAATTAATGGCTGTGAAACTTTCGTTGCCTCAGAGGTTTTCTTCACCACCACATCAATTGGCTCAGTTTTCTCCTTATCAAAATACATGAATACATTCAAGACAATATTCCTGGCTTGACTGACAAGTCGGGGAGAACCAGCAGGTCTGCCAGGGGTATGGGGCAGGAGATGCCATCTTCCCCCTTCAGAAGACAGGAGGGAACTGAACTGATGTTTGAATGGCAGCGCAGTGACAGTTGCAACCTTAAGAGAGAAGCGTTGCCAATGTAGCTTCCTTACCGCTAGATCAAAAAGTATTTACTTGAACAAGGGAATGGAGCTGTTAACACTAGATTAGCGGGATAGCGGTTTATTTATATGTACCGCCCAGCGGGGTATTTTTAGCCAAAATAGGGCTGTTTATGTGATCAGTTTCATGCCTAAATAAGACCCAGAGCGTAAAACAAGTATCTATCCCTGAAAGGGCATAAACAGAGCTTTCCAATGACACCATAACGATCCTTTTATGATGGCTAGTTTTCTTGCAACAACCGCGCAACGCGAGTGCAAAAAGCATGTAATTCGGCACTTTCCCCATACAATTCCGTATATAGCGAGTGAGAGAGGGAGGGAGGAGGTGGGATTCATGTCAGTAGGTTCGCCGCGGTGGTCTGGAGCAGTCATACACTCGCTACTCTCCTGCCACCACTTGTCTCTCTCTCTCAGCAACATTACGTGCTGAAATTGCCACACGACCTATGTCGAGCGCCGCCAGATAGTCCAGATTTATTATACTCGACTTATGTTGCGCCCCGACAGTTAGGGGTTAAAGACAGGCTCCAGTCTTAACATTTCTTTCTCACTCGTTGATGTAGAAAGGTAGAAAGAGGTAGAAAGAGGTAGAAAGGCTTTGTAGGCCATATTTAATAATTTAAAATGATAAATAAATATTGACTTGATCTAGCAGCAAAATTTTACACCTAGCAATAAGAATGCTGGCTATACTCCGAATCTTTTAGCACATGTTATCAACATTGGAGTAATATTCTAGCAATATTAGGTAGGCATTTACTAGTTTGTATTCTTCTAGTTACTTCTGCAAACAGATTAAATAATATTTTTGTGCTGATTTGGTAACCCTGTTGGACACCCGTACCTCGCACAGTCATGCCAGCCGTATGATAACGGTTGGGGAAGTGGGCGGGGCCTGTCGATATATGTCGAATGAATGCACTGTAGTGCAATAGAACAAGTCTCACCGAAGTCCCAAAAGGAGGATGACCAAGAATTAGTAAGTTATAAAAGAAGATCACCAGTAGAGCGACAGTTAAGAAAGCCTTACTGGCGATCTGAGAGTAGATTATGAGAAGAGAAATGCTTAAGAAATTTGGATGCAAAAAGAGTTTCAAAAATGTTAGAGATACAAGAGATGAGAGCAATTGTATGGTAGTTGGAGGGTTGAGAGTGGTCACCCTTCTTTGGGCCAGGTTGAATGAAAGCAAACTTCCAGCAAGAAGGGAAGACGTTAGAGAAGAGACAGAGACGGAAGAGTTTGCCTAGGCAGGGAGTCAGCACGGAAGCACAGTTTTTTAGTACAACAGGAGGAGCACTGTCCGGACCGTATGCTTTCTTAGTATTAAGCACAGAAAGGGTAGAAAATACATCTTTAGAAGAGATTAGGATATTAGGCATAAGTAGGAGAGAGGGGGATGGCGAGGGAGGAATAACACAGGTATCATCCAAGGTGGAGTTTTTAGCAAAGGTTTGAGCGAATAGTTAAGCTTTGTCAGAGGAAGAAGTGATGGTTGTGCCATCAGAGTGGAAAAGGGGAGGGAAAGACGAGGAAGACAAATTATTGGAGACTTTTTGGCTAGATGCCAGAAAGCTTGGGAAGAGCTAGAGTTGGATAGTTCAGTGCATTTATTATTGATGAAAGAGTGTTTGGCAAGTTGAAGGACAGATTTGGCTTGATTCTGGGCAGAAACATAGGAAGAATGGGATTCTTGAGTCTTAAGGCATCGGTATCGTTTGAATGCTTCCTCCTTCCTTCTTATATATACAGGTATATATATATATATATATATATATATATATATATATATATATATATATATATATATATATATATATATATATCATATATATATATATATATATATATATATATATATATATATACCTGTATATATATATATATATATATATATATATATATATATATATATATATATACAGTATATATATATATATATATTTTTTTTTTTTAAGGCATACAAGGTTAACCCATACTGTACCGTAGGATAAAGTAATAAAAGTCCCTCCCAGTCCAAGGCAATGTGGCCAAAATGGCAAGATAGAACAACCTTCCACCTCAATAGATGAACGAAGACTGGCTCTTTCAGCCTTCAGAGAGTTGGATATAAGCTGAGAAGTGTTGCCATATCGAGAGCAGTGCTCAAACGGTCGTGGTACCAGGCACAGCCTGTTACAAGCAGTTACAAGGAAAGTACATTACTGATGGCTCCCAGCCGCGGCTGGGACTGGGGAGTGACTTATCTACTGATGGCTGGTAGCCGTCGCTGATATTGGATGGGTTAAAAGACTTAGCTGTTTCTGCATATAATATTTTATTATTCAGGGTTTCAATATTTCTAGTCAATCTTCTTTGAGGTTCAGTAAGAAGGTGAATAAGATTTGCAAAGTTCATGGTGGGCCGACATTTCTCTAGACATCTAGCATTATCAAGGAATGATTAAACTACTCTATACTACTGGTATATATACATAATTGGAGATCAGGGGGGCGAAGATTGGGCGGGGCTACTGCGCGTTCGGTTGCCTGCCATTGGTTGCGGATAGCCTTCTCGCAAGTCGTTCACTGTATCTGGTCCGGGGTTGTCTGGGGGTGGGTGAAGTCAAAGCTGATTGGTGCTGGAAGTCGAGGAGGTATTGGGTTCCGCTCTGGACTGCGTGCGCGATGAGGGCGTGGGAGGAAGGTGGAGGGTGGGGCTGTGGCAGGGTAGTGGCGTTTGGCAGACGGTAAAATTTGGAGGTCCAGGGTTTGGTTATTTATGTTAGGGCATAAGGCTTGAATATAGAGTGCTTCAAGTATAGAGAGTCTTCTGGGGTAATTTTCTTTATCAATTATGGAGGTGTGTTTATTTAAGCCATTGCAGGTTAAGGGAGGATTTTTGGGGTAAAGGTAGTGTTTTTTTATTGATCCTGACTGGAAGTGGAGAGTAAGCCGACAGAATAGATATCTATATATTATACAGTATATGAATTTCTGCAATGGAGTCTCACAAGGAAAAGGAGAACCAGCGTAGTAGCGAACATCTTATCTTTATTGGGTACCAAACGTTTCGGAGAAATCAGTCTCCATCTTCAGTGAATCTAAAATAAATGAAAGTTTACATAAGAAACAAAACAAATAAATACCTATGGATAATTATGAAATATCAAGCAGTTAGGTTCAAATGAATATGAACCGAAAAGAGCTAAACATGATTAAAAAACGATGTATTAACACTTAAAGAGTGGGGCCCGACTTAAGTCTGTATCTAAAAAGCAGCAAATTAGGAGCATTATTAAGGTTTTTAAAGGGTTAAAATCGAGTGCAAATGGCCGGGAGAGCAGCAGGCCACACGGCCGACACCCAGGGCTTACCGCCGCCCACTGACTCACGCTCCCTTTGTTCTCGAGAGGCCGGCAATGTAGCCAGTAGTGAGTGTAGCTGGAAAAAATATGCCGCTATACGCTAAACTCCCATGTTGGTGGTACCACTGCATCAAAACGAAGAGTGCTACGTAGCTCGTTCTGGTCTCATTTTGAAGCTTGTAGCGCCTTTTTATTTGCTGAATAAATTTCTTTTCATGCAGATACTTGATTAATCATTCAGGAGGGCCTGAATATGCCCAAAATAGCCCAAAACCCCCCCGCTAGACGAGGGTTAAGAGAACAGCGTTAAGCTAAACTTAAACAAAAAATAATAATAATAAGAGTGAATCTTCTATATAATATTTGCGATTGTCTGTCTGTCTGTCTGTTCTTTATGCATGGCCACATTGTTTAAGCTAGAGCGTTCATACTTGGTATGCATAGTAAGAGGGTCCCTAGGCAGGTTTTAGTGAAAAAATTGAATTCCCCAGGGTGAAAGGGACAGAGAAAATGGGCGCGAAATCGGAAAAATGGCCGTTTGGGGCAGAAGGAGGCCTCCGATCGAAAAGGTGTATGGAACGAAAGTTGTTCGCAGCCCCCCAAATGGGGGTACGGATGAGGTCAGATCCAAAATCGGAGGTCATTTAGCAGCCGAAATCGAGGTCGCCGTTAAATGAGGCACAGGGAGGTCGAGGCCGGTGATTATGGTAGTAGTAGAAGTATTGTGATGATTGTGGTAGTAGTGATTGATGATGGTGATTATGGTAGTAGTAGTGGTGGTAGTAGTGATGGTGATTATGGTGATTACCCGGGCAACGCCGGGTACCCCTGCTAGTCTATATAATATTTACGGTTGTCTGTCTGTCTGTTCTTTATAGGCGGCCATAGTTTTGGACCTGGGGAGCTGAAACTTTGCATGTGGGTGTCAATTGACCTGGGTTAGGTCATAGAGGGGTATCCAGGGTGAAAGGGACAGAGAAAATGGGCGCGAAATCGGAAAAAGGGCCGTTTGGAGCAGAAGGAGGCCTCCGATCGAAAAGTTGTATGGAACGAAAGTTGTTAGCAGCCCCCCAAAATGGGGGTACAGATGTGGTCAGATCCAAAATCGGAGGTCATTTAGCGGCCGAAATCGAGGTCGCCGTTTAATGAGGCACAGGGAGGTCAAGGCCGGTGATTATGGTAGTATTGATGATGGTGATTATGATAGTAGTAGTGATGGTGATTATGGTGATTACCCGGGCAACGCCGGGTACCCCTGCTAGTATACAATAAAGTAGGAAACGAAAATGGAAGGATATTTACTGAGTGAAAAGCGGTGTTGCAGTGGCCGTGTTGTTCAGGCTGGGCTTTAATTTATTTATATAGATAGATTCTGAGGTGATAAGGTCACAGCGTGAATGGCATGTGGTTAGTATCTGGAAGTCTGTGGAAGAGAAAGGGTGATCAAACTGGTGAGAGTGATCGCGGATAGCAGAAGTGGAAGGCTTAGAAATCAACCTGCCTGTTCGAATGGATTTACCTTGGTGCTCCCGGATACGGTGAAGCAACCAACGTGAGGTGGAACCCACGTATCTAGCAGTACAGCTAGAACAGGTGAACTGGTAAACCACATTGGAATGGAGGTTCATAGGAAGAGAAGAAGTATGTTTGAGGAAATTTCCTTTAGTTATTATTAGTAAACACGAATTTGAAATTGATATGTGGGTAGCAGTTGCGAAGAGTTTTGTGGAGAGGTTTCCTAATTTCATAGCTAAGTAGCCCTAAATATGGGAGTTTAAAATATCTAGTGTCTTTTTGTACGCTTTGAACTGGGGTGGGTGGGCAGAGCTTAGAGTTAAGAAAATGGTTCAGAAATGTGTTAAACATATGAGTTGGGTACCATTATTATTAGTAAAGAAGTTAAGAAGGAAGCAGGTTTCAGAGTGAAACGAAAGCCAAGATGAACAGGAATTGTATGCTCTGTTAAGAAGAGTCATGATACTGTTGGTTTTATATTTAAGAGGTATGAAACTTAAGAAATTTGTACCTAGACCGGTAAAAGTGGGCTTACGATTAACACTAGTGGATAGGGAAGTAGAGTGTTTGGTGATAAGAGTATCAAGGAAGAGGAGTTTATGATTATCTTCTACTTCATGTGTGAATCTGATACTGGGATGTTGTGAGCTTAGGTATAACAGAAACTGTTCGATGTGAGTGGGGTGCTTAAAATCTATATTTTATTAATTTCACCACAACACCAAACACCCCCAAATGAAATTAATTAGAGTATATATGATCCGTCAGGATTCGAACCCGGGTTATCACACCCAGATTTTTGCCACCTTAACCATTACACCTCCAGGACGGTTAAAGGTTTATGAACACGCCTACGACTTATTATCCATTCTCGAATACTGGATATTAATCTAATCAAATCAAGAAGGTGTCATCCATGTACCTACGGTAGAATATGGGTTTTAAATCTAGAGGACATTTATTCAACCAAATCTCCTCGTGGTGGCAAAGGAAGGCATTTGCGTATGAGGGACCCAAATGTGACCCCATCGCCACACCATCGGTTTGGGTAAACAACTTGTCATTGTATGGGAAAAGTGATTAGTGGGCAGCGATTTCCAATAGGATATGGAATGATTGCTTATGAAGAGACGGTAGAGCTGGGAATGTTATTAGTGATAAGATTAGTTGTGTCATGTAATGGGACATTTGTGAATACAGATTGTATATCAAAGCTAGCAAGAGTGACTGGGTGATCGAAGTTGAGGGACGTGATATCTTTGACAAAGTCTTCGGAATTGGCAACCCTGAAGTGATTGGTGATGAGTGGGGCTCTTTTAATCATAATACAGCAACATTCTTGGTCCCTATAATATCTATATATATATATATATTGTCACATCCAACTGAACTTATACCCAAGTTCAATTGCATGTGTGTTATAATTCACATAGCAGAGTTGTGTGTGTGTGTGTGGGGGGGGGGGGGGGGGGGAGTGACTAACTGCCTCTTCTTATGTCTTTCTTTCTTGTTCCCACGTGAGAGCTTCCTTGTCATCAGGAGCGCACTGTTCTTTGCAACACATTGTCTTTGTTGCCACGAGTGTAATTACCTCTTTTGTTTAGCCATTGTGGGATTGTGTTAGTTTATCCTAAGTTTGCACAACGATGTCTTATAC
Source organism: Paralithodes platypus (assembly GCA_032716605.1). Lineage (NCBI taxonomy): Eukaryota > Metazoa > Arthropoda > Malacostraca > Decapoda > Lithodidae > Paralithodes > Paralithodes platypus. The sequence goes on along the minus strand of CM064560.1, from coordinate 11,839,882 downwards.
TTATTTGATTACTTTTGTGCTGTTAATGAGAGCACAGGCGCCTGATATAATTATGTAGTCTAGCGGCGGCTGGAGCCCTTCCTTCCCACGCGGGCCCCTGGATGGACTCTCTGGGTCATGCTAGCGAGTGCGACACTCCCGAGACAAGCATTGTATCGACCACACGTACTGTCCAGTCTGGTGGGCTTGCTAACTAGATCCCTTCATAACCGCATATTTTCTCTTTTTTTCATATTGAATAGTAGCATAGCAAGCCTGGAGTCATCTTAAGCATACAATTTATTGTCCAACTTTATTTACTTGCATATAGAAATCTTCCGCATTTTCGTATGAGCACTTGCACTTATTAGCACTGGTATTTTTTCTTCACACCCTTCCTCCATTTTGTTTCCTTTATTCTACTGCATTGTTTATTATTATTGTATGTATTTATTGCGTATATTATTGAGGTTGACATCTACAGGGGTTTGATGACTGGCTTGTTTAGGCCAGCGTTTTGACAGCCAGCACCAACCTCCTGAGATGTCAACCATTGTGTATAATTTGTTAGGCTAATAATGCATTAGACTTCTCCCATGGGTTTTGTTCCGTATTATTCTCAGTTCCTGAGCGACTGGGCATGATATGGTTTGTTTTGAGAGTCTAGCAGCATTTCAGTTTACCATTTTTGTGCAGTTAAGAATAAACTGAGAAGTACTCTTAAGATACTAATAGCAATATCACCACGAGTCGGACAGGCCCCGACTCTGAGACAGTATATATTTTTGTGTCTCCTTTGTACTGCTTTAATAGAGCAAAGAGGAAGATAAACCTTTTCCTAGAGAACCTGCATGTCTTAGTGTTTGAGTCAGATATTAAGAGTGTCTGTTGCAGGGTTAGTGCAGTACGGTGAGCATTGTTGGGTGCAGGACTAAAGCATTGTTGTCTTTTTGCTACGGCGTTTCTCTTTGGACAGTGCTGTGGGCTAGGCTATTTGAGCATCTGCTTTCCTCGAACCTCCCCTCGTAACAATATATATATATATATATATATATATATATATATATATATATATATATATATATAGTGAGTAAAAGTCGTGGTGTATGGGTTGTCAACAATGTTAGGCAATTTTGTCAGGGTGCTGCTAACCCCCAGCAATCGTCTCGATCGCCCGCTTCCAGTGTGGCCACTTAAACGCTGGATCCCGTGGTCTCGCAGCTATGCCATCTCTCGCTCGCTGTCAGTGTTGCCACATGTGTTTGATACTGTTATGCTAATTTTCTCGCTTCTGATCGCACCCGCTCGCTCGCTTGCAACTGCTGCCTGTGTGGCCGTGGCCTAAGGCTGGTCACCAAAATTGCGCCAGCTCGTCTTCTTCGCTCAGTATTCCTCCCACCCCATGTAGTTTCTGGGAGCGCTGGTGTAGATATGTGAACAGGCCTGGGGATAACTGAAGGTGTAGATGAGCATTTGAAGATTGGCTAATTCGGTTCTCCAACTCTTGCAGTAGCCTCTGTTCGTCTTCTTCTTTTTGCTGTTCTTTCTTTATTCCGTTAATCCCTGTTATGGCTGTAAGGATAGGGTGCGAGGGGAGGTAGCACCCAGAGAGATGATGTTGACCGGCTCGTACCGTCCAGAATTCTGGCTCTGTTGTTATTTAAAATAAGACTTCATAGGCTATCAACCCTATTGAATTACTAAGACAGCACACTGTAAGTCAAGAATAGCGTCAGGACTGAAGCCTCTCTGCGAGAACTCCAGTCCCTTTGCTCTGTTGATTGATTGATGGCTGGAGTAAAGTTGGAATGTAGAAGAGTTTGGAGAGAGGAAGATAAAGTGGAGAAATGCGAAGTAAAGTAGGAGATGAAAAGTCTCGGGCTCAACCGAGATGCTTCATTGTTAATTATTTTGGAGTGATAAGTGATAATTTGTTTAGCTTGTTCTGGGTCGCTTCAGGTGTACGTCTTCCTGCTGTTGCATTCTTTGCTCTGTATTCAAATTCAATTCAAATGAATATAGAAAAGGTGGGTGAGGGTGAAAGAAGGTGCTCTGTAAGTTTTGCCCCCTCCTTATATACCCATCCGTAACGTCAGCGAGCGCGCTGACTGGTTGAGCCGGGTGGAGTGTAATATCTTCCTATGGTCAGCTGCTTTGCTTCACTTCATCTAACTTAGTTAACTTCCCCTCTTCATAATAGTGTCCCAGCAGTGATTTTTCCTTGTTTTCCTGGGGCTTACGGGAATAAGCAGATCTAAAATTATAAAATACTTATATATTCACTACTGGTCTATGTAATGTTGCTCAATATTCCTGTCATTGGACAAAACCCAGTGCGAGTTATTTGAGAAACGATAAAACAATTCTAATCCTGATTAAAACTTCAGGCAGTTGGTGGACACTACTTTAGTATTCTTTATTGAAACACAGGACCATCCAACCAAATGCTACGCCTGTTGATACACTCGGATGCCATAGTCTCTAGCCCACTCATAAATATTCGTGGATTTCAACTATTTCCAATTATGGCGGTATATTTATTATGTTCTCTCCACTAACCAACTTTACTCCTAAACTCGATTAATGAAATTAACAAACACATGTGGCAGTCCGGGGATTCGAACCCAGGACTCTCACACCGAAAATCAACACACTTATGCATTGCACCACCAAGACAGTTAAAGAATGCTGCACAAGCCTAAGATTTATTATGCAGTTTCGAATCCTGCATACCAATCTTAGCATGTACACCATTCCAATTGCACTATCGGAGGCTATAAATAGGTGAATCGAAATAGTAATTATTGGGGCGCTTAACCCTAGGGAAGGCCTCTCGATAAAGTACTACTAATTATACTGAATCAGAATTAATTATTATGTTCTCTCCACTAAGCAACTTTACTCCTAAACTCTATTAATGAAATCAACAAACACATGTGGCAGTACGGGGATTCGAACCCAGGACGCTCACACCGAAAATTAACACAATTATGCATTGCACCACGAAGACAGTTAAAGAATGATGCACAAGCCCACGATTTATTATGCAGTCTCGAATCCTGCATACCAATGTTAGCATGTACCATCATTCCAACTGCACTATCGGAGGGTATGAGAAAGCCAATGTATTGATATAATTTTCTATATATCAACTACAAAAATATATATAGACCTACTACTAATTGAAAAGCAAGTTCTATCCAAAAGTCAATCTAGACAGTTATAATTGCACAGAGAAAAACATAGAATTATTATAAGTGGGCTAGAGAAAATGGTACCCGAGTTTACATTTCCTGCCTTATACTGTAGGTCAATCAACACAAGTTAATACAAAAATTTGCATTATATAATTCACTTTGATTTCTCAAATAGAGAAACAAGATAAAAAGAATTTTTAAGAAAGGCAAAACGTGAAAAATAATAAGTACCTAATAACAATACGCCAGATATGTATCTATGACTGTTAGACCCCTCTTCATTTACCAAGAGTATGAAGACATCACGTCGTAAATATAATAACAATACGCCAGAAATGTATCTATAACTGTTAGACCTCTCTTCATTTACCAAGAGTATGAAGACATCACGTCGTAAATATAATAACAATACGCCAGAAATGTATCTATAACTGTTAGACCCCTCTTCATTTACCAAGAGTATGAAGACATCACGTCGTAAATATAATAACAATACGCCAGAAATGTATCTATAAATGTTAGACACCTCTTCATTTACCAAGAGTATGAAGACATCACGTCGTAAATATAATAACAATACGCCAGAAATGTATCTATAAATGTTAGACCCCTCTTCATTTACCAAGAGTATGAAGACATCACGTCGTAAATATAATAACAATACGCCAGAAATGTATCTATAAATGTTAGACCCCTCTTCATTTACCAAGAGTATGAAGACATCACGTCGTAAATATAATAACAATACGCCAGAAATGTATCTATAAATGTTAGACCCCTCTTCATTTACCAAGAGTATGAAGACATCACGTCGTAAATATAATAACAATACGCCAGAAATGTATCTATAAATGTTAGACCCCTCTTCATTTACCAAGAATATGAAGACATCACGTCGTAAATATAATAACAATACGCCAGAAATGTATCTATAAATGTTAGACCCCTCTTCATTTACCAAGAGTATGAAGACATCACATCGTAAATATAATAACAATACGCCAGAAATGTATCTATAACTGTTAGACCCCTCTTCATTTACCAAGAGTATGAAGACATCACGTCGTAAATATAATAACAATACGCCAGAAATGTATCTATAACTGTTAGACCCCTCTTCATTTACCAAGAGTATGAAGACATCACGTCGTAAATATAATAACAATACGCCAGAAATGTATCTATAACTGTTAGACCCCTCTTCATTTACCAAGAGTATGAAGACATCACGTCGTAAATATAATAACAATACGCCAGAAATGTATCTATAAATGTTAGACCCCTCTTCATTTACCAAGAGTATGAAGACATCACGTCGTAAATATAATAACAATACGCCAGAAATGTATCTATAAATGTTAGACCCCTCTTCATTTACCAAGAGTATGAAGACATCACGTCGTAAATATAATAACAATACGCCAGAAATGTATCTATAAATGTTAGACCCCTCTTCATTTACCAAGAGTATGAAGACATCACGTCGTAAATATAATAACAATACGCCAGAAATGTATCTATAACTGTTAGACCCCTCTTCATTTACCAAGAGTATGAAGACATCACGTCGTAAATATAATAACAATACGCCAGAAATGTATCTATAAATGTTAGACCCCTCTTCATTTACCAAGAGTATGAAGACATCACGTCGTAAATATAATTTCATACACGCTATTAGTGGCATTCCATTCGTTCATATGCCCCCAATTTCACTTCCATTACAACGAATTTATCTTCAGGGATTCTAGTCATGATTGTAAGTCATTCACACTGCCATCTGCGTTTGGGCCGGTTTTCTCCCTCATGTTTAGCCCCATTAGTTTTCAGATGTTAAGATGTTTGCCCCATTAGTTAGTCAATTTTAAGACCTTTCGCCCGATTTCTTCGTCAATATTTAGACCTTTCGTGCTATTTAGGTGTCTATTTCTTTCCCTGGCGAACGACAGTGAGCCTGTGTTGTTGGAAGAACCGGCCTTCGGCGGGGACAATTTTCTATCAAAAAATGTACAAATTAATCTAAAAGGGGGATTTATTTTTATTTATTTTTTTTAAATGTGATGGAGGTCTAGAGAGGAAACTAGAAAAATAATGAATACATGCAAAACTCGACCAAAAAACCAGCCCATCTCCCCTCAAAGGGGGTTTGGTTTTTCTGGACCCTCATCTGTCATATGTTTAGCACCATTAGTTTTGAGATTTATAGACGTTCGCTCCATTAGTTTGGTGAATTTATGACGTTTGTGTGTACACAACTACACATGTATCTCAAAGGGGGTCGTGGGAGTATTTTCTGTATCTTGATGGAGGTCAATAAATAAATAAATAAATAAATAAACAAATAAATCCAATCTCCCCTTAAGAATAATGCTCTTCTCTTCTAACACGACTTTCCTTAAGGGAGCCCACCTCGCTTGTTTTCTCTTTCCTTCCCTCTCTCGTTGGCTTTTATCCATTCGGCCCCATTCAGCCTACTGTTTTAAGACGTTTACCCACATCCAGGTGTCAATATTTTCCTGGCGAGCGGTAGCGAGCCAGCATAAATATATATATTTGTTTTGACAGCAAGTTAAATTTGTAAATTTTTCAAGAGAAAAATTTCTCCGGCGAAGCCGGATTTCTCCATACAATGCTGGCTCGCTATCGCTCTCCAGGAAGAAATCGACACCTGGATGGGGATAAACGTCTTAAAACAGTTGGCTGAATGGGGCCAAATGGATACAGGCCAGGGAAAGAGAGAAACGGAGAGAAAGGGGAATGGTTTACTTATTGGTCAGTTTTATTATTATTATTATTTTGTTTTTCATTTAATTATTGTCCTTATAGTTTCTTCCGTAGACCTCCATCAAACTTTAAATACAAAAGAACATCCCCAAAATTCCCCTTTTAAATATATTTGTACATTTTTTCGGGAGACAAATGTTCCGTCCTAATTAGGCCGGTCCGTCCTTAATTACAGGCTCGCTATCATTCTCCGGGTAAAATTTGACACATAAATGACACGGAAATGTTCATATTGACAACAACATGGGGAGGAAGGTCTTAACATGTTCATATTGACAACAACATGGGGAGGAAGGTCTTAACATGTTCATATTGACAACAACATGGGGAGGAAGGTCTTAACATGTTCATATTGACAACAACATGGGGAGGAAGGTCTTAACATGTTCATATTGACAACAACATGGGGAGGAAGGTCTTAACATGTTCATATTGACAACAACATGGGGAGGAAGGTCTTAACATGTTCATATTGACAACAACATGGGGAGGAAGGTCTTAACATGTTCATATTGACAACAACATGGGGAGGAAGGTCTTAACATGTTCATATTGACAACAACATGGGGAGGAAGGTCTTAACATCGCCAAACTAATGTTGAACACATTTTAGAATCTCCAAGCTAGTAAGGTTAAACATGAGGGTAAAGGGGGTCCAGATAATTCAACCATCCCCCCTCACAGTCTCCACGGCAGTGTGTTGTAGTTAATGGGCTAGTGGCCGGTTTTTGGGGCTATTAATTCATATAATTATTCATAATGTGTTTATAATGTCCTCGCTAGACCTCCATCAAGCTTAAAAACACACTCCCTAGACCCCCCTGCAAGATAAATGTTTACATTTTTCGACAGAAACATTTCCTGGCCGAAGGCCGGTTCCTCTTAAAATTACAGGCTCGCTATCGCTCACCAGGGAAAAATCGACACCTACATGGCACCAATGGTCTTGATATTGACAATGAAATGGGGCGAAAGGTATTAAAATTGCCTAACTAATATGCTAATCACGAGGGAGAAGGAGGTCCATAAAAAGCGTGTTTACTGTACTATAGGCTTAAGGGGGAGGTAGTTGCTTTTTATGGACCCCCTTCTTCTTCATGTTTAGCCCCATTTGTTTCGCGAATATAAGACGTTCGCCCCATTAGTTTGTTGATTTTAAGACCGTTTACCCCATTTATTTGTAAATATTATACCTTTCGTGCCATTCACCTGTCGATATTTTTCCTCGCGAGCGATAGCGAGCCTGTAATTTTGGAGGAATTGGCCTTCCGCCGGGACACTTTTCTACCGAAAAATTTACAGATCAATCTCGAAGGGGGATCTTGAGGATTTTTTTGTTAAAGCTTTATGGAGGCTTAGATACTAAACTAATGTAATACAATCTAAATATATAAGTAAATAAACAAACACGTAACCCCTTAAAGAGTTTGGGGATTTTAAATACTTTGACCCGATTTTCTTGTCAAGGATATGACCTTTCGTAAAATTTAGGTGTCGATTATTTTCCTGACGAGCGATAGCCAACCTGGAAACTATAGCCGGGATATTTTGTTATAGAAAAATTACAAATTATATCTTGAAGGGGGGGGAGGTCTACGGGTGTTACTTTTTAATTATTTTTTATTTTATTTTTTATTTTTTCGTCAGAGCTTGATGAAAGTCTAGAGAGGAAACTAAACACAATAATAATACAAACAAAACAAAAATGCGCCCATCCCCCCTTAAATGTAATGCTCTCACATACCCGGTATTATCTTATGTTTTGAAGGTGAATTCAAGAGTTTGCCTCTATGTAGTAGGCCTAATGTTGTTAGCAGTGAGTGCCATCATTATTGCATCATATCAATATATGATAGCCCCTTGTGTTGGTTACTTTCTAGCGCTTGTATCTACTTAATCCTCTCAGAACTGTACGTTGAAGTCGAAATTCCTGAACAAACGGAACTTGAAGGAGTTTAAGTAGACGAATGAGTGAAACAGGCGGAGGAAGAAAGTTTCAAAGTTTAATTGTCAAGTGAATGAATGTCTCTGAACATCGGTAAATTCTTGGGTTAGAGAAGAGAGATAAACTAAACAAATATATGACACGGTTGGGAGTGGAAGAATAGGACGTGTACTGTATATGTATTTATATTGCCTCAACTTAGGCTGTTCAGTAGCATGTTACCATTGTCAGGCTTTCCATAATGCAGTTGGGTCTGAGTACATGATTAGATTGATATCCAAAATTCGAAATTGGATATTAATCGTGATCGTTTACTCAACCTTTAACTGTGTTGGTGGTGTAATGGTTTAAGTGCTTATGTTCTGGGTGTGGTGTCCCGAGTTCTAATCCCGGGAGGACCATATGCTTTTATTAGTTTATTCAAGTACTGTACATTGGGGTTTGTAATTGATGATTAATGTTAAGAACAGGGTGTTACTTATTATCGAGTGAAACTCTGAGGTGTTGGTTGCATAATATTATTGTTGTCGTTATAGTTGGCGACACCTCGATACACACCTCGTGAGTTGTTAGTAATAACAGCCACATCGCTGCCACAACCATTTTCTAAATTAGCGGTGCATTGTCTTTCTTATGAAATTATAACACTGGTGGTCGTGTGTAGGAGGTTGGAGAGTATAATATGCTTAGAGCTTCAACTCAATCAAGATTGCGTAGAACTATAGTCTATTCGCTGTAAGTAGGCGATATATCATGGCCTCTATCCTCTGTAACTCAAAAACGACAAGAGTAATCGAGCTAATATTTCTATCATTTGGGGAGGGTCAGTCAAGGAATAGACGTGGAAATGTACAGCCAATTTGCTCTAGCGTTGTGTTCGATTCTTAACCCCTTCTATACCGGTGATGTACTTTTCATTATATTCTGGCAACTATTAGACGATTTTGTTAAGCTTAGGAAGGACGTCTGCCAATCAAAAGGCTACAAACTATCTCGATGAATCATTTTACCTACCACATATCCTTCCTAAGCCTCATAAAATCGTCTAATTAAAGTAGCTGAAATCCAATGAAAAAGACGTCACCGGTAGAGAAGGGGTTAATATTCAACTTGTACAATTATACGTTAACACTTATACGTTAACACTTATACGTTAACACTTTTACGTTAACACTTTTACGTTAACACTTTTACGTTAACAGTTTTACGTTAACACTTTTACGTTAACACTTTTACGTTAACACTTTTACGTTAACACTTTTACGTTAACACTTATACGTTAACACTAGCTACCGCAACGCCGTAACTGAACTGTTAAACTACCAAAGAGGGGTTGATATGTTAAACGTGTCTACAGTCAGAATCCAAACTTATAGTACTTTGATATGTTTCAGGTCCACCCCTACCCTTGACAATAGGTTGATTAGAATAATGTATAAAGGGAACTATTCCAGCAGATCACTCAATTATAGAAAGTAATTGTCCTTATATAACCTTAATCCTAATTGCCGACTTGCGAGTTTTGTTCTATAAGGAAATTGGAGCCATAAACATCGATATTAAACATAAATACAATAATATTGTAGGTTGCTAATGGATAAAAAGTATGTTGAATTGGGTTTTATGTATTTATAAATGTACTACAACAGTATTTTAACAGGTAATTCTGATAACTATCGATATCTACAACTCTAACTTCCTTATAGAACGACACTCGCAAGTGGTCAATTAAGCTTACTTGGAATTGTATCTGATGTATTTTGCCAAGAACTAGATACGACATTTAATTTCAATATCATTTCAGACGAGATTCGATTTATTTATTTCTATTTTTAAACCAGATACGTACACCACATTATCGAAACAAAAGTGTTGTTATGAAACAAATTTTAATTTAAAAATATCGTAAGACTAAATAATAATAATAATAATAATCTTCTGGTTACTTATATAGCGCCCGTATCTCCTCCTTCGAGGATTCACAAGCGCTTGGCTTTCTTTAGTCTACCAGAGACCATTACCCATCCCCCTTGCTCATGGGGAGATGGTAACCGCCGGCTGTATCCCAGAAAACTTTTCAATCTGAGCGGGGATTGAACGCGAGACCTTCAAGATGGGAATCAGGCACGCTATCAACTGAGCCAGCCGGACGGCTGGCTAGACAATAAATTAAGTTTATGAGAGCTTGTGCTAGGGGGAAGGTTGGTGGTTAAATTACTTTTGTATTACATCCCCAAACAATTAACATTTAGATAATAAACAGTTGTGTTTGATATTTAACAAGATGAATATTGGGAGAGAGGTATCCTGAATATTCTTCATAAAATTATTAATATCTCTCTCTCTCTCTTTTCACTATTTCGTGTACTGGTATATTCGTTTTCGACTCTACCATTCAACATGGTTCAGTTAACAAAATAGAGAGCTCTATGGCGGGAGAAAAAAAGAGAAAGGGAATCTGAATAGGTGAAGCGCTGGAAAGTAAAACTATTTTTGTAAAAGACGACTGAAATAAAATGTTGGGGAAAAACGTATTTTGTTTCCCCCTTACTGGCTTTGGGATACCAGTTTCCATACTATACTATGTTCCAAGTAGGTAGGCTAGAAAACGTAAACCATAACCTCTGTCGGGAATAATATATGATGACCCCGACAGTTTGGAGTCCAATTGGGCTATTTGAAGTTAGCAGAATTGTATAGTAATTACGATTTTAGCTAATATCTTATTTACTGTAGTATATTATTAATTGTAAGTTAATTATTAGCTTGAATTCATAAAACTGTACAGTTGGTCAAAGTTCCAGCTGACCCACCCTCGCTCTGGGGCTCGCAGAATTAGCTGGCAATACTGGTGTAGTTGCCAATCAGTGGATATAACTTGAATATTTAAGAAGATCTACGAACTTTGGGTAAATGTTCGGGATCATACATAGCGATGTGTGCATTTTTATTTGAGATAGGCTTACTTTCCCTTGTTTAGTATATGTTCTAACAACGATATAGCCAAAATCAGATCTACCAATCCCAATCTTTGTAAGACACACCTCCTTCCTACACCAGTATTGCCAGATAATTCGGGAGCCCCAGAGCGAGGGTGGGTCAGCTGGAACTTTGACCAACTGTACATCAGCTCTGTAGGTATAATGAAACTAGTTCATAGGTTCGAAATATTATCCGAACCGGCAGCCATGTTGTAAGCTCATAGCTGAGCTCAGGGCCTGACCCTTGGTCTTTTAAAATCAGCCGTACCGACAAAACCTCCCTCCGGCCTAGACTCAACCTAGAGTTCACCAAACTACAACCAATTCTATACATCTTCTGTCCTACATCACCAGTCCTCCATAAGCTAAGTTCATTATGGTTCCATAGGGATTGGGCCCATACGGGATCGGGCCCATACGGAATTGGGCCCAGACGGGATTGGGCCCACGGGATTGGAACCTAACCTAACCTAACCTAACCTATCCCGTGGGCCCAATCCCGTATGGGCCCAATCCCGTATGGGCCCAATCCCGTGGCCACCGTTCATTGTGTATTGATGTTGTATTATGTGAACTTAAGACATGCCATTCGTATGAACTGGCCGTGTGAGTGAGGACAGGAATTAAATCCAACAAAATCATCATTTCATATTGGTAATTATCTTATTTAACTTATTTTCGGGATTAATTCATGTACCGGTGATTGAATAATTTAATTCTATATATATTACCCACAACCTCTGTTACTTAAAAGAGCTGTAAATGCCCACACCTATTCCCTGGCTGACCCTTCCCAAATGGTATTAGATCGATTATTCTAGTCGTTTGTTAGTTAAAGAGGTTAATGTCCAAGAGTTTTGGCGTACATATTTCGAACAGGGTATAGCTGGATGTGCGGAGAGATGTACTGCATTTATATGGGTAAAACATTATTGTCATCTTGGTTAATGAAACTAAAACACGTACACAAATCACAGTATTGATATTAATGGTACTGCAACTATTGTTACTAATATGTTAGTATTATTATTATTATTATTATTATTATTATTATTAGTAGTAGTAGTAGTAGTAGCACTAGTAGTAGTAATGTTCTCTATATTATTAAATCAGTTCGTGTGTCTGTTTGTCTGTCTGTCTGTGTGTTCTTAATAGGCGGCCGCAGTTTTGGATCTGGGGAGCTGAAACTTTGCATGTGGGTGTCAATTGACCTGGCTCAGGTCATAGAGGGTGCGAGGCCACGATCGGAGGTCGTTTCGAGGCCGAAATTGAAAAAAAAAAAAAAAAAAAAAATGCCGTTTGGGGCAGAAGGAGGCCTCCGATCGAAAAGGTGAATGGAACAAAAGTTGTTCGCAGCCTCCCAAAATGGGGGTATGGATGAGGTCAGATCCAAAATCGGAGGTCATTTAGCGGCCGAAATTGAGGTCGCCGTTTAATGAGGCACAGGGAGGTCGAGGCCGGTGATTATGGTACTAGTAGTATTGTGATGATTGTGGTAGTAGTGATTGATGATGGTGATTATGGTAGTAGTAGTGGTGGTAGTACCAGGGCAACGCCGGGTACTCCTGCTAGTCAATATAATTGCTTTAGCAATTACATTTATTTTATTCAATAAATATATTCTCACTCCTCTCTCTCTCTCTTTATATATATATATATATATATATATATATATATATTTCTAAGTCCTATATTTATTAATTTATTAATATGAGCCAAAAACATTAAAGACAAATTATGTGGATATGAACATGAGTGATAGCGCCCTATATAAAGGTAATACAAAGCACACTGTCTGTCATTACTGCTAAGTAACAAATAAACTGCGTCTTGCTGCCGTCACCGTAAAACTTTCATTCGTTTCCTGTGTAATTTTAGTTTTTTATCCTGTGGAATGTTTATACACACATTAGTGGTGACAAAATATAAATCAAGAGTTCATTAATAAGTAAAAAGGAGTAGCCTACAAATGAAAATAAGCAACAACGGCTCAATTGATCCTTACGAGGCTGTTTGAAAACAAATAAAACTAGATAGTACAAAAATGCTATTCTCTTCTGAACACGTTTTATTCAGGGGCAAACAAAAACAAAAATATAGGTATCCTGTCGACTTTTGTTTTTATTTTGACAGTGTAGTAATTAATGACAGTGTTAGAAGCTCCATTGCATACGCTTAGCACCCCATTGAACAAATATGTTTTGCTTCATGAGAGTGAAAAGGATGTTTTTTTTCTTACAACTATCTTCCTCTAGCCTAATTTGAATGGTCTATTGTGAAGTATTTGTTAACATATATTCTTAACTCACTCAGTACCGGTGACGTTCTAGCATAATTTGAATGGTCTATTGTGAAGTATTTGTTAACATATATTCTTAACTCATTCAGTACCGGTGACGTTCTAGCCTAATTTTAATGGTCTATTGTGAAGTATTTGTTAACATATATTCTTAACTCACTCAGTACCGGTGACGTTCTTTTTATTATATGTTGGCAATTATTAAACTACTTTATTCAGCTTAATATGGACGTCTACACATTTAAAAGCTGCACAACTATCTCAATTAATCCTTTTAGCTATCATATATCCTTCCGAAGCTTCATAAAGTAGTCTAAATGTAACTTTAATCCAATACAAAAAGAAGTAACCGATACTGGAAGGGTTAAGGTTGCTATTTAGAAGGATGGAACGAGGGTTCAGACATTCCACACACACATATACACTTGTGAAGCGTATACGGAACATTAGACATGCAGAATAAACTCTTAAAAATTTCAGTTGAATGAATGTACTAACCTTCTTGCTATGTAATTGGGTTCAAATTATTATTTTTACAAAGACTACACCATCCTGTATCCGACACACCCCATTGACAAAATCATTATCAACATTTGTGTATTGTTCAGGAATATACGTCACCATTTGGAAGATATCTTAAAATATGTTTTTCACCTGAACAAGCTTCACAAATTCCGAGAGTTTAGATACTTATTCCAATTGATAACACACAAAATTAGCTATGATGTAATAGACTCTGAACTTATCCTTTGGTTCTCCTAATGGAAATGGAAGGGTCAACAAAGCCTAACTATAATTTGACCACTTCTGTATGAACATCAAATCAATATAGTAAAACAAATTCCCCTTACTACATGTATATACAGTAAATATTTTGAAATAAAAATTACAGGGAATAATCTGTTGTGCAAAACAAATATTCCCCTCACATGAAATTAGAACAGTACAACTAATAATATTTATCTATTTGTGTGATCAGCGTCTAAAATAACTAACAATGTTTTTCCTTTTTTGCGTGTTCAGCGTCTAGAAAAGCCAATTATCTTTTTCTCTACTTGTGCGTTCAGCCTCTGGAAAACAAGTAATAATGCTTTTCTCTATGTGTGTGTTCAGTACTGTGGTTCAGCCTCTGGATAGATTAATAATGTTTCCTGGTATTTGTGTGTTTAGCCCCTGGACCGCGATCCTCCCCATGGTGAGGCTCAGTGGCAGCTGAGGGTGACGGCCTCAGACGGTCAACTGGAGGCACACACTGATGTCACGGTCAACCTCAAGGACATCAACGATAACGCACCTTACTTCCCCACACTCATCACAAGGGCTACTGTCTCAGAAAATATTCCTATAGGTAAGGAATTACTTATTTGATTGCATGTTTAGTTAGAGGTTTATACATTTATATTGCTATTGCATGTTTAGTTAGAGGTTTATACATTTATATTGCTATTGCATGTTTAGTTAGAGGTTTATACATTTATATTGCTATTGCATGTTTAGTTAGAGGTTTATACATTTATATTGCTATTTAGTAAGTTGACAGGTTTGTTCTGAAGAGCTATTTAACGAACACATTAAACTCTTAATTACAGGGATGTCATCTAACTTCAATATTACTATATGAATTTTGTAGGTTAGCTGACTCATAAAGTATTTTTGAAAGAGACCTCGCTAATTGAAAGATATTTCAACAGCCTTATAATTCGTTATGTGCTATATCATATTTTTGTAATAAGAAAATGCATGACAATATTGTCCAACAAATGTCTTTGATAACATTGAATGGGAATTTGCAGCGTTATCCATACGCTCGCAGTCACGACCGTTACACGACCGTTACATATCTAATTTGGGTTGGTAAGGAACCCGAAAGCAGTCAAATTATAAGCGAACCTAACGGTCGTGACCAAAAGCGTGTGAGCCGGGCGAAAAGCTCCTTCAATAATACCATATATTTGAGCTAAAGGGTAACCACAAATTATTGTTATCCTTTCCCGTGGATATTTCTATTATCTATGTAAATTTCGGAACAGTTAATCCCTTCAGTACAGACGACGTCTTATTAGTTTTATTGTTGCTAATTTTAGACGATTTAGTGCAGTTTAAGAAGGATCTGTTGTAGTAAAAAGGGATATGATAAAGTGAGATAATTCGAAGCCTGTTAATTGCTGGAAACTGAAGAAACCGTATAATACTAGCCAGAATAAAGTTAAAAGGAGAGTACCAGTACTGAAAGGGTTAAATTAGCTTATTTTAACACCAGAAGTAAAAACAAATTAGTTAAGTAAATAAATATTATTCACACATTAATATCATATACTGTATGTTCTGTATATATGAGTATTTTCTAAGAAGACCTCGCCGTGAAAAACAATCTTGTTAAATACCGAAGTCTCATTTTTGACGAAGCTTCCTGTGATCCTTCAATCTGCCCTCACATCAAAGCCTTAGGTAATCGCATTAACGTTTCCTCTCCCGCGCGTGTACACCAACATCATGGTGATAAAAGCTCCTGTATAATGGCGGTGAAAGACTGTGTGTGTGTGTGTGTTTGTGTGTGGTTTTGTGTAGAAGTATATTATGCCGATAGTTTTACCCGTTCTTAGATTACTTATATATATAGCGTTTTAGGTTAGGTTGGGTTAGATAGGTTAAGTTTGATATGGAAAGTTTTAAGACTAGAAAACTAAACAATTTACAGTACGGTACGTTTATATGCATGCAAACTTTACGTTTTGACCGATAACCACACCCTCTCATACATGTGTGTGTATATTTGGTTCTTTTTATGGTGGTTGCTACCGTTTGATTGTATAGTCGTATAGTCGTGGGCACGAATAACTATGCATCTATATGTATATCAAACCCAATAAAATAATACAATGCTTTAAAGCTTCAGAATTTGGCTTCAAAGGCTCAAAGTTTCCAATTGATGCATACAGTAAGTATTCATACTAATGCATGTACACTCGGCCGCAATTCCGCGTGGGCCACCTAGTCATAGGGTTTGGGTAAATCCGTTGTGTAATTTGTTCGCTCTGAATATAGTAAGATCTCACACTCCCCTCCCTGAATCAATCGAAGATTTTGCCCCATAGATGGCGCAGCTTGATGGGAAGGGAGGGAGCTTGTCGTAGTGTTAAAAGGTTATGACACAATGGGAGGAGGTGACGTTCTATAACATACAGTGACGAATGTTAAACTTATTTACTTCTACTTGTTCATACAATAATGTTCCCGAAACTAATTCGTAATGAACAGTAGATTCCCTCTTTCAGTAACTGAAACGTATCTCTCTCTCTCTCTCTCTCTCTCTCTCTCTCTCTCTCTCTCTCTCTCTCTCTCTCTCTCTCTAGGTTATAAGAGGTATACATAATGTTGAAAGTAACACTATTATATATATCCATTTACACCTTTAATGAATCACATTATGAAATTTATTCAGCAATATGATGAGAACTTGAGAAGAATATATTTTGAAGTAGCACCACGAAGTAACTTTATACTGACGCGGCCATGTATAATTATCCACCTTCCTCTCCCTCTCCGAGCTCGGACTTTTTTCTATCCTCTAGTCTATTTTTTCCCAGCTGAGGGTAAATTCTCATGTTTCTATCTTTGTTCCTCGGCTATAAGGTAGATTTTGTAGCGACAGATGATGTTTATTCTGAAAACTTGGCATTAATATGACACACAGCAATAGTAATTTCATATATTTCCATTAAGTATCGAGAAATCAGCTAATAAGAGATTCAATATACGATCAGCTGGAAAAAATAGAGTATAGTTGTCACTAAGGGATGGAGGGACGTAAGGGTGGCGAGGTGACTAACAAGGTGGGTGGAGGTGGAGGAGTTGTGGTGGGATTGTTTAGACTGGTGGATGAATGTATAATAACTAAATTTAGGATATTTCAGTGTGTGTGTGTGCGTGTGCGTGTGTGTGCTTAAAGGGCGATCGGGACACGAATGCATAGAGGTTTTGTGTTCGTGGACGGGTGGAAAATGATAAAGGTAAATTTATTTATGTACTATATATTGTATCTCTTTATACTGGCATGGCGTTACTTACTCTTTTATTTGTATTAGTTTTGCACACATTTTCACCATATTTCACTAATTGGCTTAAATATAGTTATGTTTATATGAATGATGCATTAGGATCCCTTTGGACGATCCCCTGTTCGCTTGTTTATGCTTCCTCTTACAACTTCGGTTAATCATTGCACACAAATCTTGATGTCATATCATATTTCGTGAACTCGCTAATCTGATTTATCTATCTATCTATCTATCTATATATCCATCTATTGCCAGACAACCTTATCTCCCGAGAGGAGGTGGACGTGAAAGTATCACCTTCATAAGCTTCTATATGCCGAGGTAACTCATTCGATTATCTAGCTTTTTTTCAATTAATTTCAAAATAAATGTGTAGCTTGATCATACAAGATTATTGCGCAATGCAATATAACAATGACAAATATTAATTGTCGTGTTGATAAACATTATGTTTGCGGTAATATGAACAATTGATAAAGGTATACTCAATTAACTTCAGTAATTATATTTATTTAATTGATATTTATTAGACAGTCATAGTAAAGTAAATAGATCAAGGGAATAATGTGTTGGGGAAAAAGTGGATTGCAATTCTCGAGGGTAATTTACTCTAGGTAAATATTTCCCCCTGTATCACATTATCTTATATTATCAGACTTGGCAATATGTAACAAACCACATGCAAAGAGTATAACATATCAGTATACATAATTATATGTGTGGAATAATATTATCTGTGTATACCCTGGTCTATTTGTGATATCTAATAACCTGAGTTTACATGTAGTTACTCATAGTCTCACTGTTACCAAGGTAATGCATACATGATTTATCAATACCATATTTACTACATAAATCGATTAACACAGTGCAACTTCTCTCTCTCTCTCTCTCTCTCTCTCTCTCTCTGAGAAACCAGACTTGGCGCTTCCGTGATACCAACAGATTTTTCATATACTTTAGTAATTATTTTATTTATTGTTTCTAGGTTAGCACACATCAATTATTAGCATTCGTCTATAGAAAAAGTTAATCAGAAAGAATTAGATTGGTACTATAGCTGAATAGTTAAGGTCATAGAATTTACCCTGATAAATGTTGATAAGCCTGTCGAGTAAGAAGTGTGTATTTTCAGCAGAAGTTTTAGTAAGGAGCTCTTTATGAAGATCCATACTAATTTCAACCTAATGTCAGAGAGCAATAAAGGTGAAACGAGACTCAAACTATCCATTTGGGAGAGGGAATGGATAGTTTACCTTGATACACAGGAAAATCGACTTTAAATCGCCATAAACAGAGAGGAATTTTGTATCTAAGTTTAAACACTGTTGCCAGCTACTCTAAATATACTGATATTCCTGAGGGAAATGCTTTATCAACAAATTTGCCTCGATGTAAAGTAATTGTTAAATATATAAATCAGAAATTTCATACCTCTACCATTTGGCTTAATGTATCAATGTGATCATATGTAATGTTTTCTTTCTGGCCACAGGTAATTTAGAATCTTGATAATGATATTACCAATCTTAATGAATCCTGATCAATGTAATCAATATCCCACCGACTCCGTATTAACTGTGACTCTCATGCTTGAGGTAAGTCATCCACAGATCGACATATTTTGACACTACAAAGGTAACTCATCTAAATAATAATAGTTTACTACTTCTGTTAATCTAATTTGTCGCTAGTTTGTAGTTTGCTAACAAAAGGTGTATGTTATATAGTATGACCTGTACTATTATTTTATTCATACCAATAAAGTGGGTGGAGAGAGAGAGAGAGAGAGAGAGAGAGAGAGAGAGAGAGAGAGAGAGAGAGAGAGAGAGAGAGAGAGAGAGAGAGAGAGAGAGAGAGAGAGAGACGTTTCAGTTACTGAAAGAGGGAATCTACTGTTCATTACGAATTAGTTTCGGGAACATTATTGTATGAACAAGTAAAAGTAAATAAGTTTAACATTCGTCACTGCATGTTATAAAACGTCACCTCCTCCCATTGTGTCATAACCTTTTAACACTACGACAAGCTCCCTCCCTTCCCATCAAGCTGCGCCATCTATGGGGCAAAATCTTCGATTGATTCAGGGAGGGGAGTGTGAGATCTTACTATATTCAGAGCGAACAAACTACACAACGGATTTACCCAAACCCTATGACTAGGTGGCCCACGCGGAATTACGACCAAGTGTACGGTCGAGGTTAATAAGTGTTGTCAGATATTTCACAAAGTTTCGGACACTGACTAATACTCTGAGGGATAAGCACTTTTCCCAGTAACTATAAAGGTACCAATAACACTTGTTGAGCGAACACCACTGGAATCTATGACAACACTTAATATCCCCGATTGTACAGTTCCGGCCAAAAGTCTCTCGACTCGTCTGGCAGCATTTGGCAGCTCATGTTGGGGGAAATTGGTTTGGAGTTGGGGGGTATCTCCACCCCACCTGAGTGATATGACAGAGTGACTCTGATTGGCTGACAGGACAACATAGTTAATACACTTTAATTTATTAATGTAAATACGTAGGTGACAGATATAGTGATTTAGGTATTCATTTTTGTTTGCCACAAGCTAATATAATCCTTTCATGTAAAAGGTTTTGATTTAAACTAACATCAATATCGTGAACGAGTACCGATCACAACGGTAATCTGTGCCTCAAGATTAACCGTATTAGACCAAGATAGATGGATTTATCATATTCAGCCCTCAACGAATGATTTATATCAATTTAGGAAATATAACTTGGGCCGGGTTAAACCGTTTTCTCAACTCCTTGAAGATTATAACGCATTTGGCTATCATCAGACGATTTTATTCAGAGATGGAATGGGATACGGATATCATAGGGTTTGTCCATACTTAGTATACTCTATCTAGTATGAACAGTCTCGATGTTACGTAATCTGGGTTTATGTATCTTTCCGTAGTCTTAAGTTGAACGTTTCCGTAGACCTTAAGTTGAACGCTTCCGTAATCTTAGATGGAACGTTCCATGATTTTGGTAAGAATATATTATTCTGTAGTTGTATATGGGAAAGTATTGTAGGATTATAATTCCCATATATTTGTGTATTATGTATTAAGATTGTTCATATGTATCTCAATATAAAGATGGGATACATTTTCCATATGCTATGCGCAGGCGTGGATAGTCACGAGAGACACGAAGACGTTTCTCTCTCTCACTCTCCAAACAACCTCCGTCCCTGCCACACGCTAAGCTTACTTCTTCATAGTTTCATATATTAGGTGTATTCGCTTCACTTTCATCTCCTATTCATATAGTCACTACATAATCATCTGTTGTTAGTTATCATGAAATGTAACGTAAATATCTATCCTATCCTAGCCTATTATAGCCTCTTTCCATACGCTTCTTTATCCTACTAACCACGTAAGTCAACTAGCCTATCTTCCGCCATCTTTCAATTACCAACCGAGTTCATCATAAAAGGTAAATCAATATTCTATATGTGTTAATCTTCCAAATTAAATATATACAGTCCACTTCATCTAAATTAACCATAGGGTTGATTAGGCCAGTTGTCCACATAACTCCAACAGATCCTTCCTGTCCTATATAAAACCGTCTAATGAAAACTAAAACTATATAATACAAATAATGCATCAAGATCGTGACAGGGTTCATTTCATGATGAATATAAGCGTAACCTGTACTGGATAACACTTTGTAAGTTTTGACACAACAGGAAACTCACTTCTTCATTCCCTACTATCCATTTATACGTCAACCCTATACTATATGTTTCCCATTAATAAATAAACTCGCGTACAATAAATAAATATATTTTTTCAATATTTGTTTTGTTTTCAGATCCATTTTCATATTAACAGCTTGAGAATTATGAGACATTTTGACAACATATTTTGGCTATCATTAAACGATCTTATACAACTTGAGTAGGAGCTTGGTCCATCAAAATGGAAAAGGTAACTCTATTAAATATGCTACATTGTATGGCAGGCGGATACAAAACATTTTATGGCAGGCGGATACAAAACATTTTATGGCAGGCGGATACAAAACATTGTATGGCAGGCAGATACAAAACATTGTATGGCAGGCAGATACAAAACATTTTATGGCAGGCGGATACAAAACATTTTATGGCAGGCGGATACAAAACATTGTATGGCAGGCGGATACAAAACATTGTATGGCAGGCAGATACAAAACATTTTATGGCAGGCGGATACAAAACATTGTATGGCAGGCGGATACAAAACATTGTATGGCAGGTGGATACAAAACATTTTATGGCAGGTGGATACAAAACATTTTATGGCAGGCGGATACAAAACATTGTATGGCAGGCGGATACAAAACATTGTATGGCAGGCGGATACAAAACATTGTATGGCAGGCGGATACAAAACATTGTATATCCACATTCACATCTACACGTGTGGTGAGCTGGTAAAGAGGAGGAGTGGGTGGGTGTGGGGGCGGGGTGGTAGGGAGGGAAGTGGGGTAATTTTTTTGAAAAGACTCGCAGCGTTATTATACATAATTTATTAGGGAAAGTGAAGCTCTATGGAATCCTTATAATATACTCACATAGATTCCACTGTGGAAGAATAGTTTTGATAGTTAACTATTGTTTTGATGTAAATACTACCGCAACTACGAATCTTGTTTCCGAGACCTAGTATATTAAACTAACCAAACAACCTAACCTAACCTAACCCTAGAGTGCCCTAGACCCAGTACGTGGGATACAACACTAGCCCTTGCAAGTTGCATGCCAGCTACTGTGGGTTCATTATATTAGACATACAATAACATCTTTGTAGAACATAACACTTTACCGTAGCGAGTGTACTCCATTTCGAACACTTTTTGTAAACATGAACACGTCCGTAGCAGAGCTCTCAAGATTGCAGGACTGAGTTTGTTTACGCGGGACTATTTATATAGACAAAATCGAGTTACAAAACTTATCAAAACTATTCTACCACAACGGAATATATGTGAGTATTTTATAAGGATTCCATAGAGCTTCACTTTCCCTAATAAATTATGTATAATAACGCTGCGAGTCTATTCGCGATAATTATCGGAAGTGGTAGGGTTGTTTGCTGAGTTTCAATGTCATATGGAGACTCCGTTATTGACAAAAAATTCGAGTGTATTTTATTACGACGAAGCTTTACTTCATATGAAGTACACTACAAGGAAATGGTTTTCAGCTTAGGAAGGATCTGATTAAAGTAAAATGGGTTCAGTCAATCTTTTTATTCAAGCTGATCGTTCTTTAATTAAGGTTCGCTGATCCACAAGTAGGCACAAATTCTGTCAGTGGGATTTTCAGTCCCAACCTCCAGGGGCTGAACCTCCCTACCCCTTTTGGAAAGAAGTGCTGGCTACTGACTACTGACTGGCTGACATGTCGTTCTTTAAGGCGAAAACAAAATAGTCTGATATTAACCTGAGTGAAGTAAAAAAAAATACGCTATAATATAAAGAGAGAGCTAACAACATATTGATAGGATATTCGGAATGAATTTTAGTATGATTAACGTTGTTGTGAAATATATAAACATCATATGAAGTCAGGGTAACGTATCATTATTTTCCATAACTAAAAAGTGTCATTACATTAAGCCGATGTTGTTTGTGGTATTTGGTTTCAGCTATAAGTAGACGATAATAAGAAAAGGAAAAATATGTGGCAGCTACTGCCATCAATTAGAATAGTATATTGCCTTCAATTTGGTAGATGGCCTTCCGAAACTGAATAGCATCGTCTAATCATTGTCAGTGTCGGGAATAGGGTAATGATCCCGACAGGTTTTGGTCCAATAGGACATTTTAATTTGGCGGTATCGTATCGCTTGTACGATTTCGGCTGGTTCTTTGTGTATTGTATAGTTTATTCTTAAGTTAGGTTAAATATTAACTGTAATGTGTAAATATCTACATCAGCTCTAGATGTATTATGAAACCAAGTTATGGGTTATAATTATTATGAGCCGGCAGCCATATTTAATTTCGCGAAGCGATCGGACGCCGGCCCTTTAGTCTCTCAATCAACACCGTACAGTCAACATCTCCTCCCCCCGGCTCTGACTCAACCCACAGTTCACCATGTGCTACAAATATTATCTACAACAATATTAACAACAGTCCTACATCACCAGTCCTCTTAAGCTAAGTTCATTGTATCGATATTGTATTATGTGAACATTCCTACATGTCATGCAATTGAACTAGCCGCGTGTGGGGGACTGGATTACACCCATCAACGACTACGTCGTTGGTAAATATATTGTAACTATTTGTTGGGATATTTCATGTACCAGTGATATGTAAATTAACCTCTTTATCTAAATTCCCGACAGTCAGAATATATAAATGAGACGTCATCGGTACTAAATGGGTTCAAAACTCTAGCGTCACGCGACACAGAACTAATATGTAAAACTTATTAAGAACAAAGATGTCTAAATATCACAAAACAAGTGAATTAGATGAAGGAATTATATAATGGGCCACAGTGGAAAGCATTAACCCTTCCAGTACCAGCAATGTATTCTAAACTTTATTTCAGCAATATTGATCCTTTCACTACCAAGACGTCAGTTTACATTTCATTATTCCTGAAGTTAGACGGTTTTATGCAGTTTTAGAAGGACCTACTTAATCCAGAGGGCATGTCGAGATCGTATTTCCACCTGTGAGACTAAGATAGTTGCTTAAAGCAATACAGGAAATCGGTTCCATGTCATCTCAACCAGTAGACCATTTCAACCAGTAGCTCTCAAACAGTGCCAAATTAACCCAGACCAACCAAACCAGTGCCAAAATATAGTACAAACCTAACCTAACCGTATTGGTTGATTTGGTACTGGTTGAGAGCTACTGGTTGAAATGGTCTACTGGTTGAGTTGACCGGTCACCCAGGAAATCGTCTAACAGGCGCCATAGTATAAAGAAAATACGTCCTGGGTCTCAAAGGGTAAACGCGATTTTATGAAGATTACAAAGGATATTTGGTAGCTAAAAGGATTAACTGACATGGTTCGTAGCCATATCATTGGTACACGTCCTTCCTAACCTAATAGTAGTCCGAATATCATTGGTACACGTCCTTCCTAACCTGAATAAAATAACCTAATAGTAGTCCGAATATAATAGTAGTCCGAATATCGTTGGTACACGTCCTTCCTAACCTGGATAAAATAACCTAATAGTAGTCCGAATATAATAGTAGTCCGAATATAATTAAAAGGATGTTACCGGTGCTGGATGGGATAACACTTTTAAAATGCCAGTGCCAAGCGACAAGGCAATGTGGCTTAGTCAATACTGTTCAGAAAAAAAACTAAATCGGAAGTTAGATATCATTAAGAAAGCGAAGATGAATAAGGAAGGACATGATACGGTCAATAGAATAAGAAGGGGAGTCGAAAGAATATCAGCAAGACTCAATGGGCGGCTCAAATCAAATACCACAAACAGCATCGGTACTGGACGGGTTAATGTAACGTAATGTAGCCTAATGAAACTGTTCAGTTATGGAAAATAATGTTACGTTACCCTGACTTCATATGATGTTTATATATTTCACAACAACGTTAATCAGTCTAAAATTAATTCGGAATATCCTATCAATATGCTGTTAGCTCTCTCTGTATATTATAGCGCAGGATTTTTACTTCACTCAGGTTAATATCAGACTATTTTATTCGACTTACAGAACGATCTGCTTTAATAATAAGATTGATTGAACCCATTTTACTTTAATCAGATCCTGCTTAAGCTTAATACAATTTCCTCATATGAAGTAAAGCTTCGTCGTAATGAAATACAGATACTAAATTTTTGTCAATAACGGAGTCTCCATATGACATTGAAAATCAGCAAACAACCCTACCACTTCTCTCCCTCCACCCAACCCCCACACTCACCCGCTCCTCCTCTGTACCAGCTCACCACACGTGTAGGTGTGATCAATGTGGATATATAATGTTTTGTATACGCCTGCTATACAATGTAACATGTTTAATAGATAGATTTTCCATTTTGATGGGCCAAGCTCCTTCAAATATTGTATTAGATTGCCTAATGATAGCCAAAATAAGTTGTCAAAATGTGTCTTTATACTCAAGATATATATACTAAGTTGGGTCTGGGAAAACTTGTCCCTTTTAAAGACGGTGCCGCATTTCCATTTGGGGTTCTCGTTATTATTAGACTATTATATTCAGATTTGGAAGGATGAATGGTAGTTAATGGTCTAAGCTGTTTGAGATAGTTTTTGGCCTTTGAATCCCCACAGTTCCTTAACCTGTATATAATCGTTCAAGGATAGTCAGAAAAAAACTGTCAAAATGCGTCATGGTCTTCAAAGGGTTATTGCAGTATAATGAAGACCTTTATGCGAATGTATTCATTAGTAGGAAGCATATAGTATAGGGCTTACATATGAATATATATTAGGGGATGAAGAAATTAATTTCCTGCTATGTTCAACAACTAAGACATCCATCAACATACCCATATTCCTCACCAAGCCCTCTATAACCCATCCTCTCCAGACATCACCTTTTGCTCCCCAGAACTCGCCCCCATAACATCCTGGAGGGTGGTCAGAACATTAGGCTCTGACCACCTCCCGATCATTATCACCACCAAAACCAGACTCACCCCAGCTAGCCACAAACACACATACACCAATTATAAAAGAGCTAACTGGGAAGCATTCACAAATGAGACAGAACAACACTTCACAACTCTAAACAGTACACCCATCACTAACATCAACAATGCTGTACACATACTCAATAAAACTATCCAAAACGCTGACAAGAAACACATTCCAAGAGGTAACAGAAAAATACACAACCCCAACTTCACACCAGAAATTCAAAAACCTCATCAGACAACGCGACATACTGAAACACTCCCCAGCACCCCACACACAAGACATCACACAACAAATTCAAGCACTCAACACCCAAACTAACAACACAATACGAGAACAACAAAAACTAAATTGGAATAACTTCCTACAAACACTTGATCACAAAACAAACCCCAAAAAACTCTACAAAACACTAAACAGCATCACACTTTCCAACAGCAACACAACACAATCACATGCTGCAATCACAACAACAGACTCTACTCCTTCATGTAAACAACAAGCAAACACTTTCATCAATCACTTCTCACATGTCAGCCACCTAAAACCTCACAAAGACGACCGACGTGTCATCCGACGTAAGAGACAATTCCCCACAGATCCTGACTATACACCCTTCACCAATCACCAGACAAAGCATATCATCAACAATCTCAAGCACTCACCCGCCTGTGGCCTAGACAACATAAGCAACATACACCTCAGACACCTGGGACCACAAGGCATACAAGCACTCACTAACATATCAAACTACAGCTATTCACACAACACAATACCAGACATTTGGAAGCATGGTATCATCATCACTTTCCCCAAACCCAACAAAGACCCCACGCTACCCTCCTCGCACCGCCCCATCACACTCCTTTGCTCCCCCTCCAAAGTCATGGAATGCCTAGTATTACAACTAATTACACCTGACCTACCCCTAGCTCCAACACAACATGGCTTTAGGCCACTGCACTCCACAAACACTCTTCTCACAGACCTTACACAAAGAGCTTTCGACGGCATCAATTCAGCTAGACCACCACACAGATCACTATTAGCCACACTCGACATTAGTAAAGCCTTCGATGCCATCCCCCGCCACAACCTAACAAACAAAAACTACAACACAAACATGCACAACAACACAAAAAGGTGGCTGGTCAACTTCCTAGCAGGCAGATGTGCACACATATCTTTTGCCGGTCAGTCATCTAAAATCAGAAACTTTCCAAACGGAGTCCCACAAGGATCCGTCCTATCGCCCGCACTCTTCAATCTGTACATGCACGATATAACTACACCCAATACGCCCCAAATAAACTTAGCCTCCTATGCAGATGACATAACACTCACATGCACACACCATGACCCAAAAAGAGCAACAGATCTCCTTCAACCCTATCTCAACACACTACATGGCTGGTGCACTACAAACAGACTTAATCTAGCCCCAGCCAAATCCACCGCAACCCTGCTCACAAGGTGGACAGGAGAACACGAATACATCCCTCAACTCACCATAAACAACACACCCCTAACACATACACACACACCAAAATCCTAGGAGTAACATATGATACTCATATGACATTCAAACAGCACACCACAAACATTAAAAAGAAACTGACACCCAGACTTAACGCCCTCAGGTCACTTGCTCACACAAAATTTGGACACAACAAAGAAACTACCACCACAGTATATAAACAATACATAAGATCAGTGATGGAATACGCAAGCCCAGCCTGGGCTTCTAACCTAGCTGAAACACATCATAAGACCTTACAGACTATTCAAAACAAAGCCCTGAAGATCATTACAGGCTGCACAGCTACTGCACCCACAGATCACCTACATCAAGAAACCAAAATCCTCAAAGTCAAAGACCATCTGGACATGAGAGGCACTCAATTCCTGGCAGCACCCTCCACGAACCAAGACCACCCACTAAACTACATGGCAACACACCCACAGACACCAAAAAATATCAAAACAACACCCAGCACACGGTATCACACACAATTATTGTCCTCTCTCCCTCCCTGCCCACCCCGAACCAACATCCAGAAGCACATCCATACTCATATCTCTCACCGATCCATCCACTCACTCACAGACAACACACAGCTGCATGCACGACCTCCCGAAATCCATCCTTCCGAATCCTCCCTTCCTCGCGAGGACAGAGTCCACCTGGCCAGGCTGAGATGCGGACACCATCCAGCTCTCCTGAGCTATCAGAAGAGACTGGATGACTCCGTTGTCGACGCCTGCCCGGGATGTAACACAGCACCCCATACCATTAAACACATCATAGAAGACTGCATTTCACACAACGACTTATGCCAACAACACAATCTACACTCAATGAGAGCTCTGTGGGAAAGCCCGATCATGGCCATGGCCTTTCTCAGGGACTCGGGGCTGTTCGGCCAGGCAGCTTAGGGAACAACAACAACAACAACAACTAAGACATGTTCTCCAGTACGCATGTATTAATTATATAATTAAGAAAACTGTTTCACGCAGCCCAAGATTCATGTCATAAATTGAAAAATGTGTTTGTTGAGGGCTAAATATAATAAATCCATCTATCCTGGTCTAATATGGTTAATCTTGAGGCACAGATTACCGTTGTGATCGGTACTCGTTCACGATATTGATGTTGGTTTTAATCAAAACCTTTTACATGAAAGGATTATATTAGCTTGTGGCAAACAAAAATGAATACCTAAATCACTATATCTGTGACCTACATATTTACATAGATAAATTAAAGTGTATTAACTATGTTGTCCTGTCAGCCAATCAGAATCACTCTGTCATATCACTCAGGTGGGGTGGAGATACCCCCCAACTCCAACCCCATTTCCCCCAATATGAGCTGCCAAATGCTGCCAGACGAGTCGAGAGACATTTGGCCGGAACTGTGCGTACAGTCACGAGCATAAATGCTGCAACATCAAACAGATAACGTTAAGTCTTTTATCACGAGAGGTTTATAATAAGCTGAATAAAACCGTCTGACGGGAGCTAGAATGAAATAGATAAATCATTGTGAGTTTGAATAAAAAGTATAGCAATACCTTTGGAGACGAAGTGGCGAACATTTGTGTTTGTGTCGCAGTATTTATGCTTGTGACTGTACAGTACAAGGATAGGCATATGGAAAGTTCCCATAGTTTTGCAGACAGTTAGATATATACTGTATATGCTTTTCATCACCATCACAAAAATTATCTTCCCAGGTTCGTATTTTCCAATTAAGGTTAAGCTGCAGGAAAACATGTTCAATATGACTCCAAACGGCTAAGCATCCGTATTAATGCATACTTCCCGTGGTAATGTGCTTAAAGTACCTGTACATCAATTAAGCAGCTATTGCGTTGTCAATTTATTTTAGAGTTTATATCAATTTAGTTCAAAATTTGTCCCTTCATGTATTTCCCCGATTCCGTATACTACCTTTACTGTACTCCCTATTAAACTGATTCCGTATACTAACTTTACTGTACTCCCTATTAAACTGATTCCGTATACTACCTTTACTGTACTCCCTATTAAACTGATTCCGTATACTACCTTTACTGTACTCCCTATTAAACTGATTCCGTATACTACCTTTACTGTACTCCCTATTAAACTTATTATATTAACCCCTTGAGGATTATGACGTGTTTTGGCAGTTTATTCTGGCCATCATTAGACGATTATATATAGATTAGGAAGGGTATACGGAAAGTCAGAGGGATAATTGAGATAGTCTTTTCCTTTTAAATCCCACAGATCCTTCCTAAGCTGTATAAAATCGTTAAATGTTAGCCAGAATAAACTGTCAAAACGCGGCATGATCTTCAAGTAGTTAATTGTTACTATTAGGTAGACTATTACTGATACACTATCCTTTACTATTATTATTAGCCATTAATACCTTAACCCATTCAGTACCAAGGACGTCCATTTCATCATATGCTGGCACAATTAGACGATTGTATTCAGCTTAGGAAAGACTTATAGCAATACTAATGCTTCAAACTATCTCAACCACTCCTTTTAACTACCACAGATCCCGGGCGGGTGCCCGACCCCGAAAGGGGTTGAAATAGGGGAGCTATCCCCCCGCCAAAGGCAGCTTTCTAGGGCCTTTCCTAGCTGATGCTGAGAGGATTGGGTTCTAGTCATGTGGTGATGGGCTGGTCTATCAGAGTGAGAACTGAGCGATCTCTGCCATACCCATAGCTTACTCTGACTGTTCCTTTAACTTATATATTTTCTAGATCTCAAGTGACTGCGTCTTTTCCGTGGATTGACCTCCCAATCTACCAAGATTGGAAGCCAAAGCGTCACATTTTCCCCTTGCCCCTCAACTTTCTCTTCATAATTGCTGAGGGGCACAGGGCCCTGGGTGGGGCTTTGGTTTCCCGGGCGTTTCTGCACCCTCCTCGGCTCCCCGCCATGGAGTGGCTTCGGTCACCCAGGCTTTATTGTGGTCGGCAGGGAGGGTTCTGTGGGGGCGCTCGGTTATGGCCTTGGAATTGCTCGGGACCTTGGGGCTGTTCGGCCAGGCAGCTTGGGGAACAACAACAACAACAACAACAACCACAGATCCCTCCTAAGCTGCACAGAACTGTCTAAATTTAGCTAGAATAAAATATAACACGTCGCTGGTACTGAAAGGGTTAACCCCCTGTCCTTCTCTGCTAAGCACGTTTATCATTTAAGGGGGTAGGGTGTATTTTATGTTCTATTTTACTAATGTAATTACTTATTTTTAGTTTCCTCGCTAGACCTCCATCAAGCTGAACAAAACCCTATACCCCCTTTGAGATAAATTTTACATTTGTTGGTAGGAAAAAGTTCCAGGCTAAATGCCGGTTCCTCCTAAAATTTCAGGCTGCTATCGCTCGCCAGAAGAAAACAAAATCGAACCCTAAATGTCTCAAAAGGTCCAAATATTGACAAGGAAATGTGGTTCAATGTCTTATAATCACCAAACTAGTGGAACGAACGACTTAAAATCTTAAAACTAATGGGGCTAAACATGAGGGAGAAGGGGGGCCAGACAAACCCCCCCACTCCCCTTAAGCAAAGTAACATTAGGGATACAGAGAAGTATAAAGAGAGGATGGAGGGACAAGGTTGAAGGGGAAGAGAGGATGGAGGGACAAGGTTGAAGGGGAAGAGAGGATGGAGGGACAAGGTTGAAGGGGAAGAGAGGATGGAGGGACAAGGTTGAAGGGGAAGAGAGGATGGAGGGACAAGGTTGAAGGGGAAGAGAGGATGGAGGGACAAGGTTGAAGGGGAAGAGAGGATGGAGGGACAAGGTTGAAGGGGAAGAGAGGATGGAGGGACAAGGTTGAAGGGGAAGAGAGGATGGAGGGACAAGGTTGAAGGGGAAGAGAGAGGATGGAGGGACAAGGTTGAAGGGGAAGAGAGGATGGAGGGACAAGGTTGAAGGGGAAGAGAGGATGGAGGGACAAGGTTGAAGGGGAAGAGAGGATGGAGGGACAAGGTTGAAGGGGAAGAGAGGATGGAGGGACAAGGTTGAAGGGGAAGAGAGGATGGAGGGACAAGGTTGAAGGGGAAGAAGGAAACACTCGGTCAAAGGAGAGACTACGTGCAAACAATACAAGGGCAGGGGGTTAAGGGGAGACTGGCCCTTTGTTTCGTCTATTAAGTCATTTATTCATATATTGTTTTAGTTTCCTCCCTAGACCTCCATCAAGCTTAGAAAAACACCCCTTGGACCCCCCCTTCAAGATAAATTTGTACATTTTTCGGTAGAAAAGCGTCCCGGCCGAAGGCCGTACCCTCTTAAAATTGCAGGCTCGCTACCGCTCGCCAGGAAAAAATCGACACCAAAATGGCACGAAAGGTCTTAAAATTGACAACGAAATGGGGCGAAAGGTGTTAAAATCGCCAAACTGGGCCGAACGTCTTATAATCTCAAAACTATCTATCTATCTATCTATTTAGTGTATATGCTCAGGCCCAATCCCCATTTTGGGGGTAGCCGACTCAAGACAGAGCAAGAACAGGGAAAACACAAAAACAACATAAAACAACAAATAAACACAGATGAAAAGCACAAACTCACACACATCCCGGTCACCCAGGAGAAGACTCAGAGACCAAAATCAAAACTAGTGGGGCTAAACATTAGGGAGAAGTGAGTCCACAAAAACGGTCTGCCTCCCCTTAAATGTTTTACCTGTTTTCCTATAGTCTAAGACTCTAAGTACACTCATGAGCCATAACTCCTGCACACCCATTTACATCTGTATTGAATCCAAGCGAAACGATCCAGTATTGTTATTTACTATCAACGACACAAGTTCGTTCCCCCAACCAGCCACTGAATTAATCCGAAATACCTGGGGGTCGACAAACGAAGCCTCTGAAAGAAGTGCCATTTACACCCAATACATGATTCGTCTTTCGACTTCCAGGTGATTCGGATTCACACAGTGGCAGGTTGGGGTAACGAATTGTTGTCGTTGATAATAATACTATTTGCCTAATTTTTCAAAATAGAGAGAGATTATAATTAAAGCATTCCTGCCTTCAATTCACTCCATTCCATCACTGTACTCCTACAATTAAATAAGCCTGATTTTCACAACTGTAGAATAATAGCGCATATTCGCGAGCAATTTATTGTCGTGAGTCAACCTGGGTGTACCAAGGTCGACCTAGGCCTTGTTTGTTTTCGCGATTTTGAGACTGGTCTGACCCAAAGATCGGTAAAATAGAGGTTGGCTTTACCCATAGAGTAAAGATAGATGGAGTCGAAAGCGTGACGTCACAAAATCTGAAAATAGTGATCTGCACGTTAGAGAGATGGCAGCGCGATCGCAAAGGAAAATGGGAGGGTCCCTATTATTACATAATAATCCCTACCTTGTACTAATAACGCTATTAATGATCAATTCAACGTTATCCAGAGACTCTATAAACATGACAGAGTTCAATAGATATAGGTAAAGGCTGCTGTAAAGGCCAGATCATCGTAAAATTTTCGTCATTATGAGGAGGTTCACAGGCAAGCCTCTTCCAACACTCGCCATTGTTGTTGTGAGATTCGGGAGTTGGCAACGTCAAACAGGCTGGGACAAAATATCCCTAGACGTCATAAGTATAACCTAAGAACGTATTTCATGTACATGTCCAACTTTAGTGCAACCTTACAATTTACCATCTACATACCATGTAACTAATAATATATATTCAAAATTACATTCTAATTCTTGTTGTGTTGCTTAGTCATACAGCTTGCATCATATACGAGTATCTTTTAAATTGTATTTGTATACTTAATTTGTTCCTCTTGCTTTTATATATTTATTATATTTTAAATAGTTTACATGTGTTTTTACCCACATTAATTCACTCTTAACCCTTTCCCTGCGGGAGACGTTCCGGAACACCATGGCAATTTACAGCAATTTTAGGCTTTTAACACTAGATTAGCGGGCTAGCGGTTTATTTATATGTACCGCCCAACGAGGTGTTTTTAGCCAAAATAGGGCTGTTTACGTGATCATTTTCATACCTAAATAAGACCCAGAGCGTAAAACAAGTATCTATCCCTGAAAGGGCATAAACAGAGCTTTCCAATGACACCATAACAATCCTTTTATGATGGCTAGTTTTCTTGCAACAACCGCGCAACGCGAGTGCAAAAAGCATGTAATTCGGTACTTTCCCCATACAATTCAGTATGTAGCGAGTGAGAGAGGGAGGGAGGAGGTGGGATTCGTGTCAGTAGGTTCGCCGCGGTGGTCTGGAGCAGTCATACGCTCGCTACTCTCCTGCCACCACTTGTCTCTCTCTCTCAGCAACATTACGTGCTGAAATTGCCACACGACCTATGTCGCGCGCCGCCAGATAGTCCAGATTTATTATACTCGACTTATGTTGCGCACTGCTAGTTAGGGGTTAAAGCCTCTTAAAGCCTGTAAATTCGGGTGCGAGGGAGCGGGAGCGCGGCAGGCCACAGGTCTTCCCAGCCAGGCGGCCGTGGCACTGAAGGCTCTGGGTCAGAGTCTCGCTAGTTATACAATGCTGCCAAAGGCAAATGTAGCGATACATTAGCGATAATTGCTCATTTTAGCGAATGTCTATGGTAGCGCTGCGGGTGAACCCCGCGAGCTACGAAGCTCGTTTTGGTGTCATTTTAAAGCTATTTTCTTCTAGTTTTCAGCTGAATACATTTTATTTCATTCAGACACTTGCCTAATCAATAAGGAATGCCTGAATAAGCCATAATATGGCGGAAAAATAAGCCCGCAGATAAACGGTTAAAGACTTTCCCTCCTTAATCTAACGCCCCCTCTTTATGCGGACTTTCCCTAACTGTGGTAACACTGCAGACAAGCCAGGCGCTCAGATATCAAGGAGTATTTAATAAGGAATAACCACTGGGGCCTTTTGCTTATAATATTATGCCCCACGATAGTGCTCACACTTCTAGTTCACGCGAGCAAATAACCAATTTCTCCTCTTTCCTTGAATTCTCTTTGGCTTTACCCAGGCCGGATTACGGCCCGCTGATTGGTTGGAAGATTTCAATATGGCGGTTCCAGTAAAGAGGCACTGATAGAGGATGTTCACCTCCTTTTTTTAATATATATATTTATTTATTTTATGTTATATAATTATATACCGGTATATATATATATATATATATATATATTATATATATATATATATATATATATATTGTCACAATGACCAGGGTCTTTTAGGAGTAGCTAGACTCGAGTGGCGCCAGATTTACTAGAAAGACCTGGTATTGTGAGTTTCACTCCGATACCCTTCCAATTGCACATGACTAGTTTTGCCGTACCTCTAAGCATTTTTGTCTCAATAAACATTTGTGTAGAATGAGCCAATAGAGTGTTACTAGTTTCGTATATGAAGTTTTTTTTTTTAGTGGCAACGTTGTAATTTGCAAGCTGGAGGTAAGTTGGGGAGGGAGGAACATTGCTCTCGTCTCTGGAGGGGGGGAGGGGGCGGCGAGTTTGCCAGCCCCACGTGTTTCATTTAATTATGTGACCATTGCAAGTTTATTTGTGTTGCAATATCAAGATGTAATTTATTTTATCTGCCACGCTGTTTTAGTCAATATGTTAACACAGGAATCCGTTAGTATGTTGTTCTTGTGAAGTGTCTTAGTGTTATCATATTGTGTGGTGAAATATTGCAACCCCCTTAGTTTGAGCCAGGCTCCCGCTAGCTTCGCCAGGGCCAGGCCTCATCATTCTCTCGTAGGCGGCCAGACTAGATAGTTGGTGTCCCCTCTCTCTTGTGACCCATCAGTCTGCCCGTTTTGTTTGTCCTTGCTTGCATAATAATAACGTAACGTAATTAACAGAGAATCCTAGACATTCATTCATTCTTTAATTATCCTTTTCCTCTGATCAGCATTTATTATATTTCCCTTTGTTTTATATATTCTGTACCTCCGGTGGCTGACTTCGGAATTCGTGATAGGGAAGAGCTGGAAGGCTTGCCGGGGTCCTTACTAATAAGCACTGTTAATCCCATAGACAGTCCACACACACACACATCCATACCCCTACATATTTTTCCCAGTGTTTGTGCTTAGGACCCGGTAACAACCTTGACGGTTCTGCCCCAGCAAGTGTTTGTTCCCTATCTCGGGTTTCGAACTAAGGCAACGGAGTGTTTCATATTAATTAGGAATCCAGCTTCAGTCTGGACCCCCCCCCCCATAGTTAAGTGAGTGTGGGAGGTAGACTCTAAGAGTTCATTGTTTCGGGCAGTAACTCACTGGAAGGCCCAGGTTGAAGCAGGATATACTGGTGTGATATTAGAGGTGGTCAGGGCAACCTGCTTCTACTAATATCACCCCGAGGTTGGTAGTCATATTAGGACACTGCCTTGTATTATTTGTTCATTATATGTATGCAATATTATTATGTGCAACTCTCTTGGGTTGAGAGTGGATTACCGTTGGTTGGTTTGCGCACAGTTTAGTATTGTCGAGGGCGCGCATAGCCTGTTATGCTCGAAGTACACCTGCACTCTTGTTTCTTTGATGTCTGCTGGTAGCCTATATGTATTTAACTGTTTTGATTATCCAACCCAGCATTGCTAATCCTGGTGTTGGTTTCGAGTTCTCGTAGCTAGTAAGTTACATGAGTATTTCTGTTCTACTTATTATTCAGAATAGGAGCAGGGCAGAGTGCACCTTAAGCCCTGAGAAGAGCCTGGAAGCATTAATAGTGTTCTTACCTGTTGCGTCGTGGTGTTGTTTGGTAGAGAGACAATTAAGGTGCATTTGCAGTAGTAATTATTTTCGTATACCGTCTCTAAGCAACTGATGTCCAGATTCGTAACAATATATATTTTTGTTTGTTTGTTTTTATTGCCCAGGAACACCCGGTCCTATCATTGAATCGTGAAAACAGCCACTGGGGCTGATCAGACCGGGGTCCGTTATCTCGCAAAAACACGCTATAAGTCAATGTAGCAAGTGGGTATACCCTAACTAGTAGAATTATTAAAAACAAAATGTTATTGAACAACTGAACAGTAAGATACATTGAACACATGTATTTAAGCTTCATGTTATCTGTTGACATGTTTTATTTTGTCCCTAAAAAAAAAAAAAAAAAAAAATCTACTATTGTACTTACCTTAAAGGGGAAATTCAACACCAACAAACTACATTCAAAGCTCTGGATTATACCTGAGCAACATAAATGAAGTACTCACAGCTACGTCACACTACACACAGTGTGAATTCCAGATTCCGCTAAACTTGGCGCGGCTAAAGGCTATGTTTTGCTGCACTGAGTGGTTTTTTTACCGTCTCCGGACTTTTTGACAAGTTACTCCTAAACAGCTGCCTCCACGACATTGAACACTAAGATCAAAGAAGTTCTCAGCCTAAATGGAGAAAGTTAACCTGCCAGATTTCTGCTACACTCGCTAAGTAGGTCGTTTCGCTGTTTTGTCGTTTGCGGAACCTTTGACGCACTACTCTTCCTAGACAGCTGTCTCTACGACATTGAACACTTAGACCAAACTTGTTTGTAGAGCCAAAATGAACAAAGTGAGCCTACCGGATTTCCACTACACTCGCTAAGTTAATCGTTTCACTGTGTTTTGTCGTCTGCGGAACCAATGACTATCACTACTCTTCCTAATCGGCTGCCTCCACGACATTGAACACTTAGACCAAAGTTAATCACAGAGCCAAATGCTACCGACTGTGATGACTCTTCCACCAAGAGATTGTCTAAAACAGGATGTAGCGGAATGGGGATGTAGCAGATTCATACATTGTTTATGTTAGTTATATGTTTGCACGGAAGCATGGGACATCTTGGTGACAACAATTAACTGCGTATGCCGATAAACAAATAAATAAATACAAATAAAATAACTGTTGAGCAGATAATGGAACTGCATGAATGTGATCCATGGCAAAGATATATTCTGTTTCTTGAACAATTTGTTGGTATTTTAAGTCCTAATTTACTGCTACTTGCATATTTAGCGATGTTGCTAGTTTTGCTTATTCTCTTATTTACTGATACTTGCATATTTAGCCATGTTGCTAGTTTTGCTTATTCTCTTATTTACTGCTACTTGCATATTTAGCCATGTTGCTAGTTTTGCTTATTCTCTTATTTATTGCTACTTGCATATTTACCCATTTTGCTAGTTTTGCTTATTCTCTTATTTACTGCTACTTGCATATTTACCCATGTTACTAGTTTTGCTTATTCTCTTATTTATTGCTACTTGCATATTTACCCATGTTGCTAGTTTTGCTTATTCTCTTATTTACTGCTACTTGCATATTTACCCATGTTGCTAGTTTTGCGTATTCTCTTATTTACTGCTACTTGCATATTTACCCATGTTGCTAGTTTTGCTTATTCTCTTATTTTCCAACCTGCCTGAGGTGCAGATGATTAGTTGAAAAACATGCTTTTAGCAGCCAAAATATGTAATAATATCTGCGCTATTAAATATGTAATAATATCTGCGCTATTAAATTGTATTAATATTTTCATTAAATATGTGATTTAACAACGTTTAATGTTTGCTTGAGGAAACTCACTTGGCAGGCTATTGTTAGATATCTAGCTTATGTTCCGAGTATGATACTTTTAGCTCATTTACAAACCATGTCATAGCACAAACTACACTTTGCATTGTTTTATCTAAAGCCATGAAGCATAGTTGGTTAGTTACTAACATGTACAATAAAGCCATGAAGCATAGTTAGTTAGTTACTAACATGTACAATAAAGCCATGAAGCATAGTTAGTTAGTTACTAACATGTACAATAAAGCCATGAAGCATAATTAGTTAGTTACTAACATGTACAATAAAGCCATGAAGCATAGTTAGTTAGTTACTAACATGTACAATAAAGCCATGAAGCATAGTTAGTTAGTTACTAACATGTACAATAAAGCCATGAAGCATAGTTAGTTAGTTACTAACATGTACAATAAAGCCATGAAGCATAGTTAGTTAGCTACTAACATGTACAATAAAGCCATGAAGCATAGTTAGTTAGTTACTAACATGTACAATAAAGCCATGAAGCATAGTTAGTTAGTTACTAACATGTACAATAAATATATCTCAATTTCCCAGTGCAATAAACCTTCAAGAAATGGTTCCAATATCCAAAAAGGCAATGTTATGTGATTTGGATAAGCGTTTCTCCATCTTTACCGAACCGGATTTCAAGAGAGTTACGAGAAATAAATGTGGATTGGAATATGATGAGTGAAGGTCGTGGGGCCGATATAACTCCCGGGACGCTGATGGGATAGCTGGGGAGTGAGGCGTATGTAAGTGGGCTTGTGGAATTGGAATGGGGAGGGATTGGTAAAATATATGTGTGAGCGGATTAGGTCATTCGGGGAGTAAGTTTCGGTTACAAAAAAAAAAATATATATATATATATATTGTATATATTGCATTGCACTTATTATAATAATTATAAGACACACTCTCTTTTTAAATTGGTTAACTGAAAATATATTTACATCTGATAATCAGAAATGGGCGAAGAAATGCCGGACTGTGAACGTGGGAGGAGCTCCGCATAGGGATAAACCTAGAAAGATGTGGGATCAGGTACTCCGGTCGGATCTCAGAATAAAGAACTTGACAACCGAGGCAGCCCATAACAGGGTCGCCAGGAGTGCCGCCATTTAGGAAGGGAGACTGTAACCACACTCTCTGTGGACGAAGCGGTCATTGAACTTGTATGTATGTAACTTCCAGTGTGTTGAACACCACCTCTCCCCTGCCAACCCCAATCTTCTCTTCTCAACGAAACTCAGTTGTCTGGGGTTACTGACAGAAAACCCGTCTATGTGTCCTCCTATCTCGATCCTCATTTCAAAACCAAAGGTGGAATGTTGTGTGTACACACGCAACAATCTTTATTGTTCTCGTGTTCCCAACTTTGACTCTTCTGAATTCTCAACTATCTGGCTTAACCTCTGAAGTGCGCATGGGGGTAATTGGAAACGTCCCCCTGTGCTGACGTATTTGAGGTGTTTCCGTCACTAAAATATTCATTGTGCCATTAATAGCATTAATATTTATCCATATGCGCCTATTATGGGTTGATTATAAAGGTATTAACCTGAAACAACAATAAAACGAGTGAAAACAGCGTTTGGATGGTCAGATTCGGAGATATAGCCCGCGAGTTGTATAATGTATGGGTGAGGCAATCTGCTTTCCCGCCAATTTCCCCCAAGGCCACTGAGACACAGTCGATCGATACTCTCTCTCTCTCTTGCACTCGCTTGCTATCAGTGATGACCACACCCTCCAATCGGATTTCTAATGTTAGCACGAAAATATACCTCAGAATAAGGGAATAACAGGGAAAATAGGTGATAACTGAAGGAGAGGAGGAAAGTGGGGAAGGAGGGGAGGTAGAGGACTGAGATTTTGCATGGCCCAGGGGCCAAAAAAAAATAAAAAAAAAAAAAAAAAAAAATATAAAAAAAATTTTTTTTTTCGATGTCAAAAGTTGATTTTTATTTTCTCTGACTCTTAAGAGTCTTCCCGCAGTGCGCCGGGGGAACTCTTAAGAGTCTCCCCGCAGCTCCCGGGTTAAGCTATCTTGTCACCCTCTCACTAAATATATCTGTGCTGTTTATCTCCCCTAATTCTACTGATTATCCAAAAATCTGTTACTATCTTACTTCTAAAATAGAACACCTTCTATCCATCTCTCCTTTCTTTTAAATCTCCATCTTGGATTTCAATGTTCACTACCACCAATGGCTCTCTTCTCATTTCACTGACCAACCTGGCTTGTTTCCATCCTAAATGACCTATAGAGCAGTTAGGTCAGCACCCCACCCGTATCGTATCGCAGACCACCCTGGAGATTGGCCCAACATTCTTGACCTATTTATTACCTTGAATTCTTCCGCTTATACTGTAAATCGTCTCTCTCCGTTGGGCTCCTCCGATCACAACCTTATCTCTACTACCTGTCCTATCTCTCCAGTACGGCCTTCTGACCCCCAGAACAACCTTATCTCTACTACCTGTCCTATCTCTCCAGTACGGCCTTCTGACCCCCCAGAACAACCTTATCTCTACTACCTGTCCTATCTCTCCAGTATGGCCTTCTGACCCCCCAGAACAACCTTATCTCTACTACCTGTCCTATCTCTCCAGTACGGCCTTCTGACCCCCCAGAACAACCTTATCTCTACTACCTGTCCTATCTCTCCAGTACGGCCTTCTGACCCCCCAGAACAACCTTATCTCTACTACCTGTCCTATCTCTCTAGTATGGCCTTCTGACCCCCCAGAACAACCTTATCTCTACTACCTGTCCTATCTCTCCAGTACGGCCTTCTGACCCCCCAGAACAACCTTATCTCTACTACCTGTCCTATCTCTCCAGTACGGCCTTCTGACCCCCCAGAACAACCTTATCTCTACTACCTGTCCTATCTCTCCAGTATGGCCTTCTGACCCCCCAGAACAACCTTATCTCTACTACCTGTCCTATCTCTCCAGTACGGCCTTCTGACCCCCCAGAACAACCTTATCTCTACTACCTGTCCTATCTCTCCAGTATGGCCTTCTGACCCCCCAGAACAGCGGTGCTTGTGGCATTTTGGCGCTGCCGACTGGGAGGGTCTTCAGTAGTATTTCTTTTAATTCCCATTGAAGGACTTTTGCTTCCATGGTCGGGGACCCTCGGAGAGTGCTGAACGCATTACCGAGGTAATCTTCTCGGGCATGGAGGCATACATTCCATTTTCTTTCTCTCAGTCTAATGCAATCAAATCTTGGTTTACTCGCGCTTGTTTTACTGCTGTCCACAATAAGGAGGAAGCATTAAAAAATAATGTCGCCTTCAAAGTCAAGGCTCTTGTGCTTTTATGTTTCTGCCCAGAATCAAGCCAAATCTGTTCTTCGACTAGCCAAAAACTCGTGTGATAAGGAGTTGCTGGAACTCCTGTTTCATTTGTCTGACTTCCCTTACTGTTTCTATTTATGCCTCATCTACACAGAGTGATCCAGCTGGCTCTCACAAACACCTCAAAGAAAGGTCAAGCGAAAAATAAACTCTAAGAATACTGAAAAGAAGATGAAGGGTTGATTTGTGTATTATTAAAGAGTAAGGGATAGTAGAGTGGGAAAATGTGATCGGTAGATAGATGGAGAAAATAGGTTTTAGAAGCATTAAACGAACACATATTTTCTCTGCCCCAATCAGAAATAGTTGATAGATCAGGAGATATGCGTGCTATGACATAATCACATGAGTTTTGGAGTGATTGCATGGTGGATAACTAGTTGAATAGTATAGTGTTTCCAAAACCCAATTTCTCCGTCTATCTACTCATCACAATCTTCCACACGATTATCCTTTACTGTTAAAACTATAAACAAAGCAACCCTTCATCTTCTCTCATTATTCTTTGTGTTTCATTTATTCTGGCTTTTCTTGGAAAGATCATACTACCACTCTCGCTAAAACAGTTTCCCAGAAGTTAGGTGTCCTTAACCGTCTCCGTGAGTTCTTCACCCCTGCACAGCTTCTTGTGCCGTACAGGGCCACAGTTCACCCATGTATCAAGTATTGTTCGCATGTGTGGGGAGGTTGAACCCATATCGTTACACTTGTTATAGGCAGCTTTGCTTTTTGTCTCCTTCATACACATAAAAAAGAAAATAAAGATAGAAAGAATAGGCATTATGAAATGTTCATAGGCAGTTGCGATTAGAATATATTCACAAACTTTAAAGTGGAAACCTTTGTACCACATATGAAGTACAGTAGTGATAAAGGAGAAGCTTAAGCTATACACAGGATCTAGCACGAACAGACATGGTTCATAGGATCTAGCACGAACATGATTTAACTGAACTCATGGCTGTACATCTGTTTATATTATAAACAAAACATTGTTATCTGGTCACCTTCCTTATATTCATGTTATGTTTTATTGGGAGAGAGGTATCCTGAACAAGATTCGAACCCACTCATTCCAGGTATATGTGGGAGAGTTGGGCGCAGTAACCACTCGGCCACTCCGCTCATGGCCAAGTGGTTACAGTGCCCAACTCTCTCACATATACCTGGAGTGAGTGGGTTCGAATCTTGGTCAGGATACCTCTCTCCCAACCTGTCCGACATTTTCATTAGATAGTTATGTTCGATGTGTCCTACCCACCCTACTCTGCAAAGAGACTCTCAAAAGATAAAACACGCAAGTTGGTCTGGCCCCAGCTATTTTCTCTCATACACCAGCTTCCTTCCTCACCTCCTCCTACTTCCTTTGTCCCCTTACTTCATTTGAAGCAGTAATGCTATCAAGCTTATAGTTTACCTCACCTTTCGTATTTCCAAGTTATTTCAGGTCTACTGTTGACCTGACCGTCGAATGTACATTTGGTTATTTCAATTTCAGAATGTATCATTTAGTAAACTGCTTTACTTGTAAGCTTCATATGAGGCCTGTATAGCTCCATATCCTACATTATAAATTGTTTTATGACCATAATTAAAATCTCAGCCATAAGCATCACTAACAACACCATGCCAGAAGGACACCAAAACACCAGGACAAGAGGACCAGTGCACCTTTCATCCACGCAGGTGGATGACCAGACCATTTCCCGGACCATTGCTGTCAGAGGCACAAAAACAAAAACCACAATCTGCCGTTCCCCTCTTACCCCCACGGGAAAGGACCAGCAGGAGAGACCATCCCGAGCCAAACTGACCAGGATGAGCAGCTAGGTACAATACTAGCACATCTAGTTCTAAAGACTGGATTTCTCCTAGGTTCGAGACCGGGCTCCTGGTCATACAACAGGACAGGCTTCCCTTTGGTCGAACATCAAGAAGGTGTTCAGTGTTTTGGTCAGGCAAGTACGTAAAAGAATAGCAATTCTGTTCAGCGTTATGGTCAGCCAGCTATGCACGAGACTAGCAATTCTGGTCCTAAGACAGACCCGCTGGGTGTGACACCAGCAAGTGGTAAAGATGAGAAAATTGAGGCCCGAACCTCATTCTTATGGTCAACAACATCCTGCATGTGGTCCGATACCAACCATGCATTGCTAGAGGTCCGATGC
Organism: Paralithodes platypus; assembly: GCA_032716605.1. NCBI lineage: Eukaryota > Metazoa > Arthropoda > Malacostraca > Decapoda > Lithodidae > Paralithodes > Paralithodes platypus. The sequence continues at coordinate 11,796,341 of CM064560.1, read as the reverse complement.
ATAGCCTCTAAGCTGAACAACACCACCAGGAGAAACTGCTAGTGATCCGATACCTAACCTCCAAGCTGTACAACACGGCAAGAAGACAGGAAGTCCAGCCAGAAACGAGAGAGGACACCAAGAATGAAGAATCTAGTAGAAATTTCAAAGGGGCCATACGCAGTGACAGCGCGTAGCCGCACTCACCCTCCGACTCCACTCCGGGGGATCCTCCCGGGTGAGACTCCAGGCATCTGCCTGGATATTATCAAGAATCCTATCGCTTGATTGGCCGACTTGCCTCAGCCATGAGTTCTGTGGTCTTCCCTCAGGGTCCTCCACTCAGGGTCGTCTTCTGTAGAGACCCTCTAGTGAGCAGCATCTTCTTCAGGGAGGCGAATCACATGCCCATGTAGCTGAAGTTGGTGTTCCTGGACCATACAACTAATATATCTTTAATCAGTTTCATGGAGTAGTCGCTGGTCGGAGACATAATAATTCCAGTGATAGCCCATGATCCTGCGAAGACATTTAGTATCAAAGGAGTTGTTACGTCTCCTCAACTCGCTGTTAAGTGTTCATGTCTCACATCCATATAATAAGACAGGGAGCACCAACGACTTAAAAATCCGCAGCTTACTCCTTCTCCACCGGTATCGACAATGCCATATACTTTTGTTGAGCGAGTCCATAACTCCATATGCTCCATAGGCGACGATTGAAATCGTAGCCCAACTCATTAATATTATGGATCACACTACCAAGAAAAGCAGATTTATCCAAGATCTTAAAGTCTTCACCACATGCATGAACAGATTGCACTGAATCATCCAATAAGTCAGCAAATGCTTGGACTTGGGCCGTAGTCCAAGAGATGTTTAAACCCAACGGCTCCGATTCCTTGTGTAGTGCCTCAAGGGCCAATCTGAGAACATCTAATGTCTCCACTAGGATTACTGCATCTCCTGCAAAGTCAAGAACTGTAATCTTGAATTTGCCGGTGTCTGCTCCGCAGCGACTCTGAACGACTGTCCTCCCTAGTAACCAGTTCATACGTGTGTTGAAAAGTGTAGGAGCCAGAGCACACCCCTGTCTCAAACCTGAATTAACTGGGAAGAAGGAGAAATTTCTCCCACCACAATTGACAGCACTCTCTGTTCCTGTATAGAGTCCAGACACCAGGTTAACAATCGCCGCGGGAATCCCCCGTAACCATATTACCATTACAGGGCGTTTCTCTGTGCACCTAGTCAAATGCCTTCTTGAGATCAACACAGAATAAAAGCAGCCCTTTTTTAAACTTAAGTCGGTGTTCCACGAATACCCGGAGCGCCAGAATATAGTAAATTGTTGACTTCTTGGGTGTAAATCCAGATTGCTCATTGTTCTGCTCCTTTAGCAGGTGGCCTTGGATTCACACCAGCAAAACATGAGCGAAAATCTTACCTGCCACAATGAGCAGTGTAATACCACGGTAGTTATAGCAGTCTTGTCGGCCCCCTTTCCTATTCCAAGTAGGGGTGACCAGACACCTTCTCCAGTCAAGAGGAATGGTACCGGTGTGCCATACAGCAGTCGGGACCGCATGGAACCCATGGACTCACCCTCAGCTTTCAGCAGTTCTCCAGGAATGCCACATATACCAAATACTCGGATCCTTCCCATCCTTCAGCTTAGCCATGGTATCCCTTACCTCAGCAAAGTAGGGAGGGTCTTCATTAATTGAATTCGGCACTGGTGGTCGGACATCCACTCAAAGAAGCTGCCTTTTGGAAGCAGTGTCCATATACAACTGCTCAATTTATATTTTATATTAATATTTATTAACATATTTCGTTATCAGAATGATAAGATTAACAAAGATGGCTCTATAGCGTCTACATTTCTTGAGATTAAAATATACTGTCTGCTTCAGTAAGAATGAACAGATTATGTAACAATCACTTGTTTAAAATTTAAAGACTATGTGACCCATAGAACGAATTATGTACTGTCAGGTCCTAATGGCGACATTCACAGCAGCCCTGTTCTTGTCTGACTTACCTTTCTAGTTAATATTATAATAAAAGATCAGATTGAAGAACTTTATCCCTCGTATGTTTAGTTCATGCTAGGGTAATTCTGTTGACGGGGGTTTTCATTCCGAGTCTTGTTTGTGTATATTGATCGATATAACCCCCCTCATAGTACTAGGAACAGGCATTAATTTTCTCATCGAACGTGCCCCTGGAGTTGAGAGATTGCTACTTTAGAAGCCACTTTCTTGAGGCCGATTCATAAGAGTGTTTTTTTCCGGTGACTTTTAACCGGTATCTTTATTTCTGGCAGCATTTCTATTATATTTTTGTTATTGGCATCAGCTACATTACAGGTTTCATATCTCACAATTTATTGATATCTTATTAAATCTGAATTCAGAATCTAGCAAACAAAATTTGTCGTGAATATATGCCGGAAATATTGCTTGTGTGAATCAACCCTTTGGCACCTTCTATGCCGGCCGGTGTTTGGTTGAAGTGTCTGTTAAGGGGAGGCAGACCGTTATTCTGGATACCCTTCTCCCTAATGTTTAGCCCCACTAGTTTTGAGATTATAAGACGTTCAGCCCAATAGTTTGGCAATTTTAACACCTTTCGCCCCATATCATTGTCAATTTTAAGACCTTTCCTGCCATTTAGGTGTCGATTATTTCCTGGCGACCGAAAGCGACCCTGCAATTTTAAGAGGAACTGGCCTTCAGCCTGGACACTTTTCTACCGAAAAATTTACAAATTTATCTAGGGGGTGTTTTTCTAAGCTTGATGGAGGTCTATGGATGAAACTAAAAACAGATATGAATAAATGAATTAAAAGACCAAACAAACGGCCAGTCTCCCCTTAAAGAGGTGAGTCGTAGCGTCGCTTTATATAAAACCCACAGGCATGGGAGTCACGTTGTAAGAATGACCAAACTAATATGCCAGTCAGGCATAGTTCAATACAATCTAACCTAACTTAATGACACTCGATTTTTTTTTTTTTTTTTTCTATGTGATTGAGAGAGGCAAAAGGCATAACTGCCTATAGCGAGTGCCTCCCCCATAGTTGAACGAGTGACAGGGCCAAAATCAAGGGACGTTCGAGCCAAAATGCCTGGACACACGGAGTTTGAAGCAATTTAAGTCATAGGAAGAGGGAAAGACTGATTCTGGGAGAGAGTTCCAGAGCTCGGCTGTTGAGTAGAAGAAAGTTTGAGAGTAACGTTTCACTCTTGGGTTGGAGAGTTGCACAGAGTAGGGGTGGGATTGAGTTGCAAGACGGGTACCACGTGCCCTACGTAAAGGAGGTGGTATGCATTGGGATAGCTCTGAGGAACACTGATTATTATAGTAGCGATAGAATAGCGAGAGAGATGCAACATTGCGGCGGAGAGAGAGAGATTGCAGAGAGTTGATGAGTGGACGGGAGTTAATGATACGAAAGGCCTTCCTTTCAACTTTGTCTAGGAGAGCGGTGTGAGAGGAACCTCCCCACACATGTGAACAGTACTCAATACAAGGGCGCACTAAAGTAATCTACCCACATATAATTTATCATGGTCTATCTTAACTTATAAATGGCAAGTGATGTAATCGGTAGCGCACTTGGCTCATAGTCAAAACAACCCGGATTCGATTCCGAGCAGGAGGATATGTTATCCCACCTGTTATCCTTCTATTCCACATTTGTGACCTCACATCTGGATCACCCAAGATATGAGGCACAAATGTCGGATAACCGGTTCATTTTGCCTACTATGTGAACAGATATATCAGGGGTGATACACACTGACTGAACATATCCTCCTGTTCGGGCTCGAACCCAGGTTACTCGATGAAGGAAGAATTGGCTCTTAAGAAACACGACCAAAATGATTTATATAGTATACAATATCCAGGTCTAATGTAACACGGAACTGCAACCCTAACATAACCCATTTATATAGTATACAATATCCAGGTCTAACGTAACACGGAACTGCAACCCTAACATAACCAATTTATATAGTATACAATATCCAGGTCTAACGTAACACGGAACTGCAGCCCTAACATAACCCATTTATATAGTATACAATATCCAGGTCTAACGTAACACGGAACTGCAACCCTAACGTAACCCATTTATATAGTATACAATATCCAGGTCTAACGTAACACGGAACTGCAACCCTAACATAACCCATTTATATAGTATACAATATCCAGGTCTAACGTAACCCGGAACTGCAACCCTAACATAACCCATTTATATAGTATACAATATCCAGGTCTAACGTTACACGGGAACTGCAACCCAAACACAACCCATTTATATAGTATACAATATCCAGGTCTAACGTAACACGGAACTGCAACCCTAACATAACCCATTTATATAGTATACAATATCCAGGTCTAACGTAACACGGAACTGCAACCCTAACATAACCCATTTATATAGTATACAATATCCAGGTCTAACATAACACGGAACTGCAACCCTAACATAACCCATTTATATAGTATACAATATCCAGGTCTAACTTAACACGGGAACTGCAACCCTAACATAACCCATTTATATAGTGTACAATATCCAGGTCAAACGTAACACGGGAACTGCAACCCTAACATAACCCATTTATATAGTATACAATATCCAGGTCTAACGTAACACGGAACTGCAACCCTAACATAACCCATTTATATAGTATACAATATCCAGGTCTAACGTAACACGGAACTGCAACCCTAACGTAACCCATTTATATAGTATACAATATCCAGGTCTAACGTAACACGGAACTGCAACCCTAACATAACCCATTTATATAGTATACAATATCCAGGTCTAACGTAACATGGAACTGCAACCCTAACATAACCCATTTATATAGTATACAATATCCAGGTCTAACGTAACAAGGGAACTGCAACCCTAACATAACCCATTTATATAGTATACAATATCCAGGTCTAACGTAACACGGAACTGCAGCCCTAACATAACCCATTTATATAGTATACAATATCCAGGTCTAACGTAACACGGAACTGCAACCCTAACGTAACCCATTTATATAGTATACAATATCCAGGTCTAACGTAACACGGAACTGCAACCCTAACATAACCCATTTATATAGTATACAATATCCAGGTCTAACGTAACCCGGAACTGCAACCCTAACATAACCCATTTATATAGTATACAATATCCAGGTCTAACGTTACACGGGAACTGCAACCCTAACACAACCCATTTATATAGTATACAATATCCAGGTCTAACGTAACACGGAACTGCAACCCTAACATAACCCATTTATATAGTATACAATATCCAGGTCTAACGTAACACGGAACTGAAACCCTAACATAACCCATTTATATAGTATACAATATCCAGGTATAACGTAACACGGAACTGCAACCCTAATATAACTCATTTATATTGTATACAATATCCAGGTCTAACGTAACACGGGAACTGCAACCCTAACATAACCCATTTATATAGTATACAATATCCAGGTCTAACGTAACACGGAACTGCAACCCTAACATAACCCATTTATATAGTATACAATATCCAGGTGTAACGTAACACGGAACTGCAACCCTAACATAACCCACTTATATAGTATACAATATCCAGGTCTAACGTAACATGGAACTGCAACCCTAACATAACCCATTTATATAGTATACAATATCCAGGTCTAACGTAACACGGAACTGCAACCCTAACATAACCCCTTTATATAGTATACAATATCCAGGTCTAACGTAACGCAGGAACTGCAACCCTAACATAACCCATTTATATTGTATACATTATCCAGGTCTAACGTAACACGGAACTTCAACCCTAACATAACCCATTTATATAGTATACAATATCCAGGTCCAACGTAACACGGAACTCCAACCCTAACATAACCCATTTATATAGTATACAACATCCAGGTCTAACGTAACACGGGAACTGCAACCCTAACATAACCCATTTATATAGTATACAATATCCAGGTCTAACGTAACATGGGAACTGCAACCCTAACATAACCCATTTATATAGTATACAATATCCAGGTCTTACGTAACATGGAACTGCAACCCTAACATAACCAATTTATATAGTATACAATATCCAGGTCTAACGTAACACGGAACTGCAACCCTAACATAACCCATTTATATAGTATACAATATCCAGGTCTAATGTAACACGGGAACTGCAACCCTAACATAACCCATTTATATTGTATACAATATCCAGGTCTAACGTAACACGGAACTGCAACCCTAACATTACCCATTTATATTGTATACAATATCCAGGTCTAACGTAACACGCAACTGCTACCCTAACATAACCCATTTATATAGTATACAATATCCAGGTCTAACGTAACACGGAACTGCAACCCTAACATAACCCTTTTATATAGTATACAATATCCAGGTGTAACCTAACACGGAACTGCAAACCTAACATAACCCATTTATATAGTATACAATATCCAGGTCTAACATAACACGGGAACTGCAACCCTAACATAACCCATTTATATAGTATACAATATCCAGGTCTAACGTAACACGGAACTGCAACCCTAACATAACCCATTTATATAGTATACAATATCCAGGTCTAACGTAACACGGAACTGCAACCCTAACATAACCCATTTATATAGTATACAATATCCAGGTCTAACGTAACATGGAACTGCAACCCTAACATAACCCATTTATATAGTATACAATATCCAGGTCTAACGTAACACAGAACTGCAACCCTAACATAACCCATTTATATAGTATACAATATCCAGGTCTATTGTAACACGGAACTGCAACCCTAACATAACCCATTTATATAGTATACAATATCCAGGTATAACGTAACACGGAACTGCAACCCTAACATAACCCATTTATATAGTATACAATATCCAGGTCTAACGTAACACGGAACTGCAACCCTAACATAACCCATTTATATAGTATACAATATCCAGGTCTAACGTAACATGGAACTGCAACCCTAACATAACCCATTTATATAGTATACAATATCCAGGTCTAACGTAACACGGAACTGCAACCCTAACATAACCCATTTATATAGTATACAATATCCAGGTCTATTGTAACACGGAACTGCAACCCTAACATAACCCATTTATATAGTATACAATATCCAGGTCTAACGTAACATGTGATCTGCAACCCTAACATAACCCATTTATATAGTATACAATATCCAGGTCTAACGTAACACGGAACTGCAACCCTAATATAACCCATTTATATAGTATACAATATCCAGGTCTAACGTAACACGGAACTGCAACCCTAACATAACCCATTTATATAGTATACAATATCCAGGTCTAACGTAACACGGAACTGCAACCCTAACATAACCCATTTATATAGTATACAATATCCAGGTCTAACGTAACACGGAACTGCAACCCTAACATAACCCACTTATATAGTATACAATATCCAGGTCTAACGTAACACGGAACTGCAACCCTAACATAACCCATTTATATAGTATACAATATCCAGGTCTAACGTAACATGGAACTGCAACCCTAACATAACCCATTTATATAGAATACAATATCCAGGTCTAACGTAACACGGGAACTGCAACCCTAACATAACCCATTTTTATATTATACAATATCCAGGTCTAACGTAACACGGAACTGCAACTCTAACATAACCCATTTATATAGTATACAATATCCAGGTCTAACGTAACACGGAACTGCAACCCTAACATGACCCATTTATATAGTATACAATATCCAGGTCTAACGTAACACTGAACTGCAACCCTAACATAACCCATGTATATAGTATACAATATCCAGGTCTAATGTAACATGGGAACTGCAACCCTAACATAACCCATTTATATAGTATACAATATCCAGGTCTAACGTAACACGGAACTGCAACCCTAACATAACCCATTTATATAGTATACAATATCCAGGTCTAACGTAACACGGAACTGCAACCCTAACATAACCCATTTATATAGTATACAATATCTAGGTCTAACATAACACGGAACTGCAACCCTAACATAACCCATTTATATAGTATACAATATCCAGGTCTAACATAACACGGGAACTGCAACCCTAACATAACCCATTTATATAGTATACAATATCCAGGTCTAACGTAACACGGAACTGCAACCCTAACATAACCCATTTATATAGTATACAATATCAAGGTCTAACGTAACACGGAACTACAACCCTAACATAACCCATTTATATTGTATACAATATCCAGCTCTAACGTAACATGGAACTGCAACCCTAACATAACCCATTTATATAGTATACAATATCCAGGTCTAACGTAACACGGAACTGCAACCCTAACAAAACCCATTTATATAGTATACAATATCCAGGTCTAACGTAACACGGAACTGCAACCCTAACATAACCCATTTATATAGTATACAATATCCAGGTCTAACGTAACACGGAACTGCAACCCTAACATAACCCATTTATATAGTATACAATATCCAGGTCTAACGTAACACGTGAACTGCAACCCTAACATAACCCATTTATATAGTATACAATATCCAGGTCTAACGTAACACGGAACTGCAACCCTAACATAACCCATTTATATAGTATACAATATCCAGGTCTAACGTAAACGGGAACTGCAACCCTAACATAACCCATTTATATAGTATACAATATCCAGGTCTAACGTAACACGGAACTGCAACCCTAACATAACCAATTTATATAGTATACAATATCCAGGTCTAACGTAACACGGAACTGCAACCCTAACATAACCCATTTATATAGTATACAATATCCAGGTCTAACGTAACACGGGAACTGCAACCCTAACATAACCCCTTTATATAGTATACAATATCCAGGTCTAACGTAACACGGAACTACAACCCTAACATAACCCATTTATATTTTATACAATATCCAGCTCTAACGTAACACGGAACTGCAACCCTAACATAACCCATTTATATAGTATACAATATCCAGGTCTAACGTAACACGGAACTGCAACCCTAACATAACCCATTTATATAGTATACAATATCCAGGTCTAACGTAACACGGAACTGCAACCCTAACATAACCCATTTATATAGTATACAATATCCAGGTCCAACTTAACACGGAACTGCAACCCTAACAAAACCCATTTATATAGTATACAATATCCAGGTCTAACGTAACACGGGAACTGCAACCCTAACCTAACCCATTTTTATAGTATACAATATCCAGGTCTAACGTAACACGGAACTGCAACCCTAACATAACCCATTTATATAGTATACAATATCCAGGTCTAACGTAACACGGAACTGCAACCCTAACATAACCCATTTATATAGTATACAATATCCAGGTCTAACGTAACACGGAACTGCAACCCTAACATAACCCATTTATATAGTATACAATATCCAGGTCTAACGGAACACGGAACTGCAACCCTAACATAACCTATTTATATAGTATACAATATCCAGGTCTAACGTAACACGGAACTGCAACCCTAACATAACCCATTTATATAGTATACAATATCCAGGTCTAACGTAACACGGAACTACAACCCTAACATAAGCCATTTATATTGTATACAATATCCAGGTCTAACGTAACACGTAACTGCAACCCTAACATAATCCATTTATATAGTATACAATATCCAGGTCTAACGTAACACTGAACTGCAACCCTAACATAACCCATTTATATAGTATACAATATCCAGGTCTAACGTAACACGGAACTGCAACCCTAACATAACCCTTTTATATAGTATACAATATCCAGGTCTAACGTAACATGGAACTGCAACCCTAACATAACCCATTTATATAGTATACAATATCCAGGTCTAACGTAACACGGAACTGCAACCCTAACATAACCCATTTATATATTATACAATATCCAGGTCTAACGTAACACAGGAACTGCAACCCTAACATAACCCATTTATATAGTATACAATATCCAGGTCTAACGTAACACGGGAACTGCAACCCTAACATAACCCATTTATATAGTATACAATATCCAGGTCTAACGTAACACGGGAACTGCAACCCTAACATAACCCATTTATATAGTATACAATATCCAGGTCTAACGTAACACGGAACTGCAACCCTAACATAACCCATTTATATTGTATACAATATCCAGGTCTAACGTAACACGGGAACTGCAACCCTAACATAACCCATTTATATAGTATACAATATCCAGGTCTAACGTAACACGGAACTGCAACCCTAACATAACCCATTTATATAGTATACAATATCCAGGTCTAACGTAGCACGGAACTGCAACCATAACATAACCCATTTATATAGTATACAAAATCCAGGTCTAACGTAACACGGGAACTGCAACCCTAACATAACCCATTTATATAGTATACAATATCCAGGTCTAACGTAACACGGGAACTGCAACCCTAACATTACCCATTTATATTGTATACAATATCCAGGTCTAACGTAACACGGAACTGCAACCCTAACATAACCCATTTATATAGTATACAATATCCAGGTCTAACGTAACACGGAACTGCAACCCTAACATAACCCATTTATATAGTATACAATATCCAGGTCTAACGTAACACGGAACTGCAACCCTAACATAACCCATTTATATAGTATACAATATCCAGGTCTAACGTAACACGGAACTGCAACCCTAATATAACCCATTTATATAGTATACAATATCCAGGTCTAACGTAACACGTAACTGCAACCCTAAAATAACCCATTTATATAGTAGACAATATCCAGGTCTAACGTAACACAGAACTGCAACCCTAACATAACCCATTTATATAGTATACAATATCCAGGTCTAACGTAACACGGGAACTGCAACCCTAACATAACCCATTTATATTGTATACAATATCCAGGTCTAACGTAACACGGAACTGCAACCCTAACATAACCCATTTATATAGTATACAATATCCAGATCTAACGTAACACGGAACTGCAACCCTAACATAACCCATTTATATAGTATACAATATCCAGGTCTAACGTAACACGGGAACTGCAACCCTAACATAACCCATTTATATAGTATACAATATCCAGGTCTAACGTAACACGGGAACTGCAACCCTTACATAACCTATTTATATAGTATACAATATCCAGGTCTAAATTAACACGGAACTGCAACCCTAACATAACCCATTTATATAGTATACAATATCCAGGTCTAACGTAACACGGAACTCCCATTTATATAGTATACAATATCCAGGTCTAACGTAACACAGAACTGCAACCCTAACATAATCTATTTATATAGTATACAATATCCAGGTCTAACGTAACACGGGAACTGCAACCCTAACATAACCCATTTATATAGTATACAATATCCAGGTCTAACGTAACACGGAACTGCAACCCTAACATAACCCATTTATATAGTATACAATATCCAGGTCTAACGTAACACGGAACTGCAACCCTAACATAACCCATTTATATAGTATACAATATCCAGGTCTAACGTAACACGGAACTGCAACCCTAACATAACCCATTTATATAGTATACAATATCCAGGTCTAACGTAACACGGAACTGCAACCCTAACATAACCCATTTATATAGTATACAATATCCAGGTCTAACGTAACACGGAACTGCAACCCTAACATAACCCATTTATATAGTATACAATATCCAGGTCTAACGTAACACGGAACTGCAACCCTAACATAACCCATTTATATAGTATACAATATCCAGGTCTAACGTAACACGGAACTGCAACCCTAACATAACCCATTTATATAGTATACAATATCCAGGTCTAACGTAACACGGAACTGCAACCCTAACATAACCCATTTTTATAGTATACAATATCCAGGTCTAACGTAACACGGAACTGCAACCCTAACATAACCCATTTATATAGTATACAATATCCAGGTCTAACGTAACACGGAACTGCAACCCTAACATAACCCATTTATATAGTATACAATATCCAGGTCTAACGTAACACGGAACTGCAACCCTAACATAACCCATTTATATAGTATACAATATCCAGGTCTAACGTAACACGGAACTGCAACCCTAACATAACCCATTTATATAGTATACAATATCCAGGTCTAACGTAACACGGAACTGCAACCCTAACATAACCCATTTATATAGTATACAATATCCAGGTCTAACGTAACACGGAAACTGCAACCCTAACATAACCCATTTATATAGTTTACAATATCCAGGTTTAACGTAACACGGGAACTGCAACCCTAACATAACCCATTTATATAGTATACAATATCCAGGTCTAACGTAACACTGAAACTGCAACCCTAACATAACCCATTTATATAGTTTACAATATCCAGGTTTAACGTAACACGGGAACTGCAACCCTAACATAACCCATTTATATAGTATACAATATCCAGGTCTAACGTAACGCGGAACTGCAACCCTAACATAACCCATTTATATAGTATACAATATCCATTTCTAACATAACACGGGAACTGCAACCCTAACATAACCCATTTATATAATATACAATATCCAGGTCTAACGTAACACGGAACTGCAACCCTAACATAACCCATTTATATAGTATACAATATCCAGGTCTAACGTAACACGGAACTGCAACCCTAACATAACCCATTTATATAGTATACAATATCCAGGTCTAACGTAACACGGAACTGCAACCCTAACATAACCCATTTATATAGTATACAATATCCAGGTCTAACGTAACACGGGAACTGCAACCCTAACATAACCCATTTATATAGTATACAATATCCAGGTCTAACGTAACACGGAACTGCAACCCTAACATAACCCATTTATATAGTATACAATATCCAGGTCTAACGTAACACGGGAACTGCAACCCTAACATAACCCATTTATATAGTATACAATATCCAGGTCTAACGTAACACGGAACTGCAACCCTAACATAACCCATTTATATAGTATACAATATCCAGGTCTAACGTAACACGGAACTGCAACCCTAACATAACCCATTTATATAGTATACAATATCCAGGTCTAACGTAACACGGGAACTGCAACCCTAACATAACCCATTTATATAGTATACAATATCCAGGTCTAACGTAACACGGGAACTGCAACCCTAACATAACCCATTTATATAGTATACAATATCCAGGTCTAACGTAACACGGAACTGCAACCCTAACATAACCCATTTATATAGTATACAATATCCAGGTCTAACGTAACACGGAACTGCAACCCTAACATAACCCAATTTATATAGTATACAATATCCAGGTCTAACGTAACACGGAACTGCAACCCTAACATAACCCATTTATATAGTATACAATATCCAGGTCTAACGTAACACGGAACTGCAACCCTAACATAACCCATTTATATAGTATACAATATCCAGGTCTAACGTAACACGGAACTGCAACCCTAACATAACCCATTTATATAGTATACAATATCCAGGTCTAACGTAACACGGAACTGCAACCCTAACATAACCCATTTATATAGTATACAATATCCAGGTCTAACGTAACACGGAACTGCAACCCTAACATAACCCATTTATATAGTATACAATATCCAGGTCTAACGTAACACGGAACTGCAACCCTAACATAACCCATTTATATAGTATACAATATCCAGGTCTAACGTAACACGGAACTGCAACCCTAACATAACCCATTTATATAGTATACAATATCCAGGTCTAACGTAACACGGGAACTGCAACCCTAACATAACCCATTTATATAGTATACAATATCCAGGTCTAACGTAACACGGAACTGCAACCCTAACATAACCCATTTATATAGTATACAATATCCAGGTCTAACGTAACACGGGAACTGCAACCCTAACATAACCCATTTATATAGTATACAATATCCAGGTCTAACGTAACACGGGAACTGCAACCCTAACATAACCCATTTATATAGTATACAATATCCAGGTCTAACGTAACACGGAACTGCAACCCTAACATAACCCATTTATATAGTATACAATATCCAGGTCTAACGTAACACGGAACTGCAACCCTAACATAACCCATTTATATAGTATACAATATCCAGGTCTAACGTAACACGGAACTGCAACCCTAACATAACCCATTTATATAGTATACAATATCCAGGTCTAACGTAACACGGAACTGCAACCCTAACATAACCCATTTATATAGTATACAATATCCAGGTCTAACGTAACACGGAACTGCAACCCTAACATAACCCATTTATATAGTATACAATATCCAGGTCTAACGTAACACGGAACTGCAACCCTAACATAACCCATTTATATAGTATACAATATCCAGGTCTAACGTAACACGGAACTGCAACCCTAACATAACCCATTTATATAGTATACAATATCCAGGTCTAACGTAACACGGGAACTGCAACCCTAACATAACCCATTTATATAGTATACAATATCCAGGTCTAACGTAACACGGAACTGCAACCCTAACATAACCAAATTTATATAGTATACAATATCCAGGTCTAACGTAACACGGAACTGCAACCCTAACATAACCCATTTATATAGTATACAATATCCAGGTCTAACGTAACACGGAACTGCAACCCTAACATAACCCATTTATATAGTATACAATATCCAGGTCTAACGTAACACGGAACTGCAACCCTAACATAACCCATTTATATAGTATACAATATCCAGGTCTAACGTAACACGGAACTGCAACCCTAACATAACCCATTTATATAGTATACAATATCCAGGTCTAACGTAACACGGGAACTGCAACCCTAACATAACCCATTTATATAGTATACAATATCCAGGTCTAACGTAACACGGAACTGCAACCCTAACATAACCCATTTATATAGTATACAATATCCAGGTCTAACGTAACACGGAACTGCAACCCTAACATAACCCATTTATATAGTATACAATATCCAGGTCTAACGTAACACGGGAACTGCAACCCTAACATAACCCATTTATATAGTATACAATATCCAGGTCTAACGTAACACGGAACTGCAACCCTAACATAACCCATTTATATAGTACAATATCCAGGTCTAACGTAACACGGAACTGCAACCCTAACATAACCCATTTATATAGTATACAATATCCAGGTCTAACGTAACACGGAACTGCAACCCTAACATAACCCATTTATATAGTATACAATATCCAGGTCTAACGTAACACGGAACTGCAACCCTAACATAACCCATTTATATAGTATACAATATCCAGGTCTAACGTAACACGGAACTGCAACCCTAACATAACCCATTTATATAGTATACAATATCCAGGTCTAACGTAACACGGAACTGCAACCCTAACATAACCCATTTATATAGTATACAATATCCAGGTCTAACGTAACACGGAACTGCAACCCTAACATAACCCATTTATATAGTATACAATATCCAGGTCTAACGTAACACGGAACTGCAACCCTAACATAACCCATTTATATAGTATACAATATCCAGGTCTAACGTAACACGGAACTGCAACCCTAACATAACCCATTTATATAGTATACAATATCCAGGTCTAACGTAACACGGAACTGCAACCCTAACATAACCCATTTATATAGTATACAATATCCAGGTCTAACGTAACACGGAACTGCAACCCTAACATAACCCATTTATATAGTATACAATATCCAGGTCTAACGTAACACAGAACTGCAACCCTAACATAACCCATTTATATAGTATACAATATCCAGGTCTAACGTAACACGGAACTGCAACCCTAACATAACCCATTTATATAGTATACAATATCCAGGTCTAACGTAACACGGGAACTGCAACCCTAACATAACCCATTTATATAGTATACAATATCCAGGTCTAACGTAACACGGAACTGCAACCCTAACATAACCCATTTATATAGTATACAATATCCAGGTCTAACGTAACACGGAACTGCAACCCTAACATAACCCATTTATATAGTATACAATATCCAGGTCTAACGTAACACGGAACTGCAACCCTAACATAACCCATTTATATAGTATACAATATCCAGGTCTAACGTAACACGGAACTGCAACCCTAACATAACCCATTTATATAGTATACAATATCCAGGTCTAACGTAACACGGAACTGCAACCCTAACATAACCCATTTATATAGTATACAATATCCAGGTCTAACGTAACACGGAACTGCAACCCTAACATAACCCATTTATATAGTATACAATATCCAGGTCTAACGTAACACGGAACTGCAACCCTAACATAACCCATTTATATAGTATACAATATCCAGGTCTAACGTAACACGGAACTGCAACCCTAACATAACCCATTTATATAGTATACAATATCCAGGTCTAACGTAACACGGAACTGCAACCCTAACATAACCCATTTATATAGTATACAATATCCAGGTCTAACGTAACACGGAACTGCAACCCTAACATAACCCATTTATATAGTATACAATATCCAGGTCTAACGTAACACGGGAACTGCAACCCTAACATAACCCATTTATATAGTATACAATATCCAGGTCTAACGTAACACGGAACTGCAACCCTAACATAACCCATTTATATAGTATACAATATCCAGGTCTAACGTAACACGGAACTGCAACCCTAACATAACCCATTTATATAGTATACAATATCCAGGTCTAACGTAACACGGAACTGCAACCCTAACATAACCCATTTATATAGTATACAATATCCAGGTCTAACGTAACACGGAACTGCAACCCTAACATAACCCATTTATATAGTATACAATATCCAGGTCTAACGTAACACGGAACTGCAACCCTAACATAACCCATTTATATAGTATACAATATCCAGGTCTAACGTAACACGGAACTGCAACCCTAACATAACCCATTTATATAGTATACAATATCCAGGTCTAACGTAACACGGAACTGCAACCCTAACATAACCCATTTATATAGTATACAATATCCAGGTCTAACGTAACACGGAACTGCAACCCTAACATAACCCATTTATATAGTATACAATATCCAGGTCTAACGTAACACGGAACTGCAACCCTAACATAACCCATTTATATAGTATACAATATCCAGGTCTAACGTAACACGGAACTGCAACCCTAACATAACCCATTTATATAGTATACAATATCCAGGTCTAACGTAACACGGAACTGCAACCCTAACATAACCCATTTATATAGTATACAATATCCAGGTCTAACGTAACACGGAACTGCAACCCTAACATAACCCATTTATATAGTATACAATATCCAGGTCTAACGTAACACGGAACTGCAACCCTAACATAACCCATTTATATAGTATACAATATCCAGGTCTAACGTAACACGGAACTGCAACCCTAACATAACCCATTTATATAGTATACAATATCCAGGTCTAACGTAACACGGAACTGCAACCCTAACATAACCCATTTATATAGTATACAATATCCAGGTCTAACGTAACACGGAACTGCAACCCTAACATAACCCATTTATATAGTATACAATATCCAGGTCTAACGTAACACGGAACTGCAACCCTAACATAACCCATTTATATAGTATACAATATCCAGGTCTAACGTAACACGGAACTGCAACCCTAACATAACCCATTTATATAGTATACAATATCCAGGTCTAACGTAACACGGAACTGCAACCCTAACATAACCCATTTATATAGTATACAATATCCAGGTCTAACGTAACACGGAACTGCAACCCTAACATAACCCATTTATATAGTATACAATATCCAGGTCTAACGTAACACGGAACTGCAACCCTAACATAACCCATTTATATAGTATACAATATCCAGGTCTAACGTAACACGGAACTGCAACCCTAACATAACCCATTTATATAGTATACAATATCCAGGTCTAACGTAACACGGAACTGCAACCCTAACATAACCCATTTATATAGTATACAATATCCAGGTCTAACGTAACACGGAACTGCAACCCTAACATAACCCATTTATATAGTATACAATATCCAGGTCTAACGTAACACGGGAACTGCAACCCTAACATAACCCATTTATATAGTATACAATATCCAGGTCTAACGTAACACGGAACTGCAACCCTAACATAACCCATTTATATAGTATACAATATCCAGGTCTAACGTAACACGGAACTGCAACCCTAACATAACCCATTTATATAGTATACAATATCCAGGTCTAACGTAACACGGAACTGCAACCCTAACATAACCCATTTATATAGTATACAATATCCAGGTCTAACGTAACACGGGAACTGCAACCCTAACATAACCCATTTATATAGTATACAATATCCAGGTCTAACGTAACACGGGAACTGCAACCCTAACATAACCCATTTATATAGTATACAATATCCAGGTCTAACGTAACACGGAACTGCAACCCTAACATAACCCATTTATATAGTATACAATATCCAGGTCTAACGTAACACGGAACTGCAACCCTAACATAACCCATTTATATAGTATACAATATCCAGGTCTAACGTAACACGGGAACTGCAACCCTAACATAACCCATTTATATAGTATACAATATCCAGGTCTAACGTAACACGGGAACTGCAACCCTAACATAACCCATTTATATAGTATACAATATCCAGGTCTAACGTAACACGGAACTGCAACCCTAACATAACCCATTTATATAGTATACAATATCCAGGTCTAACGTAACACGGAACTGCAACCCTAACATAACCCATTTATATAGTATACAATATCCAGGTCTAACGTAACACGGAACTGCAACCCTAACATAACCCATTTATATAGTATACAATATCCAGGTCTAACGTAACACGGAACTGCAACCCTAACATAACCCATTTATATAGTATACAATATCCAGGTCTAACGTAACACTGAACTGCAACCCTAACATAACCCATTTATATAGTATACAATACTCAGGTCTAACGTAACACGGAACTGCAACCCTAACATAACCCATTTATATAGTATACAATATCCAGGTCTAACGTAACACGGAACTGCAACCCTAACATAACCCATTTATATAGTATACAATATCCAGGTCTAACGTAACACGGAACTGCAACCCTAACATAACCCATTTATATAGTATACAATATCCAGGTCTAACGTAACACGGAACTGCAACCCTAACATAACCCATTTATATAGTATACAATATCCAGGTCTAACGTAACACGGAACTGCAACCCTAACATAACCCATTTATATAGTATACAATATCCAGGTCTAACGTAACACAGGAACTGCAACCCTAACATAACCCATTTATATAGTATACAATATCCAGGTCTAACGTAACACGGAACTGCAACCCTAACATAACCCATTTATATAGTATACAATATCCAGGTCTAACGTAACACGGAACTGCAACCCTAACATAACCTATTTATATAGTATACAATATCCAGGTCTAACGTAACACGGAACTGCAACCCTAACATAACCCATTTATATAGTATACAATATCCAGGTCTAACGTAACACGGAACTGCAACCCTAACATAACCCATTTATATAGTATACAATATCCAGGTCTAACGTAACACTGAACTGCAACCCTAACATAACCCATTTATATAGTAACTGCAACCCTAACATAACCCATTTATATAGTATACAATATCCAGGTCTAACGTAACACGGAACTGCAACCCTAACATAACCCATTTATATAGTATACAATATCCAGGTCTAACGTAACACGGAACTGCAACCCTAACATACCCATTTATAGTATACAATATCCAGGTCTAACGTAACACGGAACTGCAACCCTAACATAACCCATTTATATAGTATACAAATTCCAGGTCTAACGTAACACGGAACTGCAACCCTAACATAACCCATTTATATAGTATACAATATCCAGGTCTAACGTAACACGGGAACTGCAACCCTAACATAACCCATTTATATAGTATACAATATCAAGGTCTAACGTAACACGGGAACTGCACCCTAACATACCCTATTATATAGTATACAATATCAGGTCTAACGTAACCCATTTATATAGTATACAATATAACACGGGAACTTAACATACCCCATTTTATATAGTCTAACGTACGGAACCCTAACATACCCATTTATATAGTATACAATGTCTAACGTAACGGAACAGCAACCCTAACAAAGCTCATTTATATAGTATACAATATCCAGTCTAAACGTAACCGGGAACTGCAACCCTAACATAACCCCATATTTTATTGTATATCCATAACGGACGGAACTGCAACCCAACATATATAGTATACAATATCCAGGTCTAACCGAACTGCAACCTAACATAACTTTATATAGTCATAACCAGGTCTAACGTAACACGGAACTGCAACCCTAACAAACCCATTTAAATAGTACACAATATCAAGCTCTAACCCAACACGGAACTGCACCCCTAACATAACCCATTTAAATACTATACAATATCCAGGTCTAAACGTAACACGGAACTGCAACCCCTAACATATAGTATAATCCAAGGTCTAGACTTACGGAACTGCAACCCTAACATTTATATTGTATACAATATCCAGGTCTAACGTAACACGGAACTGCAACCCTAAATGTATACATAACCGTAAACATTTATAACCCATTTATAGTATACAATATCCAGGTCTAACGT